>JAGTXR010000318.1:0-340109 GCA_022606575.1 Glossosoma conforme
GGAGAAACACTAATTCCGGAAGTGTATTTCAAAGCTTATGATGAGAGTTTTTTATTTTTTTATTTTTATTATTTTAGTTTTATTTAAAATAATTGTGGACCTTTAAGGGTTTTTGTTAAGGAGTGTGTTGAGTGGAGGAGTAATGGATTTTTTAAATTCAGAGAAACAGGGCATTTGATAAATCAATTTTGTAGTTCTTAGGTACTACCATTATTTATTTTATTAGGCGAATAAAGATGCTATTATTGTATTTATTTTACTTCAAATAAATACGAGTACAATAACATTAAAGTTCACAACTGACAATACTTGATGAAGCTGCATAATTAAAATATAATATATTTAATTTCATTTAAATAAAAAAATAACAAATATAAAATATGAAGTTTGTAATTCACATTTATTTTTTAATTATTACATGTTCCGGACTCCCTGGAAATCAAACTCACCTTCAAAAAATATAATAGCTTAATACATAAAGATAACATACTATTTTTAATTTGTAAATTTTTAATGAAAATTTAATTGAAATATAAACGAGTATAATACATCAAATTATTGAAAGTACTCGTTTAAATAATAAGTCTATTAACACTTTTATGTGTCGTGTTGTCTTAGATAATATATTTTTTGGTAAATATTTATTATTTTATCATTTTCGGCATTTTATGTATGTGAATAACTGTAGTAAAAAAACAAATCACGAAAATGTGCATACAAATTGAGTGTATTCTTTAATGAAACTTACATATATTTTAATTTAAAAAAAAAATTGTAATAAAATCCTTTCAAATTTTGACCGGTTTTCTTTGCGCAAATATTTAAATTTATTTTTATGTTTTCACTATTACCTTTATATGGAAATGAGCAATACAGGACTTGATGATGAGAAATATAATGCATACAAATTCGTAATTTTATAAAATAAAAACATTATTTTATTAAACATCACTGTCTCAAAACACGCATCCTCGAACTGCTAAATGAAGGTCTCATTTATTGACTGCTCATCCATTCAATGATAAATAGTCATATTTCCTAGACTTGTGACCCGATTTCCATTCTTCTCAAAAGAAATCAATAGTTATATACAACTGGGATGGGCAGCATTTGGAAAACTAAAGTACATTTTTAAAATGAAAATTCCGCAATGTCTTAAAAAGGCGTTTAACCAAATCTAACAGTAAGTCTTACCCATAAAATAAAGGTCACCCAGCGTGCTATGGAAAGATCTATGGTTAGAGTCTCGCTAAAAGATAGAATCCGAAATGAGGATATCCACAAAAGAACTCAATTAGTGGGGGCTACCTAACGAGTAGGCATAGTCAAGTGGCAATGGGGAGGACATATCTGTAGAAGAGACGACAGTCGATGGGTAAGGAAACTATTGGAGTGGCGCTCAAGAACTGGCAATCGAAACATTGGCTCACCCCCTGCAAGATGAACTGGCGACATAAGAAGAATAGCGGGAGTGACCTGAATGCGGAAGACAAAAGATCGAAGAGGATGGAGACTCATGCAGACTGATGATGATTCATTCCAACAATATTGGCGAACTATAGTTAATGTACGTTTTCTGTATTTAATATAATTATATTAGTATCATTAAGTTTATAGACGTTGGAAGCCGATGAAGCTTCCATTTGAAGGTTAAACCGCGGTTTTCCGCGGTAAAGAAGAATGGCCTGTTTTTCTTTGTTCGGTTGATTGTAGGTTTCGGCTGTTAGTTAAATCAATTGGCAGTGAATTAAACTAATCAGCAGTAGACTAAATAAATTGGCAGTATCCAATATGTCACTATGAATGCGCGCAGTTATAAAATTAAAATGGCAATAATATGTTTGATATTGGTAAAAAAAATTATGTGAAATGAATGAATAATTAACCTATAAAATGAAAACCTAACCCAACCCATTAATATATATTAATTTTCCTGCCAATTTTTTATTTTTTGGCGATGGATATTTTCGTGCTGCCAAATTATTATTATTTACTTACCTTTTAAGGTATTTGTTACTGACCATTTGCTAAATAAATACTGCCCAATAATTGAATTAAATAATGTCTTTTTTCTTTATTGAAAATATGTATTTATCTTTTTAATCATAATAATTGATTTTTTTAAATTAAAGTCTTTCTTCTTCGTAGTATCAATCCTGTTGATTGGTTTGCAGCAACAGAATCTTGCATCTCGATCTCCATTCCTCTCGGTCCTCCGCAACCCTTTTCAGCTCAGCATAAGCGATACAGCTCATGTCCTCGAATACTTGCTGCAAATACTCCCGTCTAGGGCGCCCTCTACAGTTTCTACCCTCAACCATCCCCTCCACAATATCGTGAAGAAGACCATCGTGGCGAGTCCTATACGATGGTATTTGTTGTAAGCCTGTAAGTCTGTAAATTTATACCTCAATCATTAAAATGATGAATGTAATTAATTACGTAACTTCGTAATTTTTCATCTAGATGTGTTTATGAGTTATCACAAATCATGACATTGAAACTTGTAAATATATAAATAACATGAGGTCAAGTGTGTAGTACCTTTATTAATATTTAATAAAAATTATCAAGTGTGGCTTGAAAAAAATGCATTAAATGAGCACTGTTCGTTGTCATAAGCTGGTAAATAACACAATTAACCATTCAATATTCAGTAATGTAATCACATTCCGCACTCTGCGGTTCGAGAATATGCAAATGGACCCGAGAATCCACGAGCGATGATTTCATTATCGATACAAAAAGTACGAAACCATTAATTTTAAAACAGTGGTGGAACAGGAATAACTTGTATTTGATATAAATATTTATTATACTAGTAATTGCACTATTATAATGTAAATGGTTAATTCGTAGTTTTATTTTAGTTTAAAAATCAGAATCGTGATGGTTTGTCTGGACAGCTTTGACATTATGGCTGATTATAGAAAAATCTGCTCTTTAATTAAAAAAAATAAAAAACTCTAACTAAAAGTATCTTTAAATAGACGTCCAATATTACCCGTTTCATGGTGAATCTTTTGAACAAAATAATATATATTTTTTTGAGGTTAGCTCACTAACACGCCATCATATGCAGCGATTAGGAATCCATAAAAATATCCTTATCACACGCAATGTCCAGCCGACCCGGTTAAGCATCATAGAGTTCACTGTGGATGGCCAAAACACTCTGCCAGTGAAATTATCTGTGTTTATTTATATTTACATCCCCCGTCTTTAAAATGATGATATTTCGCGGGTTAGTCACGTGGCTGTGTGAAGGGAAGGATGCAGGAGCTGGTTCCCAAGCAAAAGAACTTCTTTTCGAAGCACAATTCTCGTTTATTTGATTAAAGACTAGCTTTCTTGTCCGACCGATGTCCGATGGCATTCGCCATACCGGTAGAAAAGACAACTGACAACTGAAGAACACTGACCTGCCGCGCCGCCAATGATCGCGACAAAGAAGCAAATCAAAGATGACAGTTGCACTAACATTAAACGGAGCAACTATCAAAACAAATAAAATGGCGTATGCAAACGCCTGCGTAATATTATTTAATTAAGACTGACATTATTAGATTAGGCGAGCAAACAAAAATAAGAGACAAAATATTGTTTTTCGAGGCCTAAAAGATCAAGCTGATATCAATACATAGATATAATAATTACACTGCATAGGTAACAATACATACATATATTACGGAATACCGTTTATCAAGCTCTCAGACCTCTACCATCGAAATATGTATCCAGTTTCTGTTTGCAAATGCCTTTGAAATATATACATTGAACAACCAGGAAACATATAATCGAATTTAATTACAAACATACTTTGAATTGTACTCGTAACACCATATGATTTCTCTCAAATATTTTGAATTCCGCTTTGAAAATAGTATTAGAGGAAACTCGATATAAAATTTTATGCAGCGACATATTATTTTGGGATACAAGCACTGCATTTTTAAATGATATCAGTTTGTTAACTTGATCGATAATGTTTGCATAAATCGCTTTAAAAATAAATTGGGAATGAGGGGAAAACAAAAATTTACACGAAATACTTCCCCTTAAAATGGATTCTTACAAAATAATATAAACCAATCATTATTTTTCGCAGATATTAAACAAATATACTCGTATAATTTAATGTTTCAACATATTTAGATTAAGCAGTTCTTATATTATAGAAGTATGTGGCACTTTTAAGCCTTTTTGAAACAGCTGATAAATAAACTGAATAACTATTAAACTTTAAAAAATATACATTAAAAAATATATAAATAACGTGAGGTCAAGTGAACAGTACCTTTATTAATATTTAATAAAAATTATCAAGTGTGGCTTGAATAACTATTTTTGAAATAAATAAAAACCCGACTTCCTCATACTAACAAAATACTATGTTTCTAATACAGCACGCAATGCACCATGTAAACTGTTATGATGTTACGATATGTAATCTTTTTTCGGTTATAATATATTCCGACTTGGAGACGATTGTCGCATAATAACGCAATAAATCGCCTTTTTGTAAACATTTCTTCATTTTAGGATTCATTGTCCCGAGGATCAAATATGGGGGATCAATTGACAATATACAAAATGATAGAAGATCAGGGAATAAATCGTCATAAAATCCACAAAAACTCTCGTCATCCTAAGAATACATCAGAAACTTTAAAGTATGTACTCAGAGTCGAGCGTCGGGACATAAAGCAGACTTGTGAAAAGGCGAAAATCATGGATTCAGTACTTTGTGGTGGCTATATACTTTATACTAGGCAAGAGATTAGATGTGGAAAAATAAAGTTTGTTTCAATTCTATCCAGTAATTATTTTATATTATTATCATCTAGACCGGCGGGTATAGCTCAATGGTCAAAGCATTTACTTCGCAAGCCAAAGGACGTGGGTTCTATCCCCGACGGAGAATAAAAAAATACATTTTTCATCGATTTATGAGCTCTGAAATACCCACGATTTTGTGAATTTGATCCCTCACCCGTAAAATGCCAGTCATAGCCTATTAATTAAAATTGGTGTTAGACGAAAGTCGTCCCGTGAAGACCACCCATTCATAGTAAATTTATTTAATAATAAGGATGATGTATGAATTTGGGGCTGTAGTCTATGACGTTTGCGGATCAACACTCCACATGCAGCGCATCGCCATATGTAACATGGTTAGTGTCATAGAATTGCACAGATGTGACTTCTGAATTTATATCACCATCTTACGGTATTCTCCTGTATGTATTTACATAATGAAAAAAAACTGTATTTTGGTTACAATTAAAAATTTATATATTTTAATTTGGGTATTTATATTAAAAATTCATAATAAAATTAAGCCTTTTATATACAAAAATTCTATTTCGGTTTTTAAATTTTATGACGAAAATTAATTAAATATTTAAATAAAATATAAATTATTTCAATAATTCAATAGTTTTGTCATTTTAAACGAATGTCGCAGTATTTTAGCAATGATTTTGTCATAAGCGTCGAAATGGCAGCCTCCAGTAAAATATGCAAAGTCTACAAAAGTATTTCACAAATTAAACAATTTCTCATACTTCTACCTCACAGTCACAATTTTAATATTTAACACTGCCTTTTAATACTGGAATAAAATATTACAGTTATTAAAAAATGACGAATGAAAAGGTTTTTCAATATGGTGACTTTAACGTAGTCAAGCTTACAGATTAAACGGACCTTATATAACTATAAGTACTATATAATAATAAGAATACGTAGCAGTTTTAAGCCTTTTTGAAAACACTGTCCTCAAAAAACATATCCTAGTTTCGGATTCCATATTTTAGCGACACAATATATATTTGCAAGTGAGTCAAGTTTCGTTTCTCCTTTGAACTAAAATTACAAAGCCACAATTTTGTGCTCTGTGAACTGTTTTTATAATCAAAAGACTAACATAGTGTTAAAATGGTTAAATTGTACTAATTCTTCTTAATTAAATACTGACTAAATAGAATTAAAACACTGATCAAAGGGTCCACTGATTAAATTACATATAATATTCACAGCCCCACGACATCCATTTAGAGGTACACATCCCCAAGGGTTAGAATTTAGAGAATAATGCATCAACCTATTACTTACCTAAAACCTACATAAAATATTGAGTGTATATTATGATACATCGAGAGTGTCTTTCAAATTTTATTAGCTCGATGTAAATGATGCACCGTTTTTTTTTAATTTTAGTTTAATATTAAATTCCAATATCTTCGAATCTTCGAATACGTCGAAAACAAGTCAACTATTACCAGTGGTAATATGGAATCGTTTGTATCATTTTTGTATCGCATACGCATTCAAACATTGCTGGAATCTTCAATTTTAAATGCCAAGGGATGGATATCCCACTATTCAAATGCTTTACATGCAAAAATGCGTATCTTAAACACCTACTCAGTAGAAAACGATATTATGTTGACATAAATAATATATTTTTTTTTAAGCCCGAGTATGGATCACACGATTATCACAGTACGGTCAACGGTTTCGTGTGCTCTTTAGATGGAAGTGACATAAGTATCTCCTTAAAGAGTCTGGATTATAATGTTATTATTTATTGTACTTCTAATAAATATTGATATGATGATAAAAATTAGAAGCAAAGTTCTTGAAAAAAACTCTAGCCCTGGACCCATATTTCGGGGAAAAGTGGTGTTGACGTGTCGACCTCGAAAGAACAATATCATCTTGGCCAATTATCCACTGTCGTAGTAACTCAATTGATGGATGACATGGAAAACCTTTGATATGACATTATTGGCCTCTCGAGTCTATCGTGGCTATAGAACCGTCTCACAACTGCAATATTATGTATATTTCGTAATATAATACAATAAATAATGTAATTATATATTGAATTAATTAATATCAAAGTAAGGCTGCAGTTCTGGAGGGAAAACCACAATGAAAATAAAGATGATTATACATATTGTGGCTTTTGGGTTTAGCCGTGTGTGGCGAATTTATTCTATCCGATATTTCGACCGCCATTGCAGGGGTCTTCTTCAGGGTTGATGATTTTGTCACAAAGTCATCAACCCTGATGAAGACCCCTGCAATGGCAGTCGAAATATCGGATAGAAGAAATTTGCCACACACGGCTAAATCCAAAAGCCACAATATCAAATCTGGCCGTAAAAACCTAAGAAGTTATTTATGATTTATACAAGTTTGTGTTTGGTCTAACGATTTAAATTAAATATATTGATCTTCTAAAAGTGGTCATTTATTCAGGCAGGCACTGGTTCAAATGAGAAAAGGTAATAACTTCAATAAGGATTTTATATTATATTTGATTGAGGCAAAGAGATAATAAAACGAGTTACAATATAACTAAAAAGGAGTTCAAATATAACTAAAAAGGAGTACAAATATAACTTAAAAGAGTTCGTCCATTAAATAGTGTGTTTGATCAGGCGCAAATATGATTAACGAATAATATAAAAGTAACGCAAAGTGCTCGTTAACCGAATTCGAATTAAATTTTTTCGTTTCCAAATGAATATAATAATTATTTTAATGACTGAAAGTATACAGGCATTAAAAATATTTCGTACAATTTAATGTATAGGTAAAATATTAGCCGGCGCGTATAGCTCAGTGGTTAAAGCGTTTGTTTGGCAAGCCGAAGGTCGTGGGGTTCACGATAGAGATAAAATATATATATTGTTAATCGATTTCTGAGCTCTAAAATACCCCCGGTTGGCGTAAATTTGATCCCTCACCCGTAAAATGCCAGTCATCGCCTATTAATAAAAATTGGTGGCAGGCGAAAGCCGTCCCGTGAAGACGACCACCCATTCATAGTCAATTTATGTAATTATAAGGATGACGCGTGATACCTCGCACTTGTAACTTTTATTCTATTAAGTACATGACGATAAAAACTCAATACTTATATATTATCATAGTTTTTTAGTCAATTAATTTATATGAATAATAATATGGGCAGTAATTAATTTAAAGTCTACTAAAACTAATAATAAATAACTACTTAAATCCTCCAGACCGTGCTCGATGGATAGAGTTATGGAGTGAGTCGATCGAGGCGAGTAGATTAAGAGACTTATGGCTTAGTGCAAAAATAAACGACCAGGCCATTTTAAAAGACCGTTTGTAAAGATCATCAACGATGAACCATAATCATGAATTTGAACTCAATGTTAATTGCTTTAGTTTCTTTGTATTTCGCGCGATTGTCTCCTCTCCGACTGTGAAACAAACTAAATGATGCAGATCACTGAAAATTAGGCAGCTGTCTGTATATATCAATATCTTCTTCTACTTCTTCGAAGTATCAATCCGATGGATTGGTTTGCAGCCACAAAATATTGCATCTCGATCTCCACTCTTCTTGATCCTCTGCAATCCTCTTCAGCACTGCATAAGAGCTACAACTCATGTCCTCAAACACTTGCTGCAAATACTCCCGTCTAGGGCACCCTCTGCAGTTTCTATCCTCAACCATCACTTCCACAATGTCGTGAAGAAGACCATCGTGGCGCATGATGTGACTGATCCATCGGGCTCGCCTCTCTAAGATGGTTCTTACTAGGTGCCTATCTTCTTTGATTATATAGATGATAATCTAAGAGAACCATTTTGATTTTAAAATCAGAACGCCGGAAATTAAGGATGTGGATTATTTATTAATTAAGGAACGCGCTTGATGATCCACCCTCGTCTCTAGTGTGTGAGATGGAAATCTGGCAGAATCGATCTGTGTGAGCGGAAATGTGAAAAGTTGAATCCCTGGGAGGGAAGGGTGTTGTCCCATGCAATTTCTTTATGTAAACATATTTCATCATGGTACTTAGTAGATAAAGCCTTATCTATCTATATAAAAGATCATACATTTGTTAGTGCTCGCTTATATATGAAACAACATTATGAATCTAAATATTTCATTCAAATATAAATCAAATAAAAAAATTATTAAATGGGAAAATAACGACATTTTACTTTAAATGAAATATAATACAACCAGTGCCGTTATGGGTTACGATTGGCAATACCCGGTCACGATAGGTGGTTCACTGAAAATATATATAATTTGTATAAATATATTCATATTTTAATATGTTTTTATTTATTAATTGAATATCATTTATGTAAGGTTTCCGGGTAATTAACTCTTTGCTAGGCCGCTCAACGATACTACGATGGGTAAACACACAAAAATCCAGCATTTAAATGCACGAATAAAAAAATTAAAAGAAACTGATAGTGGCATTGCTGTCTCCTTTTTTTTTGTTAGATGTTCAGTATTTAGTCAACTCGTGTGCAGACATTTTATAAAAATCGTTCATTCCCAATTGGTGGTATCGTGATATCAAAACTTATTCTACACTGCAGCTTGTTGTTGTAACAAGAACAACTCCCAGTCTTACACAATACTTTCTTTAATTTAATACAAAATTCACTTTAACGTCTACATTATTATAAATAACTGTTATTAAACAATTAGACGACAAGTTTTTAATAAAATAATCGAGTTTATATTTATTTTTGATGCTTAGCTGTTTCAATATTTATATGTATACTTCAATATATATTTTAACTACCAACTTGTTAGTTTAAATTAAAAAAAAAAACATATCCCTTTCATATCTAGAACCTATGGTTACCACAAATCACCTGTACTTAGTTCTGTCAGCTGCTACTGTACATTCATCGCTCATAGTTCATCGTTCACCTGTAAGTCCATTTGGGAACATATATGTTTCTTGAAAGCCTTCACAGCAGAAGTTCGATTACTTGAAGTGGGGATAACTGTAGTATTCGAGGCATATTTTTGAGTGATTTGTTTATCGGATTTTTAAAGAAAATTAAATAATTAGATCGACGCTCCCGAGGCCAGGAACATTTTGTCATTATTATTGTTTATTAATTAAATTTATACAATGAAAATTATATGTTTATTTTTTATTTCTAAGTTTTACATTTCGTTTATTATAATTTAGCTTTTCCACATAAAAAGAAAATTGTAAGACATTCTTCGTACTGAAATAAAAAAATAAGATTTTTTTTTTACCACAACAGTCATGGTGCACTTGTTGAGATGGTATTTAAAAGCTGGACATATTGAAATTGATAATTAACTTAGTGATCCATAATAACGCTAGTATCCAACGTCAGAGAGTTCAGTGATCAATAATTTGGTTTCGGAAACGTACCTGACGAAGTGAGGTCACCCCTATCTATAAACCCTTTCGAAAGAAATGCTAATCTGGAATCTTTGTGAGGTTATTGGAAAAGTATATTCTCATGGACTGCGCTGTCGTCGGCCTAGCCGTGAATGTTTGTGCATTGTAGCAAATCATTGACACGTAGAAAGAACAAAGTGGTCGACAGCACAGAACCTTGTGGAACTCCCAAATTGATCTTGTATGTAGAAAATCAGCCACCTACCACGGTTATAATGTTATGATCACTAAGGAAGCTCTCAATGTCCATAAGTAGGTAATCTGGCCATGCCCTATCGAACGCCTTAGATTTAAGAGATACTCAGAGCATCAGCCTGTATGTAAATTCTAAAGCATTCAATAGTTCTTCCACAAATATGTGTGATATATTCTTTGATTTATTACTGCATTATTTGTTTCGACGACCACACAGAAGATATTGGTCTGTAGGAAGTTAAGCAACTAGTGTTTAATTAAGTACTCTATCAATTTGTAAGAAAGTAATAAAAGTGATATCGATTAGTTGGTTCTTGAGGTTGCTCGGTCTATTCTATTTCATACAAGAGTATAAATATATCAAATTAGAGCTCTTTTTTATTGCCAGAGAGACGATGCGAAATATAAAAGGCAATCTAAAAAGTGCTTGACATCTGTGGCTGTTGGGGTGAAGAAACAAATTAAGAAATCTTATGTAGTTGGATGGTGAAATTTAAGCTCTTAAATAATTGAGGACTTACATTCAATTAGGTAGAAAATAAAAATTGTTTCTTTCGCTCAATTTGTGTTTTGTATAGGACGCAGAAATGACTCATGCGGGAGGCCTACGTTCAACAGTGGACGGACACAGGCTGATGATGATGATGATGATAGGACGCAGAAACTATCTTCATATTGCACCGTTTTACAACAAAAGGTAGTGGTTGTCGCCGACGTATAATATATAGTACAATACAATAACGCTTAGACATTGAAAAGGCACCCATAAAGGATATTCAGGTTTACTTAGGAACTAAGTAAATTTAGATCAGCAAAAGGCGCCATGCCCAAGTATAGATGACTTTGAGATGTGTTGAAAGCAATGAATAGAAATTTTTTGATTAAGTGTCGATTATTCAAGATTTTCTGTAATAAGTATTCATTACTTTTATGAGATTGCTTTCTATGGTAGCAGTTTAGTTTACCTGAGCAATAGGCAAAACTAAAGTTTATATTATATGTATTCAATATATCTTGTATGTTAATTTATAGGTTGTGTTTTGTTTTATCAAAGTAACGATCATTGAAACTAATATTTATCATAATACGTCGTTTTTAAATTATATAGTAGAGTGAGTAAAAATGTAAGATAGTAAAGTACACGTAGAATAAAAAATAGAGATAAAAAACAAAGAGTTTTTATTTATAAATCGACACGTAAGAAATCATTACATTTCTTAAATACACGAGTATCTGAATACTTTTTCTTTTTCCATTATTCTCGCCTGGTGCCTAGTACTTTATAATGTATTTTAGAGCTTTGATGATTGAAGATTTTATTTATGGTTCTCATCAGTTTTCGTCTAACCTAAGATCTAAGATCAGAATCTTCGTCTAACCTAAGATCTAAGAAGAATAACACATAAGATCCTGCTCCATGTGCCCAACAAGCTGCACACCTCAAGACCTAATGCTAGGCAACACACGGGCTATCGATGTTGCCAGATACTGGGCAGAAATAATTTGACGTCGCTGACATGAAGAAGAAGAAAGTCAGTTTTCGTGGACGACAAAAGACCGATTATGAAGAATAGGATACTGTAGTGTCTTAAACATTTTCGTAATTTGACTTTTAAAGAGAATAACTTCAAAATCGATGCTCACTAGATACAGTCACTTGGTCCGAAGAAGCAGATTACCCCAAATAACGTTACTCGTTGACTCTAAAATCATCAAATTCAAATATATTCATACCGAGCGCATAAACAATAATATGGTATATCATTAAAATATGAAAGTAGGTAACGTTGATTTGGGATCAACAACTTTTTGTCAAATTTCGTAATACTAGTTTCAACAAAAAACTTTCAATATTTAAAATATAAATCTGTAAAAATAGGTAATATACTGTTTATTGATAACTGGCCTCGTTAAAAAATATATAATTAATATGAGTAATTGATTATCTGATGTTCCATAAAGTTATAAATAAATAGTTATTACCGTAAAAAATAATTATATATAGTATCTTGAATTCAAATAGTTCACGTTAAATATCGTTTTATTACTAAATAGTATATTTATTACAGACCACAAAAAATCGAAAGAGTTAATGCTACAAATATTAACGAAATAATTTAATTTGATGCTACGAATTCTTTTAAGTTTGATATGGTTCCGCCGCATTTCGTTCCCAGTCATTTCGTTCAACGACTCATCGGTATCGACGTGGGGCGCACTGGACGTCTGATGCATGGGACATTTGGTGCACGATACAACTGGTGCACTGGATGTCTCGCTAACTTAACCTTAAAAGTTATTTCGATAACGGGACCTATGGATCTCTGGACTCTATGATCACTGGACAAATTCTTACGTAAGGTTAATCTCACCAAATGTCGTGACACCGTATGATATTACAGAACATTCTTGAGGATTCTTCTAATAAATATAGTAAAAAAACATGTAGTACACCAATAAATTTTGATTTCATTTTTTTCTTTCTCTTCCCAGAAGTCGTTAAATTTAGGTAAAATAGCTATTATTCGAAGTTAAAAACGATTTATTATGCTATTAAAAAATATATTTATATTGCTCTGTATAACTCGAAAAATGAACACCCGCAATTCATAATACTTGTAACGAAGAAGCAACCAAGCAAGTCTTAACATAGAGAGAAAACAATTTTTATTTAATGGAGCAGTGTACCTTATTGCTCAAATAAAGTCACAAGTTCATGTAAAAATCAAAGAAGATCGCTGAAAAGAATAAATACATGTTTGTTCGGTGTTTTTTTATGTAATCGCATGCAGGAGAGCACAACCGGTCAAGACCAGTGCACTCTATGACGCTACCCAGGGAAGCTTGACGCTGTATGCGGGAAAAGTGTATTGTGTTCGGGTTTGTGTGTGGGTTGGGGAGATTGCAATTGTATATTTATTCGTTTCTTTAAGACAGCTAGTTTGCAGGAAGGAGGAAACATAGAGGCTTGACGAGCACACCAAAGCTTATAAAACCGGTGGCATTCAGGAAGGAACATCGGAAACTGACAGTTCTTGGTCGAAACACATTGACCGTGTATTGATGTTTAGCAAGTGTGAGGCGAGTTTGTCGGTGTGGGTATGTGTAAAAAATGTATGTAAAAAAGATATTGTAAGCCATTATGAATAAATTAATAATATTATTTACTCACATTTTTACGCAACACTTACTGTTGCTAATTTTGAATAAAAAAAAAACTATTAATTGAGCATCGGGCCCCACAAAATAGAATTAAAATATATTTAAAAGAAATGAAAAATAACACTTCTAATCATATAAACATTTGAAAACACTTTTAAAACACATTTAAAAACTTGTTTTTATACTCTCAAACATTATTTAGATATTTAATATATTTTGAAATACTTAAAATATTATTATATTTTTTACAATAACTAGTTATAGGTGTTGGTTAAACTCGAGCTTATTCAACTGAAATTAACAATGACAAAACGATCGTGACGCACGTCCGTCCCTCACGGCAGACGTTAGACTACTGGTTCTCTGAGGCGGATTGCAATACACATCTACGTATATTATGTATGCAATAGAATATATAGGTTTCAATTCACGCTGAGTACAAAATCTAATAAATATTTTTTTATCTATGAAGTATGTTGTATGTCAATGCATCTTTTGAAGTATTTATTTTATTATGTAGAATTTTTTTTAAATTAGAAGAAATTCATAATATTTAAAATATTACAACATTGTACATAATATTTCAATTTTTATTTTAGATGATTATTGTCACATACTAGTGTCAGCTGTTGGTTATATTACACATATATATACTAGAAAATGTAGAACTTGTGGCAGCTTACAAAATTTCTCAAATAAAACTGAACGACCCTGCAAGGACATTCATTAATTTAATAAATTTTAGCTACATTATTGTAATATTATAATGTTATAAATTTCGAGTGATTAGGGGAAATATATTACACAAAACTATAATAAATTTTAAAATGTCCTCACGGGTAGGATGTCCTACATTTTTTGTCCTATTCAAAAAAGCGATGTATAAAATAACTTTCTCAGCCTTCTATTCAATAAAAATCTAAAGAAATAATCTTGAAAACAAAAAAAAACGCTCCTACGAACCTCCAATGATAATTTGTGAGCTTTCAAAGAAATTTATTCAACCGACGAAATACTAGACAGGTGCCTTCCCCGACACATTTTACCTAAATTAGGATGGAAAGCAAATGCCGTTATAGAATTACTCCATATTAGAACATCAACTGCCACACAGTTGCTTGGTTTTGTTTCCAGCTTGACGCGACTGCTTGAGATTTGTGATGTATTTTTTATGGAAAAAGACATAAGGGAATACTTATATTAATGCTTAAAAATAAATTCCACCCCAACAATTGGGAGACTTTGGATTGGATGATCAGCAGTATATTTTAATGGTTGCATCGTGTGTTACCAACACGGCAAACGGGCGGTTGTTAAACTTATAATTTTTTAACGAGAACATATATTTAAAAACTTTATAACTTTGCAAAGCGTAACGACGGTGAAGTAGTTACAATTCAATTATTCAAGGATTGAAAAAAAAATAGATTAAATAAAAATGTAACAGTAAAATTTAAAAATATATCTAAGCCGATTAAAAAGGAAAACAATAAAAAAAAAACACTCTCATAGACAAAATTGTTACAAGGAACATTTATCAAAAACACTTTTATTCAGCAGATGGAGAAAAATTCACTCCTAAGAAGCTGTTTCTATTTTTCTATAGTAATTTCATTCCTTAAATTCTTCTGTAGCTGCATAAAACATCTTCAATATCTATGAAGATTCCAAACTTTATCGGTCACCGAAGACAAAGTCGCTAGATCCCTGCTCACTGTGGGTATGATCAGTGTTTCTTTATTGTGTTTTCTCAGTACACTAATTTCTTGAGGTTATGTTTGTGATAATGTAATTCAGCGTATTGTTCGCGAAGCTATAGAAGGCATTGTAATGCATTTATTGACGGTGCTATAATAGCCATGTCATCAGCGTACGTAACTAATTATTAGTACAGTTCTTGTTGTTATGATAACCTTTTCTTTATTTAATTAAAGATTGTATCAGACAATTAATATAAACTTTAAAGAGAATACGATACATTCTACCGCCTTGCAAAACTTTGTTTTTCATATACGATATATACTCTGATATCAGCTTGATATAGCTCTTTTAGGCTGATGCCACCTGGAATGTTCGAACATTACTGCAGAACGGCGCCCTAGACGGGAGTATTTGCAGCAAGTATTCGAGGACATGAACTGTAGCGCTTATGCTGAGCTGAAAAGGGTTGCGGAGGACCGAGAGGAATGGAGATCGAGATGCAAGATTCTGTTGCTGCAAACCAATCCACCGGATTGATACTACGAAGAAGAAGGCTGATGCCGTAAAGCCTCGAAAAACGATATTTTGTCTTCTATTTTTGCTCGCTCGCCTAATATGCACATCTAAAAATGTTTGTTTTAATTGTATAATATTACACTTTATTTGTTATGACAGTTGAACCATTTGATGTTGGTGCAACTGTCATCTTTAATTTGATTTTTTGGCGCGATTGTTGGTGGCGCTGGATGTCATAGGTTCTGGCAGTTGTCAGTTAACTGGCGCCCGGCCGGCGAAATGCCATAGCGGTCGGGCGTAGAAATCGAGTCTGTATTTAACATAAAAATGAATTGTGCTTCGAAACAAGTCTTTTGATTGGTAACCTGCTCCTGCGTCCTCCCCGCGGCCACGTGACGAACTCGCGACTTGTCGTCATTTTAAAGACGGGGGATGTAAACTCGTATACTTGTAATTTAAAGGCGAGGATTCAGTTCCGACCCATTCTATTGTTGAGCACACTATACTGCTTTGCCGCTGTTTGGTTTGCTGTGAAAATTTATATTGTAAGATTGGTTTGATTTGCTATAAAATACTTATGAATCCGAGAGGCGATAAACCTCGCATGCCTCGACGTTTTAACCCCTTCACACTCGCGATAGAGGTCGTGCGGCAATAGTACGGAAGATGAAGTTCACTGATGAATTTTATTTCCGTCTGGCCGCAGTCTCGTGTATATAAAATATTGGGAAAATAATATATAAAATATTGGAAAAAAACTCAAAGTCTTCCAGACGTTTCCAATTATCGCCCTTGCATATTTGTCAGTCATATGCTAAGTACACATATATAAGACAGTAATAATATTATGTCTCGCGCGTGAGATCCATACTAGATGAAACTGACATCGAGACTAGAGGGCTAAATATGAAAGGAATTTTTCCTTAATATGGAAGTTTTAGTATTTATACTGGTTCTTATGAATTAACCACTATGTTTAAATGCGCCGTGATTGACGTTTTTTTTACGTAAAGTAATAAGTCTGACCTCTTAATTCGCCATGGAAAACATTAGACGAAATAATATTTTAATGTAACAACAATACATTTTTGAGATCTTTACGTAAATTTGTCCCTTTTTTCTTTATGGCTGTGAATCTTGGAATCTTATCAAGAACCAATGCAGACGTATAATAGGATTTGTGAGTAGATGCCTGCGTAGTAAACTGGGGTACGATGGCTTGACTTTGTGAGGAATGACGAGGTAAGTGAGAGCACTAGGCAGCCTTTCATACTGCAGTCGATTAAGAAGCAAATGTTGACCTAGCTGGAACATATATTAAGAATGCCGCAGGTAATAAAAAATAAACTATAGCTGCCTTTTTTTCAAGACCCTGGGCTCGCGCAGTCCTGAAGGGCCGTTGGAAACTATACATAGAATGTACTCTGTGGAACTGTAGTGTAGTGGTTCGGGGCGAACTACTTTGCGGCCATTCGCTCGAATCGATGGGAAGTAACATCGGAGAAATCATTTAGAGTTGTCCCACACACGCTGCCACTGCCATGCGATGAGTGTCCTTAGCGTGTCCATGGTGGCCTTACGAACTCCCTTCTCCGATGGTTGGATGATGACCGTGTCGACCGTGGCCGGCAAGCCTCGTCGGAGAAGTTCAAAGGCAGCTAACTGTAGAATTTGGAGCTATGATGATGATGATTACGTGAATTTTACAAGAATACTGATACTTAAATAAATGTTAAATCAGCGAAACATTTTTTCTGTAAAAGGCCTACGCCTTTTCAATTGTTTCGACCGAATGTGAAAACATTTTTGTTTTCTCGGAAGTAATGAAATATACACATTTATGGTTTCTCGTCGCTTGTGTTTTATTCGATAAATAAAAATAATAATGAAGCCCCCAACGAGCCGCAAAATATAATAGGTGCACATGATAATTAATATTCAACCGTGGAACGCTCCTGAAATATACTATGCAATGTGAATTAAAATATTGTATCATACTCTCTTTTTTCAGCGACTTCGGATTCGTGATAAATCATAAACACATCGCATAATCAAAGTAGGTGATGTCTCTTAATCCCATAATTGTAGTTTAAATACGCTTTAAAAAGTAGTTTTGTCTAGTTTAGTTGTTAATTTGGTTGTAAAAAAATTCAACAGATAACATTTATTTCAAACTATCAATTACATGTTATTATATGCAGGAAAATGCGCTTAAACGAAATAGGAAAGCTCTCACGCAATATTCGGAGGATTCGGAGAATATTGCGCTTGCCTTTGTCAGGATGTGCGTGAAGCTTAGATAGGCCGGTGTTAATAAATGAGTGCTCGCTAAATAAAGTTTCGAAGTTGTATGCTTATTGTCTTTACTTTTTTGCAACACAGTTGGCTCAATTGAAGGTTAAGAAAAGCTGAAAATATATTAATATTTTGCAAATGGTAATACGGAGCATATTATTTTATTATTTCTAAGAAACTATTAAAAATACCCAAAAGTATACAAATTTATAGTGTTATTTTAAAAATAAGCAGCAATGTAGGCGGAGAGAAGCACCGTTTTTCCAATTAATCTAAATTAACCAACCATTATATTCATATTGTTTGGGTGGTTACCCATTAATATCTTTATTTTCTGAGTTCCGTAAGATATTGTTTATTGTTGAGAGATGTTGGATGAAGATACTGCATTAAATTCACTTGTGGCAAGCTCTCTCAATTTGTGGCATTAGCTTTAGTCTCCGCAAACCGTAAACTGAATAGCAACGAGTACACAACCAGTAAACAACGAGTCTACCCATGTAGAGTGTAGGTATGGTTGCATGTATCATTATAATAACCTCAAAAATGACTAAAAACTACCACACCATTGCACAAATAAAATTTAGTGATACGATTTGAGGGTTTATTTTTTCACAGTTGTCATTGGGGGCGTATAAGTTAGAGCGCTTATTACGAGTATATCGACCGAGAGGATTAATAGTCAATTATTTTCTCCAAAAAAAAATATTATTTATAATTCTCGTACACACAAACTACGATTTGTAATCTATAAAATGTTAGAACCAATGCTCTAGAGCAGTGCTCCGCAACCGGTGTGCCGCGGCACACTGGTGTGCCGTAAGCCGATACAGGTGTGCCGCGATCAAATAAGGCAATATTATAAATAAATAATTTTACAACGTCCTCAAGCTCCCAGCGCCTATCGCCTATTTATGTAGACATACAACGAGGTACTTGCTTTATTAAGTTCTAAATGAAATTAAAAAAAAGTGAAATTGATCAAATTAATATCTATTTTTGGCTTTTGGTGTGCCGCGATATTCAAGGTGAGAACTTTGGTGTGCCGTAGAATCCAAAGAAGTACTTTGGTGTGCCGTAGATGAGAAAAGGTTGCGGGGCACTGCTCTAGAGCACGGGTCGTCAACCTGGTCAGTACCGCCCACTAGTGGGCGATGCGGGCTTCCGTGGTGGGCGTTTTCAAATCTCCTAGTTTCCTTCTAGAATTTTTTCCACCCATACACTGAATTAAAATATAGCGAGGTTGGTGGGCGGTAGGGAAATTTTACAATGATAAATAGGCAAAAGTGGGCGCTAGGCATAAAAAGGTTGACGACCCCTGCTCTAGAGGAATGCTAGTGACAGCCGATAAATAAGGCCATATTGCAATCCAAACTGTGAAATAGATTCATTCTTGAGAATGTTATAGACAGACCTTCACTAATATAGATAGCATTTACACAATAGTGGAGATCTGTTGATAGCAACTCAAAGTATCCAGAAAACGGGCTGGAGAAAGAGACTCAGCTTTAATCAGCTGACGACGGCTATGCATAGCGTGGACTTTGCAGGTGTTGACTTAGAACCGACTACCGTCAATCTATATTCTGCGTTTCAATATAATCGTAATCCCGTATCCTATCCTTAACTGCAGCATATGGTCCTCACATACTGCTGTCAAAAAGTCCTGTAAGCCACCATACTCATCTCATGTCAGATGTGCATCCCGAAGTTCCACCAACTGCATATTATGTTCTTAATGGCAGGTTTGCAGGTCACTTACTTTTTTCAGCAAATTCTTGATATATTTGAATTTTTTTTTAATATTATTTAATAATCAGAATCATACGTATAATAACGTAATATTTATATTTTTACTTGTTTATTTTATCTAGTATCTGTGTTCGTTTTGTTTATTCAGTTTCATTTTTGTATTTTTCTGTGAATACTATTTACTTAAGTTATCTTATAATTTATGACTGTCCGTTCCTGAAATGTTTTTCATTTTGCGCACATTATGATCACTGGGTCATTACTGAAGCGGACTATGATTAAGAAACTTTCATGGGTACGATGTAGTGTAATATAAATTATGTGTGTCTGTTTAAAATATAATTGATAAACCGGAATGTGATAATATAACAATATTAATGAACATCCTCCTCAAGTTTGTTATTGAATTGCGTGGTGGTAGGATTAGGAGCAGATTAACAACACAAAGACGTTTTTTGAAGTACATTGACATATATATTTCGATAACTTTACAAACTTTTGGCCCGGACCTAGTCACAGGATTCAGGCCGGGCCAACCTCGATCGGACACTCGTCACGGTCGGGGTATCACTACTGACTGCCCCGTAGTTTATAGGTCCTAATGATAGTTGTGATGAAATTATTTTGACAACTACCTCTTTAAACTCCAGGACCGATCGTTTTCCTGCAGTTGACCGTAGTTCACGACGTTTGATTATTGTTATCCGATCATCGGAAAAACGTTGCCCCAAATAGTTGATTTCTTTACAACAGTTCCCTTAATGGAAGTGTGGCTTTTGGGCTGAGCAGTGTGTGGCGAATTTTTTCTTCTCTCTTTGATATTCTGACCACCTAAAGATAATCCGTCTAAGAGAACGAGAAATGCGTCTCACGCAGTTCATACCACAAGACACAATGTCAAATCTGTCCAAAAAAATCTTACGGTATTATACTCATATAAGTTCCATTCATCTTTCAAATAAATATATTTGAAATAACTGTTATCTTAGCCATGCGTCTTAAACCCAAGTTATATCAATCGGTATATACTGATAAATAGTGATATCTCATCATCAGCCTGTGTCCGTCCACTATCCAACGTAGGCTTCTCGCGTAAGTCCCCATCCCTCTGTCTATCCCTTGCATTACATGTCTTGAATATTATTAGTTGATTCAACTACGCACTTTGTCATTTTCCAGGCGGAGGTGGGAGATGTACTCTCGTTTACATTCATATCATCCAGAGTGTTTGTAAAAAGCTTAGGTGATATAACATAACCCTGACTACAATCTCATTACTACTTTGCTTATCTAATACGAGTGTTACTATTGCTACTATGAAGTGGACTCTTAGGATTTTTGTAAACGCTCCTAGAATGTTATGGATTATCGAAAAAATATGGTTAGCATTTTATAATTGACATAGCGAAAATTAATAAAGAATATTGAATTCTAAAATAAATATTGTTTCTGTTTAAAAAAAAACGAATCATTATTGGGAATCATCATGTTTCTTAAATCGCGAGTTCAAGATTCAATAGTTTTTTTTTATTAAGGTGCAAAGACTGAATTAACCTGCGGAAAGAGTTTAGTCGTTATCCGGCTGTTATACTATTATATAAGCTTGGTTTCCCAACAATGTTTCTTTACAATTCATTCTGAAGTTTTTGTTACAAATGAACTCTGTTTATTTATCAAAAAGATAATTATATTTTTTTGTAGTGAGATATAATACTTTTAATCTCATTAAATTATAAGCCAATGAAGATTTATATGTGTATATTGATGAGTTATATCATAGAGTGTGATGTTTGCCTTGAATTTGAATGTGTAATAATTATTACATAAATATGATGCTATCGATGAGAATTATTGTATTTAACGTTTCACTTTAATTCACTTACTCATAATAGTCCATCTTGTTATTACCCAAGTGGACTTTACCCGCCTCACACCCGCATTATACCGGAGGAGAGTCAAATCTCCTTGATGATGCGCTCATTCAGATTATGATCAGTTAGCAACTGACAAGTCCAGTGGGAGTCTCCTCTGAACAATTGTGGCCACTGCACAGGATTGTTAAAAAGAAAGAGCCCATGAAAGAGGAATCGCATTTACGGGTTGAAAGGAGATGAAGATGGAAGATAGATTCTCTCACCAAAAATACGTAAATGCGTGGATTCTTTTTTTGTGGCCACAAAGTATGCATGCCCGATAGGGCGATTCCCTTGAACTGCATCGAGAACTACCCCGCTATTAAACTTGTCATTAAACATTGAATTTATCTCACCTAAGAAATATCTTACCTGCAAATACCTGACATTGCAACTATAACATCGTGCCCTGTCTTGATATTATTATTATATTAGTATTTGTATAGCGCTCTTTTATGACCGAATGATCATTCCAAAAGCGCTTCTTTGCCTCTCTGAGTAAAAAGGTGGGTCTTGAGTCTGCTTCTGAAGGATGCCTCTGCTTTAAGCTCTCTTATGCTTTCCGGTAGTGAGTTCCAGGCCATTGGCGCAGCATAGCTGAAAGCCCGATTGCCAAAGACCGTGCTAGGACTACCTCCCGTCAGCTGCAGGGTGCTTCTATTTGCTCTAGCAACCCAACCATGAAATAAACTCACCTTGCGACTAACTCGCCACTCAAGAAGTTCATCTTGCAACCAGCCCATCAAACAACAACCCCACAGCAATATTTATTAATAAAAACTAAGCCTTGAAGTGAAATATCGTCAAAGAATCACCCCGCAACTCGATTACCCCAACTTGAATGTCCTCCATTTTATAACTAACTTACCTTGAAAAAAGTTCTCTTGGCAATTCCCACATCTTGTAGCAACCATGTCTAACCAATGTGTGTGTCAATGAAAAGTATAAATACACATAGTTAATATTTATTCTTTTTTGTCAAATAGATTTGAGGCATATTGTCTGCGCCGACCAAGCGCCGATATACGAATCACTTAATCATCAATCTATCAAATCCATCAATATTAACCTTTTGCCCGCGGCACCAAAATAAGCGAACATGCCCTGTACGCGGCAGCGTTTTCCGGGATTTTGTTGTCGCGTTTTCAACTGTAAATATAGGTTGTGATATTTTTTAACTAATCAAATATGTTAATTGGCACCCAAAGCAATTTGTTCAATAATAAAATACAATATATTTATTGTATTTTTGGTTTAATTTAACAATAATAATTCTTAACAATAATAATTCGCCATTTTGCTAAACAAGGTCACGATAAAGCGAGAAAACTGCGCAACATTTTGCTTATAAATGAAAGGTCGACACGATAAACTCGGTGGCTTATTTAAATTATCCCAAATTATTAATTGATTATTATCATTAGTAACACGATTGCATTGACAGTTCAAATAAAATATTTATTATTATTATTATTATTATATTAGTATTTGACACCTTTTCATCATTCGAAAGCGCTTCCGCCTCTCGGTGGCTTATTTAAATTATCCCAAATTGAGTTCCAGGCCATTGATTAAGCTATCATTAGTAACACGATTGCGCACATTGACAGTTCAAATAAAATATTTATATGGACAAACAAGCTTTATTTCATTTTCTACGAGGCGATAGTTGCTTCTCTCCTTCAGTATTGCTGTTTCGGCCATTCGACGTGGTCGAAACATGTCGTCTACTTATGTATTGTGGGATAAATTCTAAAAATTATTTTATTTATATCTGATATTCCTGATGACGAATCCAACTACTAACAAATTATCCATATCCTTTGGATTAGATTTTCAATAACAAAATAATAATATAATGATATATGCAAGATATACATATTTCATTATATTATTATTTTGTTGTCGGCGCACGTTTCTGACGTAAGAGAGTAGCGTGAACCACGTACGAGTGCTGGCAACTGTGCGATGTTCACGCCGCTTGATGCATGTTCCAGAAATAAATTATTTTAGCCTATATCGTTTTTTTTTGACAAATTTCATCTATTGCATTTGGTAAAATATACATTGCGTAATATTTTGAGCCAAGATTTAAAATTATTACTCACTAGATGGCTCTTATATAGGGCTTGAAACTTCCATGACCGCTATGTGTGTCATACGCGCTGGTGGCATGTTCGTTTGAACACACATAGTGGTCATACGCGGTGAACAGATTAATGGCTCTCAACACGTATCAATAACCTATGTGCTTGCATTAGTTCATGTCTGGCGATTGCGAAAGTCAATTGAGGGGTGAATACAATATGCGATAATTTGATACGCCTAGTGTGTAACATTAAAGCGATGGTTTTAAATAACCAAATTATAACTCAGCACTCATTCGGGTTGTATTTTTAAACACCTCTTGGTTGGTAAGAATCTGATCCCTCATCCCTAAAAAAAGTCTAATCTTATAAGCAAACTGTTTGTAGACCAACTTCGTCTCATGAACCTCACACTATGCAAAGTAAACAAAACACTATGCGTGATGCTTATTTTTAAAAAATTTCTTCTCTTCAAATGTATATATGTTAGTGTGTATATATGGCTATGTATGGGAAAATCATTTTTTTCGAAGTGAAATCGGCTCACCCTCTATTTTTATGTGGTTTGGTGCTAGTAACTCACATAATAAATTTTATTGCTATCGGACAATGTTTTCTGATAGCGACTTGATGTTGAAGTTTTAGTATAAATTTTTGTATGAAGGCCAAAAGGAGCTTTTGAAAACTTAATGTTTATTCAGCAAATAAAACGCTGTTTTATCTCTATCTAACATATTTTAAGTAACTATTATGTAAATATTATTATCTATTAAAGAAAATCTTAATATTTGCTTTTTAAATATTTTTTTGCTCCTTGGCAATTTCAGTCTGGGTGTTGGGGGTATCTAATTACACAAGCAGTGGGACGGTTGGTTGATTGCCTTACGCATTTCTTCGGCGCAAGAATTATAAAGGTAAAAAATGTACTTATTAAATGCCGGGAGTCCAATGATGTTGGAAAATTATCATTTAAAAATACAGTCGTTTTTTAAAATAACTAGTGTAATTCAGAAATCATTCCATCACCGTATGAGAGTAAAGACTTTCCGTAAGTCTCCGAAACATTCGGAACTATCTGCTGCTAGGGAATCTCTGGTGGAGAAGATGAACATGTCTCTTGAAAGGGTCTCACGATGGGGTAACCTCAACCTCGTCAGTTTCAAAACCCATAGATCACGTTGGTATTTCAACGTCAAACAACTTCTTCTTCTGTATAATGGTCAAATCCGACCTATCCTTGAATACGGCAGTCACCTTTGGATTGGAGCCCCAAAATACCTTCTGAACTTAATTGACTCAGTTCAAAAAAGAGCAATTCGTTTGATAAACAATGACACTCTTACGTCTTACTTGCAATCAATGGAACACAGGCGTTAGATTGGTTTTCTTAGTCTTTTCTACCGTTATTACCACGGTCGCTGCTCTTCGGAACTTAAATAACTAATTCCTCCTGCACCCACCCACAACCGAAAAACTCGTCTTACACTTGCCGAACATCCATACACGATTAATATATTGTCGACCAAGAACTGGCAGCTTCCAAAGCTCTTTCCTTAATGCCACCGGTAAGCTATAGTATGCTCTTCCAGCGTCTGTGTTTCCTCCTTCCTACAACGTGGATCTCTAGAAACAGATAGATATACACTTGCAATCTCCCCAACCCACATACAAACACAAACACAACACACGTTTCCTGAATGCAGCGTCCAGCCTACCTGGCTGAGCGTCATAGAGTGCACTGGTCTTGACCGGGTGTGCTCTCCTGCATGCGTTCACATAAAAAAAAATGAAGAAATACCATGTATTTTCCTAAATATAATAAACATTATTCACTTTACAAAACAAAGTATATTTGGCTTGTTGAAGTAAATAAAGCGAACTGTTATTTAAGAGTCACTTATATCACCACAATAAATTGCATTAAAAAATGTAATAACTAAAATACAATTAATATTTCATTACTGTATTGCAAAATGAAGTTATCAATCCGGTTTTTCTTTGTATGAGTATTTTAATATAAGACGTAACTTTTATCTCCAGTAAAGTTATTTAGAATTGTTTTCTCTTGTTCTTTGCAAAATCCATTTAAAATATACGACGAAAACAGGACATAGACTGATGAAGTCGTTTATGACGAAAGCTTGTCAAGTTTTAAATTGTATCGATAGGTTTACAAGTTGTAGAATTATAAATAAGAGACGGAGTAAGGCTTTCAAAAGTACAAAGTTAAGAAACACTGCCTTTGAAACTTGTCAATATATTTTATGAAGTATTTTGATAAATTGTAAGTTCTCTGACAAAGTGATTCGTAAGAGTAAAATATTATTTAAAGAAAAGAAGGACTTTTTCAGTCTCAGAGTTTTTCTAAGACCTTGGTTTTTGTCGGATATTGTTTTTGGGATACTAATAATTATAGGATGTGTTTTATATGTTATTATACATAAAATTATACTTTCGCATGGTATCTACGTTACAACGACTAAAAAACAGGAAAATAAAGTAATGCGTTTATATAAAAAAGCATAGATAACTTATTATCAATAGTAAATGTGTAATTAACATTAAATTGGACTTTATTAAAAATTAATACACGAAACGTAGGAAAAGGTAATTTGTTTGTGCCGTTATTTTAACTTTTCTTAAGTTAGATATATTTTACCAAAGTTGGGTCTGCTATTGTGCTATAACCATAAAAAAAGATAACATTCAGATATCTGATATATTAAAAATGATTGAAAGCTTTTTGTTAAACGTACAGCCTTATTTACTTTGGCTACATCTAAGAACGACGTAAAGTACCTTAGAGGGTATTTGTTTTATTATATGGAAACATAAAAACCTTCAAAACTTAATTAACTCAGTTCAAAGAAGAGCAATTCGTTTGATAAAGAATCAAACTTTTATTTCTAACCGGCAATCAATGGAACACAGATGTAAGATTGGTTCACTTTGTCTTTTCTAGCGTTATTACCACGGTCGCTGCTCTTCGGAACTTAAAGAGCTAATTCCTTCTGCACCCACCCACAACCAACAAACTCGTATTGCACTTGCCGAACATCCATTCACGGTTAATGTGTGTCGACCAAGAACTGAGAGTTTCCAAAGTTCCTTCCTTAATGCCACCGGTAAGCTATGAATTGCTCTTCCAGCGTCTGTGTTCCCTCCTTCCTAACAAACTGGATCTCTTCAAAAAACAGATAAATGTACTCACTCACAAATATGAACTCAACACACGTTTCCCGCATGCAGCGTCCAGCTTTCTTGGCTTAGCGTCATAGATTGCACTGGTTTTGACCGGCTGTGCTCTCCCGCCTGCGATTACATAAAAAAAATACAGAAAAATACCGACATACAACGACATACATAGTACAATGATTGAAAACATTATTGTAGATTCAATTAGGCCTGCTAATTTAATAATAGCTAAGCGTTGTATGTGGAGTGTTGATCCACCATCATTATAAGAGTCGGATATCACTTTCGTCTATATTTACTGAGACCCACTCTGAATTGCTGGTGTTCAATGTACGAATTTTGCTTTACAATAATTTTGAATTATGGGCCATGACAGGCATTTTCCTACGCATATCGAGTACATAAACAACTCAAATGAACCATAATTTTATTAAACCAATAAAATATGTAAAATTATACAAAAATATAATGAATGTTTTGTTTTTCGTAAAAAATAACATTGGTATAGAAATTAATGGCTAAGAGTAAACATATAATCTAAAGCGACACGATAATTATGTTTTTATTTAACGTTACTATGTCTACCACTAACTTTTGTTTATTTTCGCGGTCCCCGCGAAAATTTTTACAGCCCCTCGGGGGCTGTAGGATTTTGTGTGTTTCCCACCAATTTTAATTTTCCCGCCATTCAGCCATCTTGGAAATACAATCCGTCATATTGGAATATCAATGGTATTTCCCGCCATTTTGCCGCGCCATTTTCATATTTACTGCCAATTCAGAATAACTTCCGCCATTTTGGAAACTCAATCGGCCATCTTAGAATCCTAATCGGCCATCTTGGAATTATAATCCGCCATCTTGGATTTTCAATTATATTTTCCACCATTTTTTCTCCGCCATTTTCATATTTTCCGCCAATTCAGAATATCTTTCGCCATATTGGAATCTTAATCGGCCATCTTGGAATCTTAATCGGCCAAATTCAAAAGGTATGATATTACACTCATCCAAAAAATATATATCATAAGGGAAAAACTGTACAGGAGAGTACAACCATTTAATCAGATATAAAATAATAATATGCATACAAGTAATATATAGTTTTATGAATCATGTTTTATATTGGTGAATATATAAGATTCTTAAAAACAACCAACACAAGAAAACATATTGCATCCACAAGATGCAATCTCTGCAAACACGAATTGTACTTTTGGTTTCTACAAGAGGCATATTAATATGAAACAAAACCTCCATGATAGTTTATCATGCTCACCAAATAGAGTTAGTCCAAATAAACATTTGTAATTTGGAAAAGTAACAAACAATACGTCAATATTCTTCCTTTGAGTAGAAAATTCTGTGAATTGGGATTATTTCATAATATTAAAACCTGTTGATTATGCCTACACCACGTATAATTTACGAGTCTATGCATTTTACTACATATTTTCTAATTGATTTATTTAAGTAAATACATACGTGATTATTTCTCTTGAATGTGACAAAGAGCTTAGCACTGCACATGGATCGACTACGTTCGGTTCGTATACAGATAAAATTTTCGATTTGTTCAATAAGGAACTCACCGATTTCACAAAGTTGATTTTTTTCAATTACCTACTTAGGATAGCCATTTTTTGTTTTCTATTTAAAGTCTAAAAAATGTTTCTGTAAGTGGTTATAAAGAGCGCAAGTGCAACGACTTTCTCTATGGTCATTTGTATCTGTGCTCTTTGTCTACCACTCACCAAAACATTGCAGAACAGTCTGTCGTTAAATAAGCAATGTTCTCGTATTTTTGGTGACCAACACCAAACGAGGGCGTAAAGGTTAATAGAAACCAGACGCCAGCGTTAGTTATTCCTAACGCTTTTTTCCAGAATGCAAAAAATTACATGTTATTTATGTTTTAATTTTAAAGTTCATCAAATAATACATAAATATATTCAATATAATTCATTGTATTTTACTGGTAATGTTAGATTTATGATGTCATCCATTTCAATGATATATCAAAAGACCTTTTAACAAGGGAAGATAATTCCATTCGGACGTACTTCTTCATATATATTTTTGAGTGTTTTCATAATTTATTTGTGCTTCTATAACGATGTAGGTAAATAATGCTTGTTTGCTCGTTATTTTATATGATTTTTATCATATTTTCAAGTTAAGTGTTTTCCTGAGAAGCATTTTTCAATATAGTTAATGGCAAATAAAGTTATTTCTGTGATCACCACCTAAGCGATCGAGCGCCGCATGCTTTTTGTAAGGTTAGGCTATCTTTTAGGACCAAATCATTCATGGATCGGAAGCGTATGGATAAACAACTGATCTCTTAAAAACTGTCAACAAGCTCCGAAATATGTTTCATATAAATCCTACTCTTCCTGAAGGCTGCCCCTATTGTTTTTGAAATCATCTCTATGGCTTCGGAGCTTCGGTTGTAGAGATGCTTTAGGACGAATCAACGATGATGCAGCCAAGAGATCTGCGTAGAGGCAATTTATAACGAACATATGCTATGTTTTGTAATTAAGTGAAATCCCTCACATACACTAGGAAGTGTAACTACAAATCAAACAGTAACAGCATTGAATATTTATAAAAAATAAAATAAAATACTTATATTAAGTGACTACTTAACTAAAATAAAGAATTGTCCACATTCCGTCTTCATAATAATGGCAATTTTATTTTTAGATTCAAATAAAAACCTAATAATATTCATGTATCCAGTGGGTTACCAAAGTAAAGTGATACGCATTGCTTATATAATATAAATATTATGTATACATGTATGTTTATTTCTTGTGAATTGAATAAAACAAGCCCATAAAAGTATACGTGTATAATAAATATGAACTTGAATGAGTACTAAATTCAAGTGTTTTATGTATTGCCATTCTTCAAATCTCTTTGCTTGCATTTCCCCGGAGAGAAGCCTCATTGCTATAGTTACCGGGTACGCTTTTATCTAGATTATTTACGGACGAATTTACAACAAAAAATATACTACAGGCTCAGACCGTTATAGCTATGGGAGAGCCAATCACGTCAAACCAATTGCATCACAACATTATATTCCCCTTAATGTTTATTTTTTTTAAAATACGTAAAAAAATATTGTTTTGGTCCCTTATAATTTGTATATAAATAAGCACTTCCAATGAACGACGTAAAAGTATTTTTAATAAATACTCTTTTGATCCTGATACGCTGATGTGCAAGTACATCTTCGCTTTTCTTGATTGCGTTCCAAAAATGAAGGTCTACGTATCTCTTTTCGAAACCTTTTTAACATCAGTCTCTAGATATTTTATTATTTAATTAGAATAACGAAGTCAAATAAGAAGTCATGTAATAATGCAATATGTCAAGATCAATTTCATTGAACTAATTCAACTAAATTTATGTCACCGTCTATAAAAAGTTATTTTATTTATATAATAAAAGGAGCTTGCACCAAAGGTAGTTTAGATATTATATACGAGTATATTCCTTTCATATCTTAAATACAACTTAATATTGTATTCATTTCGTTTAAATTAATTAATACATATCTCATAAAATATAATCGTTCGTTTTCGTAACTTTCTACATATCGGCATTTAACGCTAGTAGCCTGGTGGATGATCCGGCATGCGGATCAAATGTTGAAGATCGATGATTTTAACCAATAATTAAGATATATGATTAATACAATTAAAAATATACGAAATTTTGTTAATTTTCAGCACGTTTTTAATTCATAAGTTTTTTCAAATAATGTATTCATAGAAAAACGACTATGTATTCTTCTTCAAATTTACCACAAAATGAAATACGAATGAAAGTTATTATCTCAAAGTGTGTCATATCTATTAAATGAAAGCTTAGAATATATTAAATAGCTTAAAACTACTAAAGCAGGATAAAAGAAATTGGGCAGATTTTCTGAAAAGGAAACAACTGAAACAACGCTGGGCCGAGAGTAAGATATTTGTTTTCAAAGGACCTCATTTTGCAGAAAAGAATACGAGGGTCCTGTCCAATTAGAGCTGCAGGGACCACGTAAAAGTTTTTAGGCTCCGCGAGTATACCTAACGTAAGTAAAGGTGGCACAAAGTGAGTGGCAAAAAAGCGTGTGAGGTAATCAAATTTAAAAAATGTTGTCAGTGAGTTGTTACTCTTTAATATTCGACGAAATGTTTGTTATACGTGTTTTTATACGTGTTTTTTAAAAAAGAATGTTTTTTTTTGTCGGATTAATCATTCGGTAATATATATTTAGTAGCTTGTTTTTAAATGAAACACACTGAAAACAGTATTTTCGCCCTAATGTAAGGTTTCATCAGTTCCAAACTCAGTGTAATCAATGTTTAAATATGGTACGAAATATTTATTTATTTGACACTGAATTAAATGCGTAAAATATAAATAAATAAAAAATTAAGTTTTATTGTGATTTATCTTACAAGATTTTTTTGACAGATAAGAACTTAACTTCTTCACACTGTATAGAAAATATGCGTCCGATTCAAAAAAGATCTTTGCCTTTTCGTTAAGTCTGATATTATCTTCACTAAGAACTGCTCCATTCAACGAGCACAGCTTACAAGCACACAAGTATTGTGAAGGAGTAAACTCGACATCGCATCATACCATCCTCCACTATTCGTCCTGTTTCTAATAACACACTTACGTCTAACCTGCAGTTCTTGGAACACACAGGAGTCTTTTTTTTTTTTTTGCGCTCCTTGGGAGCACTTACGAAGGCATTGTTTTCAGAGTACATTCTCGTTATACAAGTAACTGGTTTTGGTGAGCAACACCACACATGGGTGTAAAAGTTAGTAGTTCAGACGTTAAAATTTGGACTTTTAGACTTCTTCGCCGAAGGTCGCCGCGAATACAGAAAATGCATGGTAGTTGGGCTCCGGAGATATGAGATCGATATATCCAACCGGTCCAAACTTCTGTTGGATTACGCTAAGGAGCCTTTGCCTCGCTAAATCTAATATTGGACAATGCCACAGAACGTGTTCAGCGTCCTGCAAGGGGCTGCCGCATGGGCAGTCTGGACTATCAACGAGGCAAAACTTGAAGAGTTTAGCCTTAAAATTGCCGTGCCCAGTCATGAATTGACTATTCCAGTGGTTTGGAATAAGCCACGGCATCTCCATTCTATCGAGGACGGAAGGAAAGAAGGAATATGTGTGTCTACCCTTGAGCGAGGTCGACCATCTGCTCTGCCATGCTGCGAGCGCCGCCAGTCTTACTTCTTTTTCGGTTTCTTTCGTGATCTTACCCTGCGGAGGATTGAGACAAGACAAGACACAGGAGAGATTGGTTCATTTAGTATTTTCCGCCGTTATCTTCACAGCCGTTCCCCCTCTGAAATTAGAGAATCAATGCCTCCCGTGCCCACCCACAACCGAAAAAATCGTCTTTCACTTGTTGAAAACCAAAACACGTTTAATGTATGCCGACAAAGAACTTCCCAAAGTTCCTTCCCCGATACCACCAGTAACATCTGGTATCTGGAAGGGCGGTTGGGAAAACTTGAAAAATGTTATCACTGTTTTATGAGCACAACCACAATCAGCGCTTCCTTACATCTAAAAGAGCAGTTTGCAGCTGTTGGGGTTCAAAAGTCATAGTTTCTTGTAATCCACATACTCAATATTGACATATATACTTTAAAGAAGAAAAGTCCAAAGCAGAGAGGTATGTACTATTTTCTAAATCTTCCCACGATTAATGACCCAATATTTAAACGTAATAACCTTATATATTATAGTAAATTATTATAGAATTATTATTATAGCAAAAAACTTTGTTCCAATCTTCTTCGTAGTATCAATCCGGTGGATTGGTTTGCAGCAACAGAATCTTGCATCTCGATCTCCGTTCCTCTCGGTCCTCCGCAACCCTCTTCAGCTCAGCATAAGAGCTACAACTCATGTCCTCGAACACTTGCTGCAAATAATCTCGTCTAGGGCGCCCTCTACAGTTTCTACCCTCAACCATCCCCTCCACAATGTCGTGAAGAAGTCCATCGTGGCGCATGATGTGACCGATCCATCGGGCTCGCCTCTTTGAGATGGTTCTTATTAGGTGCCTATCTTCCTTGATTATCCTGAGAACCTCGTTGTTCGTGACGTGGTCTCTCCAGGAAATTCCAAGGATTCTTCTGTATGACCACATCTCAAAGGGCTCTAGTCTTTTTTTATCACTTTCAGATAAGCACCATGTCTCACAGCCGTACATCAAGATGCTCTAAGCCAGTGGCTCCCAAACTATTTTGACTCACGGACCCCTTTTCATTGTCCAAACTTGCTACGGACCCCCTGGGTGAAAAACTATGTAAGTTCATAATAAAAATAATAAAAAGTTAACTTTGTTATCTTGAATGGTAAATTGTGACATTCAAATATAAAATAAATAATAACAATTCGTTGAAGAAGTATTTATTGAATTTCTAATAAGTGTATTTATTTACCGATTTTTTTTAAATCAACGTAAACATGAGTACAAAATTGATAAAATATTTTTTTATTTAAAAAATATTTCTTTATTGAAATATGTGTGTTACTACTTATCTACGTAACAAAACAATAAACAGGGTGGACCAATAACTTGCTTACATTTAAAATGCCTGTAAAAAATATACAAAATACGTAAATTAAAAATTGTATATTGTATTTCAAAGTATATAACTTAGGGTTTTATTTTTTGTAAATAATTTTGTATTAATGTAATTCTTGTTTATTTTTACACTCCTGCAACCCAGACCCAAAATTTTCCTTTACCATCTGAAAAAAGTGTTATGGTGTAATAACTATTATGGTCATTTGGCTACAATGACTGTACGTCTTGAATTTCGTAAGGGTGTAATTGTAAATCTTTGTGTAGAATGCGATGAAGAGTTGTTTTGGGCACAATTAAGACACTAGACTCGAGTGGACAGGCTAGATTGATCTCGAACAGACTCACGTACACGCTCTATGTTTTCCTCATTTCTCTACTTCTTGGGTCTGCTGCGTCTTAGTTGAATAAAGATTAAACCCGTTGACTCGAACTTCCGCACCCAATTTTGAATCGCTTGGATTGTTGGAGCTTGATTTGCGTTCCGAATATTTTAATGAAAAAAATAATTCCGTTTAGCTGCGGTCGCAGAATCCTTGTTTTGATAGTAATCGCAAAAGCAGAGCGCACGTTATGCTTCGTATATGTTGCCATTGCACTAAATTCCTGAAATCAGCCGTTCTCGAGTTTGGTACCCTTCCCGCACCGATAGATATATTTGCACCGAAGTAACCGGCTTTCTAAATGTTTAGAAGTTATTAGTCCATCCCGTATTTTACTTCTTTTTGTCCAAGCCTAAGATATTTATTGTATGCATTTCACAATATTCACATTAGTCATATTTAATTTATATATTGTTATTTATTGAAACTTCCAAATTAATGATAATGTGTCACAATTTCTTATAATTCTATATTGAACTTTCCACGGACCCCCTAACGATGTTCAGGGACCTCCAAATCAATTTTAATTTTCCACGGACCCCCTGGATGATCCCAGAGACCCGTGGGGGTCGGTACGGACCAATTTTGGGAACCACTGCTATAAACAAATGTTTTGGAAGTTGCTTGCGGAGCCTTAAATTAATATTCTTTGACTCAATCATTTTTGCTTTTTTATTGAAAGCTAGCCTTGCTTGATGTATGCGACTGTTGACTTCTATTTTTGTTCTGCCATCCCAGGTGATCGTACTTCCAAGGTATACAAATTCTTTTGTAGCTTTTAGGGGTACAACTAGCATTGATATATTCATTTTCTGCTGCTCATTGCGGCTTACTCTCATGACTTTGGTTTTTGTGCTGTTTATCTTCATACTTAAGATATAATTAAATAGGTTTTCCATGGACGTCGGCGCTTCAGAGAGTTCATCTTCAGTTTCAGCAATCAGAACAATGTCGTCTGCAAACCTTATCATATCAATCTTTTGTCCCTTTATTTTAACCCCCAATATACTCGCGAAATTGGATAGTGTCTAAACGGACTTTATATATAAAAATGATTGTGCGTTTGTTAGTACTCTGAAACCATACTAAATTTGGAAACGAAAAATATTAATATAATATTTAGTTTAGTCGGTTCTGCCACAGATTTTTAATACGGTTAGGTGCCGTCAAATGACGCTATTACGGTGTTTAATTATTAAAATAAATAATAAATATAAAGTATATTTAGACAAATTATTTAAAATTTATTTCATGTTAAAAAATATTAACTAATTAATTAAAGAAAATATTTGTAAAATATCAGCTTGAAGTCGATTTATGAATGAAAATGTGTAGGTGCCGTGCTTGATACAGACTGAATTCTATACTTTTCCAATTTGGATTATCTTTTTTATAAATCAGCGGACCGTGTTACCGAATCATAAAATAAATTTATATATGAGAAAAAAGTCTCTCTAGATTTTAACAAATTTAAAATAGCCATTTCAAATATCTGAAGGTTTGTCGATGTCCCGCAAAACCATTTTATTCTGGAAAAATCCAATTTTCAAATTAAAGGACTGCTTCTGTAATTTGGGGAATTTTCTTATAGAACGATTTTTTTGAGATAATTTCAGGGAAGAAAATGTTTTTATGATTGTTGGTCGGGTCATTTATTTTTCGAACAGCGAAATCATAAAAATAACTATTGTCTAAGGTTTTACGTTTTAGGAGCTTTCAGCCTTTCAGCTATAAACACAGAAATATGTATGTATCTTTCTTTTTGCGCGTGAATTTATCTTTTACGATTATTGTTTTTGTTGTCATATAACCTTAGAAAAAGATCATTTTTTCTGTGACACATAGGATAATATTACAGTGTGTTTTATGAGAGACTCTAAGAAGTTCAGGTTCGGCTAGAGTAGTAGTCCGTAACCTTTGTTGAGTAACTTGTAATTAAAATTTAAATTCAGTCACTATATATTCACTGTTTATAAATAAAAAAAAACCATACAAACTTAACTCTATTCTGTTTGAATGATTTGGTTGATATAATTAATATAATATTTTAAAACTAATTTATAAATTAATCGATCCAAAACAATATATTTGTCAATTTAATTTTAACGCTTTCGATACGGCTCGGTGGAATACAAATTATACTGTCAATATGGCGTGAATTTTTCAAACCATTTTTTTTGCTTAAAATTAGTATTTTAAGCATAAATGTACTTATCTGACCTATTTTCGTAAATCAATTGGTTCTTGAATCATTTCGTTATCAGATGATGCATAAAAAAGTATTATATATATTTAACAACGTTCATTATATAACTCCACACATGTGGTGGCATTGACACATGTGGCTTACAGAAATATCTCTCCTGTGACGAAACCTTACGATATTTATTTGTTGATAAAGGGAATGACTGCAGTTCCAAGTTCCTACCGTAGATGTCACAATGAGTACTGAAAGTAGAAAAATGATATATCGCGGCTCCCGGTGTCAAGGGTAGGGGAATCTTGGACGGCATATATCGACAACCGATGCGAAAGGGTTAATTGATATTTCAAAAACATAATTAAAGATTAAATTGATTTTATACATCAATTTCGTAAAAATCATGCTAAAAAAGGATATTTATTGAATGAGCATACTGGTTAATATTTGTAATTCTTAAAATATATCATTAAAATTTTTTAATATCCGATAAAAAGATTTTATGTGTATTGTACATTTGTTTATTTATTTTTGTAAATTGAAGGGAATACAACAAAAATATAAAAAAATAATGTAAAATAATAATGGAGTGTAAAAATTACAATAAATTGATACACTCATACAAATCTACATCAAATTTTATATTTGATGAGATTTTTCTCGTCAATTTCGGAGAAAAATAAACTGCTGATGCTCGCATTCGAACCGCGAACTATGCACCAAAGTTATAATCTTTACCGATCAACCAATTGCAATCGTTCCACTTAATGAATAAAGATTCTTAAATTCTCTCGGTATTCTTGAGATTATTGAGTTCTTGCTCATTATAGTGAAGAATTGGTCTTGAATGATCGCGCTGTGTGAAGAAACTGAGGTGCATTGTTCGCGTGTTGAATCCTAGCGACTGCCGTTTTTATTTTCACCGAAGCTGACGAGAGAAATGTCATAGAATATATGTGTATCAAGTAATTAATAATATTGATAAATAATAATTATCCATAAAGGATTACAATTCAAAATGCACTCAAACCCCTTTTTGTGCGATTTTGTTTTTTTTAAATGCAATATTTAAAAAAAAAATTTGATCATATAAACGTATGTGCATATGATCTCAAAAATATACAGTCGAACCCCTTATTAAATTACTCCGAATAACACGATTGATTGAAATATTCGCCGCCTATATCCCAACTTGCGCCGAGTGTTAGAAGGCCGACTATTCATTTGACACGGGTTCGGCTGGACACACACAGCCGGGCGGCCGTCTGTGAGGTGCACACAGTCAAACGTTGGCTAGCGTCTGTGTATAAGCGCAATTAAAAAAAGAAACAATAAGAAAATTTTAATGGGAAGAAGTTTCAAAAATCATACACAAGAGATATGTTATTAGAATCTAATTTAACCAAAAAAAAAGGGGGACCGTAAATTTTATGAAGAAATTAAAAAATTGGAGCCATCTACTGATTCATGTTCCGAGGGAAATATATTGTTTTGTGCGTTTTTGGGTATATTTTATATAGCAGTTTCAAAGTTATGCGGTTTTTAAAATCCATGGAACGCATCTTCCCTTTTTCTATGTAAATCATTTTTTGTGCGATTTTTTTCTGCGATTTACCTCTGCATCTATCGCACAAAAAATGTTAAGGTGTATATTTAAAAAAAAAATTTTTTATAAGAATTATAGTTGTACAACGCCATCTACCGCTGTTTTCTATTAGGATACGTTTATTAGATACCGAATATTATATACTTGGTTTAAATTATTAAGTTCTCATTTTATTTCTATATCTATATTCAAACTTAATATCGTTTAATATTAAAGAAATATATATTACATGGAATAAAAAAACGGTACATTTACTTCTTATTTTATTCCGTAGTATTTCATATAGTGCCATATAAACATTTTTACAAGACTTTCACAAATAACATTGCCATCTCTTGCATATTCTTAAAACCATTTTATACAACTTATCGAGAAAATTATATAAAAATAATGTTTAAAATAACTAAATACCCATACATAGCAAAATAATGCACGCACAGTATTTATATTTTATGTATATAAATTATCACTACTATATTAAAATGTAGGTAACAATTCATTGTTGCCTACATTTTTAAATCTCATTTTAGTAAAAATCATTTATTTCAAAATAAATACTTTCGATGTTTTCCTACAGAGTGCGCTACTGTGTACATATTTTACTTTAAATTGTATATATTTTTTCATACAAATTTTTCTAACTTTTGACCCTCGTGAACTTATTTATAAAAGCAAATTTATTTTATAATTATACATAAAAAATACTTTCAGGTAAAAATAATCAAAATGGTAATATGAAGCAAAAAATGTAATTAAACGCTTTACATATTTTCCTTTATTAATACCTATATATATACAAAAAATATTTTACATCATGAGAACTGCTCACATGAGCCATATGAATTACTTATTTATATATCAAAAGAAAGACCTAAGAAGACAAATGCAGATGTATAAATCTATTTTATTTCCAACATAATTTTATTGTGTAACAATATTATAAAAGATCACAATACTGTAATAACTATTAGAGAGAAAAAAATATATACATCGTTTTACCTCTAAAAATAAGTCCTTTTGCTTGTGTGAGCAATGCTCCCTTTAGATTCGTATAACAGTATAAAAATTTGCTATAATGAAACACTTTATTTTAAAAACTCTTACATATAAAATAACGTATATTTTGTAACGATAAATTTAATAATTCTCTCACTAACCCTTTACCAAATACTCAACTTTTAAGGGCTACCCACAAATGGTATAACCACTGTACAATTACTCAATTAATTGAAAGTGTCACATAAAAGTATAAGTAAGTTTTTAACGTAATAATATTTGTTAGTGTGTTTGCACAGTGTTGTCGTACATCGAAAAGTTTGCTAAATTATGTTATAAACAGATCATGAAGTTTTTATTCCTGTGTCTCTTTTTTGAATAATTGTCAATTAATGTATAATGATCGTGTTGTTAGCCCATTGGAGAGTATTTTATTTCACACAGCTAACCAGCTTTTTAATCACAAGTATACAAATACACATAAATATTATATGATATAACGATTTCATAATTATGTTCCTTCAAGAAAATATTACTTTTTATTGACACAATCTAAAGCAAAAATAAATACCATTTTCTTTAACACAAATACATTCTCAAATACATAATAAACACTGGCAACGTTAAATTTGAACATGTCAATTTTGATGTTTCTAAGACCAGATATGGGTCCTAGGCTTCTAAATGCCAGCACACTTCGATCCTTTTCTTACATCCTATTCGTATTTTGTCGATGGTATTGTTCTCCTAGATCTCTGTGATCTTTAATCCTTTCGTCACGGCTCGGCGGAATACAAATTATACTGTCAAAACAGTGTGAATTTTTCAATTTTTTTTTTGCTTAAAACTATTATTGTGCTTACAGAAAAATCGTTCCTGTGACAAAACCTAACGATATTTATTTAAATGCTTTACAGATTCCTATAAAGAATACATGTAGGTTGACAAAGGGAATGACTGCACTTCCGATTTCCTACCGTATATGTCACAATGAGTACTGAAAGTAGCAAAAACGATATATCACGTCAATCGATATCAACGGTCGGGGAATCTTTGACGGCATATGCCGACAACCGATGCGAAAGGGTTAATACGTGTCATCTTCTTCTTCTTTTATGTTTTTTCTGTAAGTATTTAGTTTATGTATACTCTATGTTTCTTAATCTTTATAATTCTATCTACCTTGGAACTGCGGTTCTGTTAAATAAATAAATAAATATGTCAAAAACGATTATTTTTTAATTTATAACAGCTGATGATCTATTTGATTTAGTGTTTATGTTATATTTGAGTATTCATAGACAAATTAACTTACATATTTTATCATGTTGTAGGCGTTGCGCTTACCATAATCATATTTTCAATTTGGTGACCTTATGAACCTTGAATATCTAAAAAAGTTTAACTGAGAGTCTAGTGATTTTGAAATAATATGTTATTTGTGAAACCAAAACGTGTGTAAAAAGATTCAACTCTGTGTGGATCATCCAAGCCTAATATGTTCAACATTTTACTTATTAATTCGTACATATAAATTTAGTTTATAAAATAAACTTAATTATTAAAATAATTGAACTTATGTAACCAGAAAGATTTGTCTAGATTCCTAATTAGTACTTTCCATCTAGCTGAAATCTGCAGCTCAGCACCGAGTGGCCTGGATGGAATCTTGTTCGTGGGATATAAAAGGATTAATATTTATAGTGTCACCTTTCATATGTGAAATCGTGCATGTGAAATCGAAAACCTTACGTTTAAACATTTAATATGTATCATAACAATCACAGTAGGAGCAGTTTATAGCCTCTCACAACCAACTCCACTCCCACCTGTACGAGCAGTTTATAGCCTCTCACAACCAACTCCACTCCCACCTGTACGTGGTGAGCCCTACATAGTCATGTCACATCAAGATTGCGGTAACCAATCCCTTTGGCGATATGACGTGATGAACTGACGGGAGAAAGGAGGGCTGAGAGAGTTATCAAAAGAACTCTCCCAGCGTCAACTAGGCACGGTGTAAACCGGCCATAAACTCGCCAAGCCGCCTGGCAAGCGTGGCGTTTTAAGCCAACAACCCCGAATGAAAACACAACAAAAGATCCGGCCCCTAGTTCCCAGCAGCTTCGCTATTCCTGGCCACGGCAGCGGCCATGGTAACGGCGGGGCGGGGGGTGCTAAGAATCACTGGGTTACTGCAGGCTGCCACAGACGACTATTTATTGCTACCTACAACACGAGAACATTGAGACTAGATGAGAAAATCGTAGAACTGGAAGAGGAACTAGATAGAATCAAATGGAGCATCGTTGGGCTGGCCGAAGTTAGACGAGAAGGAGAAGGTCTGATTAAACTCAACTCAGGACATCTCTTATACTATAGAGAAGGGGATCAAACCTCTCAAGGTGGAGTTGGCTTCCTAATCAACAAGGAAATTGCCAACAACGTCACCGAAGTTAATAGTATATCCCCGAGTATCATACCTGACGCTTAAGTTATCGAACCGATACTCCTTACGAGTGGTGCAAGTATATGCCCCAACGTCTAGCCATACCGATGAAGAAGTAGAAGCTCTATATGAAGACATCGAAAAGCCCTACAATACAATAAGACACATTACTGCATAGTTATGGGAGACTTTAATGCTAAGATTGGAAAGTGCTGTGGAAACGAGAAATTTATAGGACAATATGGAACCGGACTCCGAAATAACAGAGGACAGATGATGGTAAACTTTCTACATGCTAACAAAATGTTTTGCATGAACACATTTTTCAAGAAAAACCAAAACGCAAATGGACCTGGAGAAGCCCGGATGGTAACATAAAGAACGAAATTGATTTTATTATGGCTAATAAGAAGAATATAGTCACTGATGTCTCAGCGATGCAATGCTTTAGTACCGGAAGTGACCACCGTCTCGTTCGAAGTACTGTGCACCTAGACATCAAACTGGAAAGGAAAAAGCTAATAAAACAAAGAGTTATACGTCCGTTAAATGTTCAGAGCAAGCTTGAGGAAACTTTTCAGCTTGAACTACAAAATCGATTCGCAGCACTGGAAGATAGTGATGACACCGACAACGTCAACAAACTTAACGAAAGAATCATTAATAGCATTAAAGAAACTGCCAAAAAGTCATAAAGCAGTGCAAAAAGAAAAAAGGGTCAAAATTCTCAGACAAAACGATAGCTCTTATGGACGAACGTCGTAAAAGCAGAAGCATCCAAGATTACAATACCCTGAACAAAAAAGTGAAAAAATCCATGAGATTTGACATTCGTCGTTCAAACACCGAGTATATCATGGAGATTGTTGCACAAGGCCGAGGGTCAAATGCATTTAGCAGACACACCTCTATAGGACAGGCCCAACTTTCCAAATTAAAGACACACGATGGGAAGATAACAACAAATCTTAATGATATACTGAAGGAAATAGAACATTTCTACGGGTTATTGTATTCATCTACGATGCCAGGTCCTAATGACAGATCTGCGGACGACAAGAGGGCTACTCTCACAAAGCACTGGTCTGAAGACATCCCAGATATAAGTATATTCGAAATTAAATCGGCCCTAAAACAACTTAAGAACAACAAAGCCCCTGGAGAAGACGGAATTACATCTGAGCTTCTGAAAGTAGGAGGAACCCCTCTGTTGAAAGAGCTTAAAAACTATTCAACAAGGTAATAGAACATGGAGAAACCCCGGCGACATGGAGTACGAGTATTGTGATATTGTTCCACAAAAAAGGGGATAAATCACTGCTCAAAAACTACCGACCCATTTCCTTCTTTCCCATGTGTATAAAGTATTCTCCAGAATTTTAACAAACAGGCTGACGGGTCGATTTGATGAATTTCAACCTCGAGAGCAAGCTGGGTTTAGGAAAGGCTTTAGTACAATTGATCATATCCACACGCTAAGACAAATCATTCAGAAAACCGAAGAATATAATCAGCCACTCTGCCTCGCCTTTGTAGACTATGAAAAGGCATTTGACTCAATCGAGACTTGGGCAGTGCTAGATTCACTGCAACGCTGCAAAATAGACTATCGGTATATAGAGATAATAAAATCTCTTTACAAATCTGCAACAATGATGGTCCAGCTCCATGATAGCACTAACAATATTTCTATAAACAAAGGTGTTAGACAAGGAGATGTTATATCTCCAAAACTCTTCACAAACGCCCTAGAAGATATCTTTAAACTGCTATCCTGGACAAAATGTGGAATAAATATTAACGGAGAGTACATTTCTCACCTCCGATTTGCAGATGACATAGTGCTAATAGCCGAATCACCTAACAAGCTCCAAGACATGCTCTACGACCTCAATGAATCGTCGAACAAAATTGGTCTGAAAATGAACATGGATAAAACAAAAGCCATGATTAATAGTCATATTTCACAGACCTTTGATCCTATTTCCATTGGAGGAACAGAAATAGAGGTTGTAAACGACTATACCTATCTGGGACAAGTAATACAACTAGGGCGAAATAACTTCTCAAAAGAAATCGACAGGCGCATACAACTGGGATGGGCAGCATTTGGAAAACTAAAGTACATTTTTAAAGCGAAAATTCCGCAATGCCTTAAAACTAAGGCGTTTAACCAATGCGTCCTCCCTGTATTAACTTATGGCGCAGAGACGTGGAATCTGACAGCAAGTCTTACCCATAAAATAAAAGTCACACAGCGTGCTATGGAGAGATCCATGCTCGGAGTGTCGCTAAAAGATAGAATCCGAAACGAGGAAATACGCAGAAGAACTCAAGTAGTGGATGCTACCCAACGAATAGGCACACTCAAGTGGCAATGGGCAGGTCATATCTGTCGAAGAGACGACGGTCGATGGGGAAGAAAAGTATTGGAATGGCGCCCAAGAACTGGCAAACGAAGCATTGGCCGACCCCCTACAAGATGGACTGACGATATAAGAAGAATAGCGGGAGTGACCTGGATGCGGAAGGCGGAGGATCGAAGAGGATGGAGACTCATGCGGGAGGCCTACGTTCAACAGTGGACGGACACAGGCTGATGATGAACAATCACAAACAATGAGGTTCTCAGAATAATCAAGGAAGATAGGCAACTAATAAGAACCATCTCAGAGAGGCGAGCCCGATCGATTGGTCACATCATGCGCCACGATGGTCTTCTTCACGATATTGTGGAGGGGATGGTTGAGGGTAGAAACTGTAGAGGGTGCCCTAGACGGGAGTATTTGCAACAAGTATTCGAGGACATGAATTGTAGTGCTTATGCTGAGCTGAAAAGGGTTGCGGAGGACCGAGAGGAATGGAGATCGAGATGCAAGATTCTGTTGCTGCAAACCAATCCACCGGATTGATACTACGAAGAAGATGCATCATATTGAAATTAGGTAAGAACCATATATTCTCATTTCTACTATTTTTGCTTCTTAGAGAAAGAATATGGATACCACATGACCAGCACCAACAAAGTGCTTAGCTTTTTTAAAGATTCTTTGAATATCAATAAATATGTGGTTTTGATGCTCTTACCGTAACTCAAGTACATTTTTAAAGCGAAAACTCCATAATGTTTTAAAACTAAGGCATTTAACCAATGCATCCTCCCTGTATTAACTTATGGCGCAGAGACGTGGAATCTAACAGCAAGTCTTACCCATAAAATAACGGTCACCCAGCGTGCTATGGAGAGATTCATGCTCGGAGTGTTATTAAAAGATAGAATCCGAAACGAGGAAATACGCAGAAGAACTCATGTAGTGGATGCTACCCAACGAATAGGCACACTCAAGTGGCAATAGGCAGAACATATCTGTCAAAGAGACGACGGAAAAGTATTGGAATGGCACCCAAGAACTAGCAAACGAAGCATTGACGCCCTGCAAGATGGACTGACGACATAACAAAAATAGCGGGAGTGACCTGGGTGCGGAATGCGGAGGATCGAAGAGGATAGAGACTCATGCGGGAAGTTTAGTTCGACAGTGGACGGATAGAGGCTGATGATGATGTGGTTTTGATGCTCTAACCGTACCGACTTAAGTAGAGCATATGGCTACCACTATACTAGGTCTACTGTGTAATGAAGGTGAATAACATGACTCTCCATATCCTAATATTTATCTATCTAACTATGCATGGTATTAACATTTTGTTTCATTAATATAAGAGCATTGATTCCAGAAGTCATAAGTAATGATATATTTTTGACTCCATTTTAGTTGTAAAACGACTTTATTTTTCATTTGATATATTTCTAAGCTATAATTTACTTTACACACATTAAATTTTCATAATAGCTAAAAGTACATACATCGGTAATTTTACTTTTCAATTAACAAATATAAAATATGTCTAAAATATTATATATAAATAATAAAGTCAACAATGAGACAATTCGTGAATGTTATTTTTTATTAGAATATTTATTCGATGCACACCTGCTAGTGTAAGATGAACATTTTTTGACAAGTTCATCAATAGAGTGCAATGTTGCCAATTAACTAAATGAAACATAAAAAAATGTTATATATTTGAATTATTTAAATCTAAAACCCGGGGTTTCGGGTTAAGCCACTCCTTAAGACAAAGTGGTGCATTTATAAGGATCGAAATATAAAAATATTGTCTTTTTTTTTATAAAATCTATATGCTGATTTTTGACGAAATATTTTTTTTGTGTATCTGCGTTCAAATAAGAAATCCATGAATTTTTGGTATCACATTGAAATATATTGACATCAGCATGATAGAGCCCTTGCTGACTGGTACTGAAAGCCTCGATGCACAATCTTCGTCTCTTATTTCTGTTCGTTTGTCGTACATAAATGTGTCCGCCATATTGGCATTTGGGACTAGTTATATAGACCGCCGTTTGTGGCGCTGGGTGAGAGCCATCACGAGCGCATCGGTCGCATCCCGCCTTTCGGCGAGAGCATGTTGTATCGTGGCTCAGCCGAATGCTGTGACTAGGTCGGGCCACAAGGTTGTAAAGTTTATCGTAAATTTACATATAGTCAATGTGCATCTGAAAAGGTCTGTGTTATTAATTTGCTCCTAATCCTGCCATCACGTGACGGAATAACACCCGCACAATTTTGAAAGAGAGGAGGATGTTAATATTATACATTTATCTTAGCGATGGTAGGGAAGTTTTTCGTAAGAAATAATATTGATAGATGTGTGCTTTTAATAAAATCACGAGTAGTGCCATATGTCGCCCTTAACGAGTAAAGATAATTACCGGCAATTCTCTAATTATGCTTCAATCTTTATGAAATAATAAGACCTAGGAGTGCATAGTCGGATACCAATGCTCACAAAGCTTTCAGGATAATAAGGAATTATTTCACAAACCGTTTTAATGGATATACAACGTTGAAGTTATGCTTATGAAAAGCTTAAAAACGTAACTTAAGCATAAAGTGTATATGCTTGAGGAAATGTTGTACTTTAGAGCGTGGGAAACTTTACTGTCAGCTCTGTGAACCTTCTTCAAAATGATGTGTGAACAATATGTGTGGAAGAGACTGCGTAATTATACATAAGGAAACATTTTCATGAAATACATTGAACAACAACATCCTTGTGAATGTAAACATTGTTACGATTCATCTATAAACAACAACATAAAATCGGAAAATTCTCGTTGATTAATAATTTATCAGAGACTTAAAATTGCTAGACATAAATGTTTGGAAACACTGTTGATAAAATATGAAAATGCAAAATGAGTTGTACGATATAATAAGAAAATAAATAAACTAAAATAAATTAAATTATTCAGTTCCTGTTTCGTCAATAAATGTTTGATTGTAATAAAGCTTCTAAATCGAATGTCTCAAAAACGAAGCAAAAAAGCACGTATTTTTCGCGTCAAAATATTTTTCATTACTGGTCAATAAATAATTCTTCCACGAAAAATTGAGTTTATGCAATAAGTCATGAATTTTATACCGATCACTAAAAACGTTAAAATAATAATTTCTCTTCAGATAAAAATATTGAATTATGTTTTTATATTTTTTGGCAATTTTAACTTACTAATAAGATTTTATTGAATACAGGCCAATATAAATTATATATTTCTTCATCAAGTGAAATAACATTATCTCCTTAAAAACTTAAAAGCAAGGAAAAATAAAATGTGAACATAAAATATTTTTTAAGAATACTTCAAACGTCTACGTTTTCTGCACTACCCCATTTTCTACATTTGAAACTTTGTCCACTTTTAAAGTCCCCATCCTTGGCTGCATTACCAGTTACTTTTTTACATTTAAAAGAACTATTAGTTTCAGTTGTATCAAGACCATTCTTCTCTACATTGTGCAGTCCACTAATCACAAGTTTGTTCGAAGAATCACTGTTTTTTACGTGGAGAACATACTTGACAATGTCGGGCATAGTCTTTGAATGTGACACGTTTGAAAATGACACATCCTCGTCTTTGTTCAACGAGCTGTCTTTTAAAAATGAATTGGATGTTACGGAGACCATGTTGATGTGTTTTTCAGATTGATTAGGACATCGATGGCGAGGAAACAAAAGATCGGACTCCACAATTGGTGGACTTTCATTAATGTCTTCGCAGTTTACCCCCATGCGATCAGGTTTACCGTAACCACCGTTCAAGTGCGACACGGAATCATTAACTAATGTTACAACAGAGCCCTTACTCGTCGACTTCGATATCAAATCAACTCTGTTAATATCTTTATCGTTGCTGTGATTATTGATAACATACTTATGACAATCGGAACATATTTTACTGTTTTTAAAAGGATCCTCACGGCTGCAGCACAATGATTTTGAAATCAACAGAACCTTATTCGCTTCTTTATTTTCACTGTTAGAACAAAACTTATTACGTTTCAAAACATTCTTGCATGTTTGGTCATCATAATGATTTCCTTTTGAAAGCAAAACTACAGCATTTGAATCTACATCACTGCTGTGAGAATCGTTATTAACGTACTTTTGACAATCAGAACAAAATTTACTACAAGACATACCTTTGTGGTTCGTATGATTGTCGTAATGATTACCCGAAGACTTATTAACCACCACAATCTTATTATTATCACTATCGTATTGATCATTATTTGCATATTTTTTACATTCAGAACAATACTTCTTACACACCGTGTTTCTTTTACTACTATCATCATACAGGCTTGCATCGCGTTTTTTCTTCCCCCACTTCTTGAATCGTTTCGTTTTGTGTTGTCTGACTTCATTGGGGTCATCGTGGTTGAAGTTTGTTTCTTTGATTACTGCAGAGTGATCTATCCTTGTAGAATAAACGTTTCTCCGCATGTCTGTAGAGTTCCTGCAGGAACAGTGTACCGCGTGGATGCAGGTGAGGGGAAGCGTGGTGTTGGGGCGCCTGAAGGAGACGATGAGCGGCCTCTTGGACATGTCTGCGTCCAGGTACCTGAGGGACGCTTGTCTGGAGGTGCCTCCCGAGTGTGAGAGGGACTGCGATCTGGTGGGGGAGACGCTGCGAGGTAGAGATAGGTTGGAGTAACGCCTGTTTGGGGCACGAGCTCTGCCGCCCACTGGCATATATCTCGACAATGTATCCTGAAAAAATAATAAATAAAAAATTAAGTAAATATACTAATACTTTCACATATCGAAGAACCGGTTGAAAAGAGTAAAGTAAGCGCATGATCTAGGCATACAATAATAATAATAGAAAAAACGTTTTTTATATGGGTGTCCTTGAAATAAAGATAAATATATATAATTAATACACTAAAATATGAAGCATGCAAATACACAAAATATTGTACAAGTCTTCAAACGGATACGATTCTTAATAATACTTTTTTTCAATTCAAAACTTAACCCTTTAACCTCGGTTGTAAGCATATGCCGTTATAAGATTCCCCGACCGTTGACATTGGTTGACGTGATATATCGTTTTGCTACTTTCTTACCGAGCCGTAATAAATATTTAAAAGGTGTTCTTGATAATTAACGTTATTGATATATGTAATTTGTCAATAAAATAATTGTGAAATTAATAAATATATATATTTTTTGGTATATTTTATTGGGCGTTATTGAATAATAAAATAATGTGTATGTTTTTTTTTGGCATACAAATACAATTAATTTTTATTTTAGCATATAGTGATTACTTTGTGTAAATAAAAACGTATCGAATTTTTGCTTTGTGTATTCTATAACATTTGGTAACTGTAATCCATTAATTTTATCCCTTCTTGATTGTAAAGGGAATATATATGTTTTGTTGGACTGATATGATAGTGTTTTTTTGTTGCCATTATCAATTGAACATCGTTATTATTTAGTATGTAAGTAAATATTATTTTCCAATATTTGTTTGTGTTCCTTCCTCTGTGTCAGAGTGTTTACTCATTTTTGATTAGCGTGCGTCTAGTATGTTTTTTTTTTTTTTTTTTTTTTTTTTTTTTTTTTTTTTTTTTTTTTTTTTTAATTTATGTAAGCACATATAGGAGAATACCGACAGATGGTGATATAGACCAGGAATTTACTATGAATGGGTGGTCTTCACGGGACGAATTTCGTCTACAACCAATTTTAATTAAGTGACTGGCATTTTACGGGTGAGGGATCAAATTCACACCAACCGGGGGTATTTAAGAGTTCAGAAATCGATTAAAAAAATATTTTTTTCAATCTTTGAACATTGAGCTATACCCGCCGGCCTTTTTGAGTTACTGTTGTTTAAATGTTTGTGTATGTGTTGTTTTGTATTCTTCAACATTCAGAAACCGTGTTTGTTATTGTTATTTTCCAGTGCTTTTTAATGTTTATAAGTCATTGTTTTTTTGTGCTGATAAGAGTTTCCGAGTATTGATCAATGTTCACAAATGTCGTTCGAAAGCATATTTCATCCCAGTATAGTAAATAAATAGTTCGTAACTTGTTTTAACATGGATCACAACTGTGCACTGTTTAATAATTTGATGGAAGACTGCAGTTTCGCCTTCAATGAAGGTTTTATTAGTTCCTAACATGTACAAGCTTACTGTGTTATACTTATGTAGACTTTATACGTACTCAATTTTTTTCCCATTTCATTTTTTATTTTAAATATACAAACATTAGCTTATTGCGTTCGTTTCACAAAGAACAAACAAAAAAAGAAGTTCTAAGGTACAAGAAAGTAGAAAAAACTATGCATAAAATATAGGTATGTTCTTATGACTAAGTACTAAAGTAACAGAAAAGAAGAAAGTCAACAGCAATTATTACAAACAATTATTTAAATGTCCTGTAGCTCGCTAAACAGAAGACTCCACGAAATTACTTTGATAAATAAATTCGTGAAGCTCATGTCGAAACTGGGCTTCCTCAATTGGAATATATCAATATTCGAGGCGATATGGTTGAATGGTCTCATCGCTCTCCCAAGAGGCATAGTCTCTGGCAGGTTAGTATTACTTCTAGGAAGAATAAACAATCTGTGCCTCCTTATCCTTAAGTAATTGTTAGGGACAAACAAACCGATTTCCAACAAAATATCAGGATTTCTGAACACGCCGCGCACTAGCCGAAAGAAATGCATAATCAAGCACATGTCTCTTCTAGTTCTCAACTCTCCTAACATACCCCGTATAAAGTTAGATGGGTACAGCCATGGATAATATCCATACATCGTCATGTAAAGAAACCTCAAAAATTTCTTCTGAACTCTCTCCAACATGAGGTCATATTTATACTCGTGGGTAGTAGCTCAAGTATGTTTAAACGAGGTACGAAATTTTCATCTAATTAATATTAAAATGGTAGTAAGTACTTAAAGTAAATTCTAAAAATATATATACAGGTAGTGTCCATATTCAGTGCTCATAAGTGTTTGTCAATGCTTGATATGCTTTGTCAAAATTTAATTACAAATTATATTCATATAAAATTTAATTCAGGCAATGAAAAGTTGAGAACTATTATTATATTGTATGTTGAATATATTTGGTACACACGAAAAAACATAATTTACAAGAAATTTAATTATTTAGTAATACGAGTACACTTTAATGTAATACTATTTTTTAACAAATTCATAAGTGAGCGAGGTTCTTATAATACGTTATATTTATAAACCAGTAACGGTTTTTACGAGTAGTTTAAATAATCTTGTTTTTAAGTATTTCCCGGAAGCGAACCCGCAGCCGTCCGCTTGTCAGTCAGCTATTTCACGTTCTGGGATGAAAAGATATCCTTTAGATAGCGTGCGAATTTCCAAAAAAGGTTCCGCACTTTATCATGCGGGAGCTTCGGCTCGGATGGCGTTCTATGGAACTTGTGAACACTGAGGCAGAGTGATAAGACGGGATAATCCTCACAGCAAGGATAATCCCGATAGGCTATTGACAACCTTTATATAAGGCTAACTTAGATAATACGTTTGTTTAAACGAAATGTTCTAGCGTATTATGTTATTACTGATTTGCATACGATCGAATACAAATATCAACATAATTAGTAATTTTATACGATGAGTATGATTAAGAATATATATATTTTTTTTTTTTGAAATTCGCTTTCCACGCCACTTAAAGGTAGATCTTGTGTGTGGCGTGGGATTCATCTTTGATTTATGTGTTGTATAATTTAAAATTGAAAGTAATATTATCAATAATGAAAATAATATTAATATTTAATTTAGTCGTTAGGTTGACAATTGTGTAAAAATATCCGTAATTAGTTCTACAATGTTCCACTTCCATCAGTGATGTGTAGAATAAATCAATAGGAAAATTTCGGAAAAGCAATAATAGTAAATTTTAATTTTTATTCAGTAATTAATTTCATGTTATTTTTTATTTGCCTGTGTTATTTTTGGTCAGTTTTGTCCTTGTCGTAAGCCATGTTATGTCAAAATCTATTTGTACTCTAAATTAAAGTTTCAGTTGTCATTGTCATGAATGCTTTGTATATATTCCATTGGAAACTCCAAAATTCATTTTTTTTACAGATTATGGTCACCGGTTGGGACTTGTGGTTAGTACACGTTCTGGACGTATTTGGCTACTTGGGACTCGGACTTAGGACGAAGTTTATTTACATAGGAGATATTTACAAGTTAAATGTCGTACATATTTTACTAAAAAGGAATAAATTACAGTCAGGTGCAAAAGTAGCTGTATTGGATACAAAAAAAATATTTGTAAAAGATCAGCTAATTGGTCCAAGTTTTAATAAAATAATAATGTGCAATACGAAGAAATCATGGTGACAAATAATGTACTCAATGTTTTAAAGCACTGATTGTTGTATTTCCAGTCGCTAGTTTCATTTTCATCGCGAAAGCTTCTTTTCCTCTGTCTGTATTATTATGTCGCCATTAGATCCTTGATCTCATACTCTGAGATAAACCAGGCCACTTCATTTGGCAGATTAACACTCCGCCTCCGGCGTCCTTCCCCACAAATGTAGCCATAACACCCGTTACGGTTACAACAAGCACCGAAGATGGTCAGAGCTTCCAATTTCAAGATGCCGAAGATAAATTATTTGCAGGGTTTTGTTACAAAAATTCATGCCTTATTTTGTAAAAGAAGCTTAAAAATTCTTTTGATGTACTTCAATTTATTCATAATGTATAATAGAGAGCTAAAATGAATTTTATCGTCTTTTGAACAGGTTTAAAAACCATTTATCTACTTTATCTTTTCTTCATTTTACCTTTTATCTTTACTTTTTTAGCACTTACGTACTGATCGTACTGTAAAATTCATTGGTTCGTAGCATACTTGAGAGCGGATATATTATTTAGGCTCCCTACGAGTATAAATATGACCTCATGTTAAAGAGAGTTCAGATGAAATTTCTGAGGTTTCTTTACATGAGGATGTATGGATATTATCCGTGGCTGTACCCATCCAACTTTGTACGGGGTATGTTGGGATACAATGAGTTAAGAACCAGAAAGAATGTGTGTTTGAGTATGTATTTCTTTCGGCTAGTGCGCAGTGTATTCAGAAATCCTGATATTTTGTTGGAAATCAGTTTGTATGTCCCTGAAAATTATTTTTATAAGGAGGCACAAATTGTTCTTCCTAGGAGTAATACTAACCTGTCAAAGACTAAGCCTCTTGGGAGAGTGATCAGAACCATATCGCCTCGAAAATTTATATATTCCTCGTGAGAGAAACCCAGTTTCGACATGAGATACTCGAATTTATTTTTCGAAGTAATTTCGTGGAGTATTCTGTTTGTCTGCGAGCTTTGGGATTTTTAGAGGGACAATTTTTAATTTCGTGGGAGCGTTGGGACTACCGCGTATGCGCAGTCCCAACGCCATAATAATTAGTAGATAATAAAACCAATAACTGTAGAATATAGACTACGTCTTACAAACTTAAAACCAAATTACATTCATCTAATAACCTCAATGCTTTCATATTTTTTTAAAATTAAAAATATGCGATATTTTGATTTTCACTCACCCTGAAAGCGCTGCGGAACTTGTTGGACATGATATTGTAGAGGAGCGGGTTGACACAGGTAGACAGGTAGTAGAGCACCCCAGACAGGTAAGTGAGGGTGGTGTACAGCGCCAGCACCTCTGGGGTCGGAGTCACGTTGGACGCGTGCACGGCGAGCAGGCGCTGCGCGTGGAAGGGAGCCCAGCAGATGAAGAATGCCACGACAACGGCAACTGGAACAAATAATAAAACATAAAAAGTGCACCGTCATCGTAGGATGAACTATGAAAATGATCTCAGTTGGTTGAAAATAGAACATCGCATCGACTTAAAAAACGAAAGTAATGCTCGTACACACATTAATGTACAAAAATATTACGTTTCTTATTTTTGTCCAATCTTCATTTCAACCATATTCAGTATAAAAAGTTTGTACCATACATAGAGACAAAAAGAATTGTCTCATTTTTCGGAAAATTTAAGAAAATATACAATTGCAAATCATGTAAAATAGGTAATTTAATATTTTTATTTTGTTGTTAGAAATATTTTTAATTGAGTTTTCGTTATACTTGTTGAAAATAATCGTTGTACAACGAATTAATATTCACAGTCGCTTGCCGGCGGGTATAGCTCAATGGTCAAAGCGTTTGCTTGGCAAGCCAAAGGTCGTGGGCTCGATTGCCGACAGAGATTAATTTATTTTTATTTTTAATCGATTTCTGAATTCTAAAATATCCCCGGTGTGTGTGAATTTGATCCCTCACCCGTAAAATTCCAGTCATAGCCTATTGGTGGTAGACGAAAGTCATCCCGTGAAAACCACCCATTCATAGTAAATTCCTGTAATAATAAGGAGTATGCGTGAATCTCGGGCTTTAGTTAGTTTAGAGACGTTGGCGGATCAACACGCACATGCAGCGCTTAGCCATATGCACCATAGTAAGCGTCATAGAATTCCTCAGATGAGACTACAAAATTACTCCATCTGTCGGTATACTCCTGTATGTGTTTATATAAAAAAAGCTACAGATATGGAGAGCATGAGTATTTGAGTCTGTGATAGCTTACTTAGCATGTTGACAACGTGTTTCGTGGCCTTAGTGTGTGTGTTCCTGCAGTAGTTCTTCCTGCCATCCTCTCCCCTAAAGTTGGCTTCTCCAGCACCGCTCCTGTCCCCAGCAGCTGTTACCACAGAAGCCTGGATGGCTTGCCCGCTCTTGGTCACGCGGTGCTGCAACAGTAACCAGTAGTTAACACACTATCGATTAGAATGTATTGACATCAGCATGATGTAGTCCTTACTGACTGTTACCGAAAACCTCGATGTACAATCTTTCGTCTCTTATTCCTGGTCGCTTGTCGTCCATTTATGTGCGCCGTGTTGTTATTTTGGACGGGTTTCGCTAACGAGTGTGTTAGTTATAAACACCACCGCTCGTGGCGCAGTCTAAAGCCTAAACCGAGCGCGGAGATCGGTAGTCAGTCCCCACCCTTTAGCGAGAGAAGGACGCATTACGGCCACAACGGCATGTCATCCCGCTTGGCCGGAAGCTTTAAGTAAATATAATCAATGTGCTTCTAAAAGAAACTCTTTGTTTTCTGACCTGCTCCTCATCCTGCAATCGCGCGACGGAATAACATCCCTTTTGAGAGACAGGAGGATGTAAGTATGTACGAGTACCAATACATATCCCGAGTATATTTATATATATATATATTATAATCTCAACTCTATGTAAGATATAATTGTAACATTTTAAATTAATTTTGCCATTACATCTTTAAGAAGACATGCTCAGTCATAAAAGATAATGTGAAATAAATATATATTTATAAATTCAATTTTAAAATATATATTTAAAATAAGTATTACTTTCATTGAATATGTCCTTGAGATTGGAGCAAAGCAAATATATTTTTTCTCATAGATTAGCAAAACTAATGAAATAATATAATTTCTATCTGATTTTGAATGGCATAGTCAGCTTAGTGTACTTTATGTTAAAAAACTATTTAAAAAATAATTATTATACTAAAAATAATGCATTTGACAAAAAATATATGTGGAGATATTTTAAACTCTTTTAAAAATCAAGCATTTTCTCTTCAAGCAATCCGTCCACTGTCGAACTTGAGCCTCCCGCAAGAGTTTCCTTCCTCTTCGATCATCCGCCTTCCGCATTCAGGCGGAAAATATAATAATGTCTCTCTGTCAGGAAATCTCTTTACATAAAAAGTCATTGAAAGAAATCTTTTGTCATGTACTCGCGTGTGCCATTACTAACCCTGAAGTGCCGCGCAGTGTCTATGAAGGAGCTGCGGGAGAGAAATTAAATTTCGCGATGAAAAAATAAAAAAGTTTTATTAAGACAATAAAGATGCCACCTCGAGATTTGTACCGAAACTGAACAACAAAAAAACATTTCAATGCGGGGGGTTGTTTTACGACCCTTTTCAGTGTATTAAGTACTGGTATAATTCGTTTCTTCGAATTATATATACATTTGTGCTTCAATAAAATGACGTTAATTCGAGTGTTTATTTTGAATTAAATTTGAATGATAAAAAATTAAAAAATACACAAATATAAAAAATAATTTTATTGTCATGTCTGTGGAGTCTATGAGGTATTTTTAAAAAATGGCAAAACGCAAGCATAACGATTCTGATTTATTTTTTATTTTGTGCCTTTTTATGGAAGCTTACGTCAATATGTTTTTTGTCATAAGTAAGCGTTTTGTTTTTATGTTTTATGTTTATAAATGTTACATATTAATATATAGAAATTGAAGAAAAATTACAATGTTGTTAATAATAATAATAACTTTATTTATTCAGCCACCAGAGTCATAAAGATTAGAATTTCATACATTTTAAAAGAAAATACAAGGTAATAAATAACATTTAACAATTTTAACAACTACTGACTCTCAGTGAGTGGAGCACCGGATCACCGCTGGATAGCCACGTGAAGGCGCATCCAGTGCCCCTCCAACCGGGAGTCTCACCTATCCGCCCACACAGCGACCATTACGATGGGACTGCTGCGAACGCGCCTCCGTTAACATGCCTGAGGCACTGCAGTATAAGGGTTGTTTGATTTTATCAAATTTTTATCTGAATATATCTCATAAATTATCTCTGTCAGAAAATGGTGCTAAGTGCTCATTATTAAATTATAATTAATTAAAGTACAAAATAATTTTAAGACGCCACTATGTTTCCTGAAAATAATTTTAATATAATAATTTGTGACGCCACGGTTAAAATAAATGAAAAGGAATAATCAGGAACATTTTGCTGTAAAACTCTAGGCAAACAAATCTCAAGCTTACTCCGCGTTACGGAATATGGATCTAATACCTAATTAAGCGAATATTTGCTTTGGACAACTACAAAATATATAATATAATAGCAATTGAAGTGTTCGAGATGTTTTTGAAGTTCATTGTTAAGTTACTGCTGAGTATTCTCAAATTAGTATAAAATATTCTCAAATTTGCGAAGTCAAATATTTTAGTGTGAATTTTGCTTTCTTGCATAAATCTAAAAGTTGTGATGATATTTTCCGCTTTGCTGATGGAACGATATTGTAGAAATCTTCTAAGATATCAATTTGTTCAAAACTGTAAATATCTATAATAGTGTACGGCATCATCAATGAGCGTGATGAGCAAGTTAAGTTTGCTTGACAGGATAAAGATAACACATTTCATACATCTTTTTATTAAAGTTTGTTTTTTATAGTAATTAATACAATATTACAGAGTTCGAAATGAGCATATTTGGGGTTCATTTTGGGTGGCCCCCATAACTGAAAAGATAAGGGAAAACCGCATAAGATGGTATGGGCATGTGACATGGAGAGGTGAGGACCACATGGTGAACAAAGCCCTCAACATACCCACGCTGAGAAGAAGACCTGGAAGACCACAGGCATTCTGCACTGCAACTGTAGACAAGGATCTGAAAACTCTGGGCTTGACCGAGAATGCGACGCAGGATACACAGACATGGCGAATGTGCACAAGGAGAGCCGACGGCAGATGATAGGAATTGGCGATGATAAAAAATTAGTTATTAAAACAATATTAAGAATAGCCTTTTTGCATTTTCGGTATTTTGTAGCCTGTGTTTTTATAATCCATACGATTATAATCATTTCCTGGAAAATCGCAGCTTAACCTTCAATAAAGGCTTCAACAGGAACATTGAGTGAAAAAATATTGATTTATAAATAGCTTAGAAATGTATAGGAAATTTGTAGGGTATGATAGGATCAAAGGATTTATGGAAGGGGTTGAGAAAGAAAATTTCTGCTCCATATTTAGGGCATATGAACACCGCAAATTGCCACTTCAGAGTTTTGTAAGTTCAGATTTTCTATGCCTTGTTCTAGAACACCTATAAACCCGTCCACGTGGGAACTTATATGGTTTTCGGGAGGCCTCCAGGTCAAGAGTTCGAAAAACTTGCATAATCTACGGCTTTAGTAACAGAGAAATATTTGGGTGTATAATAATCAGCTTTTTTATAAGGAGATCTGATAAAGGAGAAGGATTTGTGTTTTTCTAACGAAATTAACTACTAATTTATCTTCTTTAACGAAATTTGTGTTTCTCCGGTGGAATGTATTCGTTTGTACTGACCTTCAGTTCCACACTGTGGCCTCTCTCGCCACGTCTCCTCACTATCTTCGAGTCGCGCAATTGTAACGCGATGAGCACGTAGAGCACGCTGATGGCGCCCATGGGTAGAATGAAAAACAGCAGCGTGCTCAGCTCGAAGGCGTGCGGCACAAGCTCGCGCTTCACCGCGCACACGCCCTGCGCGCCAACAAGGGAGTGTTGATACACTATGCCGAACGACATTGCCTGAAAACAAATACATATGATTGAAAAATAAATATGTTTATTTAGATACACAATTATTGCGTTTTGTCCAATAATTAATTAACTGCATTGCTTTCTAGGAATATGTTGGAGATGTAACTGCACTTAAAATTTGAATGTAACAAAATATAATTTGATACATACATACATTTATACATCAAACTTGTCGATTCAATATCAAGAGAAAAAAAACGGCTGACGCTGCGATTCGAACCACTAACTATGCACCTCAGTTATATTCTATACACAGCGCAATCCACCGGATCGATTCTTCCATCGGCGCAGTCGAACCAATTTGACGTATTTATATTATTGATACATTTTAGTATTAACTAGATGTCGCTTTGTTGTAAATTGGAATTATGGCGTATTATAAATGCGGCAAATGTCATTGAAACTTAATTAATAAAATGTGGAAAAAACTCATGTTTGGACATGTAAGAAGGAATTTATAATTCGATAAATATTTGGTGTTTAATACACATTGAAAAATTAAAAGAAAATATATACATATATTTAAGTGGATTATAAATATATATATAACAAGATATAACAACATACAAGATCCATCCCTATAATAATAATGTAATCAATAATGTCAGCATTCTCGGATAATATAGGTTTCGACCATTGCCTAGTTTTTTTTAAAATTGAACTGAAAACAACTAAACGATAACAGAACCTTTATTTATATTAAAAGTGAATCAAAAAATAATACGTAATGACAGCAAAAGACACTCTATGAACAGAGTGATCCATAAAATTCAAGATAGTACACAACTATCACTTCAAATAAGACCCATTGCAGGACTGAAAACTCGAGACAAAGTAAATAAACCTGAAATATGGAAGTATTGTGGCGTGAAAGGCGTCGTGGCAAGTCGACGAGAAATGTCAAGGAAGATAATGTTGGTTAGCTTCTCATCTGTTGGCATATCATTAAGAATTCGACTACCAGAAAGCCCAAATAAAGAGTAGACTGAGAGCTGGTTATCCGTGTCGTATGAAAAAGATGCAAGTAATGATAAGAAGCAGTCCTAGAGAAAAACAAAAGTAAGAAACACTCAAGCGTTCGACCACATGACAATTTTACTACAATAATATCGCAGCAACACAAAGCAAAGCCTATTTTTCTTCAAAAGCGTAGCAAGAGAGTTGACAGTGCGGAACTGTAGATCAATGAAAAGATTATACTTATGCCCCTCGTGCGTCTTCAGTACTCAAGGCGCTCATTATGTTATAATCGAATTACTCAAAGGTTGTATAATATCATTACTAAGCCGTAGAAATATACAATACGTTGTATGAGATCAAATGTAGTTTGAATTGATTGCTCAATCGTAAAATTCCAACCATATTGTTCTTCCATCTGTAAATATATTAAAATGCGTCATTACTAATGTTTGCGTTTTATGGAGGTTCTACGATACGAGCATGTCTTTTTACTATTTTTCATGGGACCTAAGTCGTTCGGCTATTTAGTATAAAGAAACGACCTTCTTAACCGAGCATTAACAGTTTATTTTAGGATCTGAGCTTCCATGAAATATGCGGAGAGTTTTCTAAAGCAAGGATTCTCAATAGAAAACCCGACACCTAAGAAGAAGGTCCTTTGACTATTTTTGAAATATTATTTATATATTTATTTTTGTTGACGGACGTTGATTAAAAAATATTCTTCAATCTTATTTTTAAAAACAATCAGGTTATGTTTTTAAATTAAATATTTTTTCCCTAATTCACGATAAAATATATAGTTTTTTTTTATGTAAATAACGGGAGCGGCAAAAAAAAGCTGATGGTTTTAAAATTAAACAACGACGAAAACCGTCAGCTTTTTTTGCCGCTCTCTTTAAAAGAATATCGATTGATGGTGATGTAGAAATCTCATAAATGACTTATAAATGAAATATAAAGCAAAAAAAAATGCCATATATTATATTATATTTATTATATTATATTATCATAATTCATCAAACATAAATGTTTGATTACACAAAGTAATATACTCGTATATGAGTGTTACTAAAATATTTAACACTTATAAAGCAAAGGAAAAAACACGTTAGACATTAGCAAATAAAAGAAAATATTTGCGAAAATATTTTTTTATCCAGGAAAGCAATGCCACAGACAAAGGTAGAAAATATGTGTAAAAAGCATCGAGTTGTGCCTAAAATCCCCATTTAGAAGTTCTGTTGCTTTGACATCAAATATTATTTATGAATATGGGGCGGCACTCAATTGCATAGAGTATTATAATAGAGTGCATAGAATATATTCATAAATAACATAAAATGTCAATGATACAGCTATCAGTTAATTTAAAAGCGTTTTTATTATGGAATTTTGTCGGGATTTGAATGCGAGACATGAACAGTTGAGCGCTTTAAGTTATATACACCAAAGCACCGAGGTGCAGATGCCAATTTCGTCATTAATGCCCTAAATAGTTCCACTTTACCCCGGATGCCTTGGTTTGCAGCAAAATAATCTTGCACCTCGATCTCCACTCCTCTTGGTCCTCCGCAACCCTCTACAGCTCAGCATAAGAGCTACAACTCATGTCCTCGAACACATGGTGCAAATACTCCCGTCTAGGACGCTCTCTACAGTTTCTATTCTAAACCATCCCTCCACAATATCGTGAAGAAGACCATCGTGGTGCATGATGTGTCCGATCCATCGGGCTCGCTTCTCTGAGATGGTTCATCCTAGGTGCCTATCTTCTTTGATTATCCTGAAAACTTCATTGATCGTGACGAGTATATTATGCATTATTATATTGTTTGATTTCCCGAGTCTTATGGTAATGTGTAGGTATATATAATCGTGTCGGAAACATCAGAATCAGATCCTGTCTGCCCAGAAGTGGGCGACGTCGATGGCATTACTCCCAGATATCCAGAAGGTGATACACAGTCTGCTCCACTTCACAATCACATTCAGTCAGCCCGCTGTAAAACTGCCAGGCTTTAATTTGTGTCTTTGTCTTGGATACTCTGGTCCGAAGTCTGTTAAAATATTTCCATATATTCCACCCCTGGTCGTGTTCAGAGACTTTTTGTGGGTGCAAGTGGAATTTTAAAAGATTTTAAAAAGAGCACGCGTTTCAGTGACAATAGTTATTTTTTGTTTAATTTAATATAGCTGAAAGTAAAATCACATACATAGTTCAAGAAAGCAGTTTATATATTAAATTATACATAAATATACTTAATGTAATAACTGAACTTCAGTATTTCATATAGATTGTATGTAAAAAAAGCGTTGTTTTTATTTATTTCTCATGATATATAGTATAAGACCTAGATATGGCTTATGTTACATAAGTGAAAAAATTAAGATAAAGTAATTATATAAAATGTCTTAGTCTGATCTAATTCTACCATTAGATATATTTCGCTCCAATTTCACAAATCATGTTGATAATCTATCATAATTGCATTAAATTATAGGTTTTGACAGATATAATTCTGCTGATGAAACAACTAACCATTAGAAACATCAAAATAACGACAATTATGTTTAGCCTCAATACTCTGAGTACTCTGATACTGATTACGAGTATCATTATAACTCTCAGGGTCGCATAGTTACCATAAAGACATCGTTCACGAGTTTATCTACAATATTCTATTATCAAACACCGTGACCTTAAACATATTTTACTTATTAAATATTGAAGAACACGAGAGTCTGAAGGCTACGATGAAAATGATTTTAATTTTAGAACGCACTTTGGACTATTGACCCCAAAAGCTGGCCAAAAATATTCTATTATTTTTTATATTAATCTGATGGGAAGAAAAAGCTCAAGATATTTTTGACCTTTTTTTTCACTTTGATACAAAGAAAAGTAATAACTTTTTTTAGTAAAAAAGAACATACTCGTTTATTCATTGAAAAACCTTTTGTTAACAGAATTATTCGTAGTGAATGAATAATTAGTATGGGGACTTATTTTTCTTTTTTACAATACACTATCAGCACCCCAATTTTTTATACAATTTTTTATTCGATTCAAATATCAAAAGTAAACATTTTTTTTTCATATTTAAGGTCCATAAAGAAAGTAATATGACTAAAAACCTTATGATCACTTATTTATTCAAGTGAAATAAGAATTATAAATATTAATATAACAATATAGTATCTGCTAAAATATCATGCAAGTATGGTTTATATAAAAATATACATCATTTGTATAAAACACACCTGCACCAATATAATTCATTAAATATTTAAGAACATTTAATTCACACATACATTTTTTTAATAAATGCACAACACAAAGTTTATTTCTTCTGGTGACTTTATTACACATGTATGTGATGTCAATTATGGTGGACCATAATTTTTTTTTGGTCACATTGGTTATACAAAAACGAAATGTGTCATATTTTCCGTAGGCTTTGCCATCTGCGATATTAAATGCAGAATTATTTATTTGATAAAGCGAATATTGGCTAGCCTTTGGGGTCAAATAGATTACAATAAACCAGGTAAATCATTTAGCTACACAAAAAATATTGAAAGTTGAAAAATATTTAAGTTCCTGTCAGCTGACGTATTTGACACATTTTTTTTTAACTTTTAAAAAATATCCTGATTAAATAAAACAAATATTTTCTCAGTTATAATTAATACAAAGAGTAAGCAATAGTGTTTGAACAAAATATTAGAAAAAATAAATGTTTTTTAAATCTTTAACACAGAAATATCCGATTTCGTAAAATATAAACATGACAAATGATGACATTTTATCGTGGCGGTGTGAACCATGCTTGATTTTATATTATATTGTATTATCTACTGCAACCGTGGTTAAAATGTTTGAGAAAAAAACAAGTCAGGACCAATTTCAAAAATTCTACATTTGGTCTTAAAAATTTACAATTCGGAAGTTTTTTTCACTAATTTATTTATAGAACTTGCAACCTTTTATATTTTACTTTAAAATGTTCTCTGTTCATTGCTTTGTTTAGAAACATAGTGCTGTGGGTGAAAGTAGGACATAAAATAGGTCGTTGGGACCTATAAAAATAATCCTAAATAGTTGGTTGGACGGAAATAAAAGAAGTTTACTTTAGAACGAATTGCTTGGGAGGAAACCTATTGATATTTATGAAGTAAAAAAGATTTCCTATTCGGTTTTCAGGAGATTGTTGTAAATAAAGCGCCTGTAAATTTGAAATACAACATGTGCAAGATAAGTGATTGTTTTTTAAATAACAATATTATAATCATTGGATGAATCGGAAAGAAAAGGCGCATTAATATTTTATTACGAGAATCACGCAGATTGACTTTGAAATCATTTTTCAAAGAATTATAATAAATGGCAGGTCACGGAGAGTTTAAAGGGAGTTTTTAAGCACTTTCAAAAGGTTAACTTCTTCTTTCAGAAACTCAATTGTTATTATTTTAACGTCTGGAATGAGCAGATTTTCTTTTATGTTCATATTATGACAAATAATCGAATAAAATTAAAAAAATCTATTTATCGATTATCTTAAATGAGCTTAATATTTTCGAGAAATCGAATATTCGATTTGAATCCCTACTAACAATCAACTACATAAAACAATGAACTAGATATACATAGAATTAAAAAACATAGTTTAAGAAGATGCAGTGTTTTTCAATACGGTTCTTCAATTTTTTGTCTGTTCGTTAACCCTTTCGCATCGGTTGTCGGCATATGCAGTCAAAGATTCCCCGACCGTTGACATCGGTTGACGTGATATATCGTTTTGCTACTTTAATTACCTATTGTGACATCTACGGTAGGAAATTGGAAGTGCAGTCATTCTCTTTATCAACCTACATGTAATCTTTACAGGAATCTGTAAAGTATGTAAGTAAATATCGTTAGGTTTCGGCGCAAGAGCAATTTTTCTGTAAACCATGTGTCAATGCCACCACATCTATGGAGTTACATAATTAATGTTTGTTAAATATAATAGTTTTTTATGCATCATCTGATAGTTAAAAAATAGAAAAAACAATGTGCCATATGTGAATAGGTCACATTTATGCTTCAAATTCTGGTTTTAAGCAAAAAAAAATGGTTTGAAAAATTCACGCCGTATTGAATGGTTAAGCCGCCAGCTATCGCGAAACTGGAATATCTATATATATAAAAGAAAGTCGGGTTATATTGGTTTTTATAACTCAAGAACGGCCTAACCGACTTGGCTGAAAATTGGTGGAAAGGTAGCTTAGAACCCAAAAAGGTCCTTAGGATACTCAAAATTGATTCGATTAAGAAAAAATATTGAACATTTACGTAAACATGTTTTCATACAAGACTATTGTAACTTGACAGCTGTCAGTTGAGACGGTTTTGCCATAGCCAGCAACATAACTAAAAATGACGCAAAAGTAGGTATTGTAAGTAGGTAAATACGTTAGGTACGGAATATTTTGAAACAAAAAAGAAAACAAAAGGCAGGTAAAAAAGACAAAAACAAAATAAATATTAGTGAAAATATCAGTTTAATCTTTTATTTGTTAAAAATGTTATAACAAAAAGCAAATGGAAAGGCATCTTCTTATTCTATTGTTTTATTTTTATTTTTTATTATTTTCTCTATTTATTGTATATTTATGTATACTATTCTAAATATATGTTTCTAAATATTTGTAAAAAAAAAATTGGAATTTCGATTCTGTATATAAATAAATAAATAAATATGTAATGCCATCTTTGTTTTTTTTGTCTATGGTTTGATAGATATTTTGTCTATCGGTTGACGTTTTGTTAATGGCGCATTAGACTGTCGATTTTATTAGGCAAGGCGTTCTTATCTTTCACGACAAAGCCGGATTGAAACTAGACTTCGAAACCTTGCAAACGAAAGGACTGACGAACAACGACAAATAGCTCTTGAACAATACCGACTTTGCATTTCTCGATTTCACGCTTTACGATCACAATCTCAAATCGACGCTTTTCGTGAAAACGCTCGCTTAACAATGCAAAATCGTCGAGCAAACCTTAGCCATGAACAAATTGATAATTTGCGACGTTCACGAAGAAATTTATCAAGCACTGACTTAATTCGAGCAGCGTTTCGATACGATTGCAGCATTGATTACTGCTTGCATACTAGCGTTCGCATTGGGCCGATGGACGTTGTTTGCGAGTATTGTGACGCATTGAAGTTTTCCGGAGAAACACCAGGATTATGCTGTCTCAGTGGGAAAGTGAAATTGTCAATATTAAGTCAGCCACCTGAACCGTTGCATTCATTGCTTCGTGGCGAAACACCCGAATCGCGACATTTTCTAGCAAACACTCAAAAATACAATGGTTGTTTCCAAATGACCTCATTTGGAGCAGACATTATCGAAGAACGAGGATTCACTCCGACATTCAAGGTATTTATTTTTGTACTTTTGTACACACAATACAGTAACATAATAACACACTATAATTATACTTTGTATTATGTATGCTAATTCTAAAAAAAGCATTTATAAATAAGTAACACTGTATTTGCTTTTGATTTTGTAGATACAAGGACAGATTCACCATAGAATCGGAGCATTGCAACCTCTCGAAGAGGCACAGGATAAATTTTCGCAAATATACTTTATGGGCAACATGGAGGAACAACTTGATCGACGTCAAGAGATCAATGCAGCAATGAAAAGACCAATTGTTCACGATCTGCAGCAATTACTTCATGAACATCATGCGTTGGTCCGGCTTTTCAAGAGTGCTTTGGAGCGTATGCCAAATGACGACTACAAAGTCGTGATCAGAGCGGATAAGCGACCATCTGGAACACATGAACGCACATTTAAATGCCCCTACAATAGATGAAGTTGCCATCATGATTGTTGGTGAAAACTTGGAAACACGCGATATTGTGCTTACACGTCGCGACACGGGGCAACTGCAACAGATATCTGAAACACATCGGTCATATGACACGTTGCAATACCCACTGATGTTTTGGCAAGGAGAAGATGGATATTATTTCAATATCAAAATGAAAAATCCATTGAATGGTGAGTAATCAATATATATATAATCAATATCATAGTTTTGATTCCGTCATGACATACATTTTTAAGTGCTTGGTTTTGCTTTAGGTTTCCAATAAATGACCAATTACACTGCTTATTACCAGGAAAATAACAGACTTAAAGATTAAGATGTTTTTTTAGAGAAAATTGGACAAATAACCGGCAAACGATTTAAAATCATTTATCTTCACCCCTTTATAATTATGCTACAAATATGTATGTTAGCTTTACATACAAAATTACAAATCTATTGTCTTAATTTCAGGTGAAGAAACTACCAAGAATCTAAGCTCGACGAAATTTCGTTTGAGGTGAAAGAAACTACCGATATGGAGGAAGAAAGATTTCTACAAAATCTAAACGAAATCTGGCTCGACGAATTATAACGTTCATATCGTTTGACGATTCGTCGAAATGCGGACAACTATTTGCTGAAGTTTCGTCGATTACTGCAATAGAATTCAACCAGACCAAATATATGATATCATATGTGCCGAAAAATTCAACTTAATAAAATCCAAAATCTGCTCATTTATTGCCTTTCGGGTGAAACAAAGTTCACCGGGTCAGCTAGTTAAGTATATTTTTAATAGTAGTTTCAACAAAACAATATAAATACAATATTTATTACTTGCCATGAAAGTGTTCGACAACTTCCACGAAATTTAGGAGATTTAAAAAAAATACTTTCTTAACAATAATATTATGAGTATGTTTTGGTATGTTTAAGAGAAAAATTCTATGGAAAGATTATTTGTTGTACTTAATATTTTTAGAAATGTTATAAATAGTGACCTGAACGATGATCTTAAAAAATCCTTTTATTATTTTAAAAAGGTAAAATGTATATATTTTAAATAAACTATAAAAAAAAGATTTTCACGGTCAGATTTGGTATTGTAGCTGTTGGGTTATGCCATGTGTGACGAATTATCAGGTCCTAATAATTGGACCGCCATTGCGGGGGTCTTCTTCAGGGTTGATAACTTTGTAATCGTAGAACCCTGAAGAAGACCCCTGCGATGAGGGGCGGGTATAGTTCATTGGTCAAAGCGTTTGCTTTGCAAGCCAAAGGTCGGGGATTCGATCCCCGACGGAGATTTGAAAACATAAAAGGATTTTTAATCGATTTCTGAGCTCTATAATACCCCTGGTGTAATACCATTGGTGTAAATTTGATCAATCACCCGTCAAATGCCAGTCATAGCCTATAATTTAAAATTGGTGGTAGAAGAAAGTCGTCCCGTGAAGACCACCCATTCATAGTAAATTCCTGTAATAATCACCATCTGTCGGTATTATCCTGTATATGACTACATATTTTTTTTAATTATTACAGAATTGAATATGTTTTTATGCACGTTCAATGCTTAAAAACAAACTAACCACCGAAACAATGACTGAAAAAACCGAAAAGCCACAATATTTGTATTTTATTTTAAATTTAAGAATTGCAAGCTTTCGGTTTTTTATATTGGAAAGAATTAACTATTTAAAGCATTTAATATGTTTTAATGAATTTCTGTAATTTATTTTCGAAATGTATTTTAAGAATATTATCGAATCAATTTTCCACACAGTTGCTAATGTACTCGCACTAAGCTGGAATTTATTTCAAATTGCGTAAATTTCAGCGCCGTTACGACATTATTAATGAGACAATATCCGAGTTTCAATTTGTTATTGAAACAAATGAATACAATATGAACTTAATGCCAGGCACAGGCAAATATCGATAAATTGTGCTAATAAAGTTTTGTTTTAAAATTAAAAGCATAACTTGTTAATACTGTCCAGCATAGTGTTAAGTTATTTATTTTAGATTTTTTTTAAATTCAAATTTAATTAATTTGATTGAATCCTTCCAAAGACATAAAAGTAAATTTGAATAGGAAATGAACCTGAATGCCGTAGAAAAATATGTTAAGCTTAATTTTCATATCAGCATGATAAAGCACTTGCAAGCTGGTGCCGAAAGCCTTGATATACGATCTTTTGTCTATTATTTTTGTTCACTCGTCGTACACGCATATTTTGTCATTTTGTAATTATTTGACAGGCCGTTACGAGAACTAGTTCTGTAGAACGCCACTTGTGACGCTGGGTGTCACCAACTACGATCGCCCGGTGCCTAGTTCAATTGTGCACCGACCGCAACCAGGCATCTATCCACCACGTGACCCAATAACGATCACGGCGACGTGAAGTCGTCTTTTCTTAAGTAAAGGGGATATTAATTTGTTTTTATTCAAATATACCGGACTCTTAATATAAAAATAAATAGATTCTCCCCCTTGCTTTTTCTGTTTGAAATATTATGTGCTTCGGATCTATAATTATTCATTTTAAATTTTAATGAAAAAACTCTTCATCTCTTTTTTCCATATACCAGTATAAGGAGTGGATATGGAAAGAAATTTAAAACATCATTAAAAAATAACGCTCAAGTCTTTTCTTTGTATTTTAAAATAATATCTATCACTTCAGTACAAATCACAAGTTCATAAAATAACTTCAAAAATGTCACATTTCTTCTTCCCTATTTTTTATTCGTCAAAACATCTCGTTCATTAAACTACGTTTCAGGAATATTTATCTTGTAACCGAGAAAGGTTTTCTATGCGGCCTTCAAAACCCATCCATTGAAAAGTCCATAAATAATATATAATATTACATATATCATTCTCATGTAACGTAACACTCGTAATTAGTTGTTTTAACTCAAAGCCAAGTAATTATAAGGTCAGAAGGTAAATAAAACTCCCATTACGACCGCTGATATTTTAATGTTTTTTATTTCCGAGTATTTTGATTTCATTTAACATCTTTAATCTTTATGATATGATGTAAAGTATGCACTGAATCATAATTGAACATAAACCAAAATATCAAAGAAATATTAAATTCGACGAACACTTAAATAATTTATTTCAATGGCAGTTTAAAATATAATTTTATCCCAAGCCTCTCATGTTCACTTTTTATTAACTAGTCAACTTTGAAGTTATAAATTATTATTTTAATTTACAAAACGTAATATTGTACAATTCTCGGATTTTCCTGGAGAGACCACATCACGAGCAATGAGGTTCTCATTATAATCAAGGATGATAGGTACCTAGTAAGAACTATCTCAGAGAGGCGAGCCCGATGGATCGGTCACATCATGCGCCACGATGGTCTTCTTCACGACACAGGGATGGTTGAGGGTAGAAACTGTAGAGGACGCTCTAGACGGAAGTATTTGCAGCAAGTGTTCGAGGACATGAGTTGGAGCTCTTATGCTGAGCTGAAGAGGATTGCAGAGGATCGAGAGAAGTGGAGATCGAGATGCAAGATTCTGTTGCTGCAAACCAATCCACCGGATTGATACTACTAAGAAGAATATTGTAGTTGTATCATTAAAGTTTGAATATTATGCAGTCTATAATCTAACAAATTAAAATTATTCAAATCGTATTCGGATTTTCTGTATGTGAATAAAAAAAATACGTTTAAGGTCTTATTACTATTGTTAAATATTTATATAAATTACCTTTTTACACACTTATCTTTATTGCGTCATAATAATTCAGGCTAAAACCGTTAAGTGCGCCAATTGATGTCATATTTTAAAGTTTGCACTTGTTTTACACTAAATATAATATTTTTATTAATAAAACACGTTTAGTCATGTTTATTGTTGACTAAATGTTATGTGGTATACTTTGTGTTACCTAATAGTTTTTCAGCAGTGCTAACTCCTTAGCATTTACAGCAATTACATTTATTTTTCAAGCATTACAATGGAGTAATTTAAAAAAAAAACTAAGTATATCCGTCACATATATTAAGCCCATTTTTCCAAATGGTCACAAAATTATCGATAGAGTTGAAGAAATATGTAAGGAAAAAAAATCAGAAACTCATCCTACGGGACAAGGTTTTGATTTGGGGTGTAGTGAATGATCAAGCAACTGACAGTTTTTCAATTGGTGTTATTGTCATGTACTCTGATTTGGAATAAGATACGGGGGCCGTTATTTTACATTTGAATTTTTTTTGAGTACTTTCATATTTTTTCACTTTGGTTTCGCAAACGCCTTAGAATTTATAATTTTTCAATAATCAAATAAAATTTATAAAATGTTATTTGATTTTTATACTTTGAGGTGTATTGTTATTTAGAGGTGTATTGAGGTGTATTGTTATTTAATGTGAAGTTTGGCTAAATGTTGGAAGTATTAAATATGATATTTGTTTTGTTTTTTACAATTCAGAGTCGTTGAAAACTGTCCCCCAGTATCTACATGATGTGATGTGTTCACTTAAATCTTCTTTCTATAAAACAATTATCACGTCGAAGGATCTTATAATAAATAAATAATCGTTTTGTAGTTTACAATCTTAGTCTCATTGCCGGAAAACGAACATAAGCATTCAGGTGCTCTCTTCGTAACATACCGATACCACACTATTATTCTGAATATACGAGATCCATCGGTTTCAAAAATAGTTTTTTTCCGTTTATGTTTCCATCGAAAATTTCGAATTCCTACCGCTTGAGTTATCTCCTGCTTAGTATTCCGCCAAATATACGGAGCATGCCTAGAAAAAACACCATTCCGATGGTTCGCCAGATCGTTAGAGGACGTGACCATACATAGGAATCGGTCCATCACAACCTTTCTGATCTGCTATCCATGCATCGGTCAATAACACTACAAGTTATAGTCCATTTAGCAAGACCGAGAAAAACTATGTTTTTTGCAAAAAAATAATCTATATATATATATTGTTTAATCGAATAATAGGAATATTATACTCAAGATAACAAAGCATGATTGCTGAGTATTTACCTAAATAAATTTATATTCATTTAATTTTTTAATGTTTCACATGTTACCCTAAAATAACTAATAGCTTTTACCTATTTTTAGTGATTTAAGTACTTTACTTTTCATTAAGTCTAGGTTCTAGTAAATATAATTTACTAAGTTTAATATTCTCTCTACGATAAAACGGGTTCTGGCTTATTTAATAATTAACCTTCTTATTGAAGAGACTTTGATTGTTTCAAAAAATAAACACATATGCTGGAAGCGTAATAATTAAGAAGTAGAAGTGTTTGAGTTTGAAAGGAATGACGTAAAGGAGTGAATTGTATATAGAGGCATACGGACATATGAAATAAAAATATTATCTTTTTTTGAAATGTTGATACCCTAACGTCATAAGACTACAGCTTGGTATTCATGCATCGTTCATTTTTGCGGGGACTCTGAATAATTATAAAAAGGTTTAGTTTATTACATTACACATAATATTTTTATTCATTGATTATTATTCATACATAATCGGTCTCTGTATTGAAAAACACATTTATAAGTGAATGCTTACAACAAAAAATTAATTTTGCATTAAATATTAGTAATCTTTTTATATAACTTGAAAGAAATTTCTTTGGGTAAAACCGCAAAACGTCTTATGTATTTAATTAAGTGAAATTAAATCAGCTTGGAATTTTTCCAGAAGGACAACGATTTAGTCATCAAGTGAGGCTTAAAGCTTGAGAAACTAAATCTTGACACAAAGGACAATACATCGATAAAATGAGTCCAGAGAAAAAGAATCTTACAATATATGTACACAACAAGTAACCTTATTTTTAGACAGCAGTGTAATAAAAAATGTCATTCGCGGTTTTGTTCTAATATAGCTTGTACTGAGAAATATTTGGTCTAAGAGAATATTTTTCTTATATATATATAGTAAGTTTAAGTTCTCTTTGCATATTATATGTTTATTATATATTAACAATTATATTTTCGAAGTCCATTGGCCAAAGATCAATTGTGTTTATATGCCAAGTTTATTGTATTATTGTTTAAAAAAATCCAACAGACAAATACATGATTGCATTCCATTACATTACACGATTACACATTTTTAAATTTACAAATCTATTTCACGGCTTACACCCACCCACTTACTCACAACTTGGATTATCTAGACTCGTATATTTAAATTTTTGATTCACTCGATAATGGCTCCTCGACGTAGCCGAAAAATGTCATCACCAAATAAAAAAAACTTTCTGGAATGATATAACTATAGGGTGACGATCTCCACTCTTCTCGATCCCCTGCAATCCTCTTTAGCTCAGCATAGAAGCTACAACTCATGTCCTCGAACACTTGCTGCAAAAACACCCGTCTAGGGCGCCATTTGCAGTTTATACCCTCAACCATCCCTTCCTCAATGTCGTGAAAAAGACCATCGTGGCGCATGATGTGACCAATCCATCGGGCTCGCCTCTCTGAGATGGTTCTTACTAAGTTGCCTATCTTCCTTTATTATTCTGAGAACCTTATTGTTCGTGACGTGGACTCTCCAGGATATTCCGAGAATTCTTCTGTATGACCACATCTCAAAAGGCTCTAGTCTTTTTTTATTACTTTCAGATAAGCACCATGTCTCACAGCCGTTCATCAGGATGCTCCAAACAGTTGCAAACAAAGTTGCTTGCGGAGCTTTAAATTAATATTTTATGAGATACTGAGAGTTCGATATTGTTCACATTCTGTTGTTCTGGGCTTCTTCGGCAGAGTTACAATTAGACACTTTTTGAAGTCTTCTGGCGTTATTCCTGTATTGTAAATCATCTGAGTCATTGTGAACAGAGCATCTAAAGTTTTGGTTTCTGCTGACTTTATTAGTTCAGCTGGTAGGTCATCAATCCCTGGTGATTTTCCATCTTTAAGATTTTTTAATGCGAAATCAAATTCCTCTCGGATAATTGGGTCTCTCAAATCATCGGCGTTCTCATCAGTTTCGATTTCTATCACATTCTCAAAGCTGGTATCATTACTTCCATTGTACAGTATTTCTAGATACATTTTCCATCTCTCCCCTATTTGTGTATCTTCAAACAGTATTTTCCCATTCTCTACTTCTATTGCTTTGTCTTTTCCGATTTTCATGCCAAACAAATCTTTCATAGGCATATGTTGTTTCAATATTTCCTTTTTTATTTATTAAATAATACTAATATAATACTATTACAATACCTGGAATATCCAGAAAACTTACATGATGTAAGTTTTTCATGTATGTTCTACTTAAAAGAGCATCGAAAAAAAAATGGTCTGAAAATATTTTGTATCATTTTATATCCGGTTGAAAAAGTCCCTACATAAAAATTATATTTTTACTCTAAGGATCAGTGCCTGTTTATTTTCTATAGGTGTAAAGGTTTAATATGTTATTGATACAGTAAGCAATACTTTAATTTAACTATATGATATTTGTATGGAAAACAACACTCCTAAAATTTAGACTTATTTGTATGATTACATTTTTATTAGCTGAAATATATTTAGCGCCACTGAAACATTTTAGGGAAAATAAATTGAACACTACTATTACTCTCCTTGCTGACATTTGAACGCCATTGCAGTTGTCATCTTCAAAGCCATTATTTTAAATCTGACTGTAAAAACTTACCAAATTATTAATAATAATTTTGATTTTCAAGAAGTCAACCGCACTGAAAACTGTTAAAATATTATGTATAATTTGTACATTTAAAACTTCTCCACATTAAATATGGATAATTTTATACTGACATAATCATCACTGTAATTAGCTCGGTCTAATTTAAAAAAAAAAGCTGCCATGACAACCAATGATACTGAAAGACTTTACAACACTACTTATATAAATGAAAGCTAGGGAGTCGAGCTCTTTAAATATTACGATTCCTATCGGTAATAAGAAAAAAAAGTTATCTCTCAATCGAAAAAATAGTAACTGAATTTGTTTACTTATTTTTGAAACTCCTCCGGCACGAATCCAATATGATTGGCAATCTAGTTCATTATATTTGATATAATGACAAACGGGAATCAATGTTTTATTGAAACTTATATAACCCATACAGTTGACATTATTATTGTTTACACATGGCCTTGTTTGGATAGGTAGTAGATTTATGTGATCAGTGGTCCTAAGATATTTTTTTGTAGACACATACAGGAGAATACCGACAGATGATGATAGTAATTCTGAAGTCACATCTGTGGAATTCTATGACCCTTACCATAGTGAATGTGGCTAAGTGCTGCATGTGGATTGTTGGTCCGTCAACGTCATAGACTACAGCCCGAGATTCACGCATCATCTTTATTATTACAGGATTTTAGTATGAATGGGTAGTCTTCACGGGAAGACTTTCGTCTACCACCAATTTTAATAAATAGGCTATGACTGGAATTTTACGGTTGAGGGATCAAATTCACACCAACTGGGGGGTTTTAGAGCTCAGAAATCGATTAAAAATCCTTTTTTTTAATCTCCATCGGGGATAGTACCCACGAATCACTTGCAAAGCAAACGCCTTAACCATTGAACTTTACCCGCCGGCCTTAGAGAGTAAACAATGATAGAGTAAACAAAGATATAGTAAGCAATGTTTATTTTAAGGTTTATAATATACATTAAAAGCGTAACGTTGACAAACATTTATCAAAAAATTGATTTAATGTAATTTTCTCATATACAAAAGTCTACGCTGATATGTCAAAGTTTTCTATTAGTTCTTAAAATATTTAGTTGTTGACGTGAATGAAGAGAAAGTTTCACTTCATAAGTCTGTGTGTGTTTTTTTTTTATCTTGAATTGAAGATAAATGTATTTTGCGACCTCATTAGGGTCCCTGGCTCACAGCACATATGTCAGACGTCAAGCGTGGCGAGGCCTCAGTGCCCGCGGTGTGGGGGATGGTTTCTGACTGTGGTCATTGAAATAAAGGTTTTAGCACATATTCCGCGGTAGGCAGTGATCCCTATTAAAATTTACGGTCAATATAAATTGCTTTCCAATTCATAGTCATTTAAATAGCATTTGGCAAAAAACATTTGTTTATTTGTGACGATAGTTTGATTTTGGTAGAATGACATAATGATAGAGGCGAAATACTATATTGCTGTCATTTGTGTAATATTTAAGAATGCTGGCTTTTATTCTAATGATATTACCGGATCAACACTCCAAATACATCGTTTATCTATTTGTACAATAGCAAATGATCTAATCGCATATACCAAAGTTTAGACATCCCTATCCCCATCTGACGGTATCTATTATTCTGTTTCCTCTTCATTGTTGATATTAATCCTTGTTGAAGCGTACGACGTCACGAATTTCCGCTAAAATGTTATAAATAACGTCATGGACCCCAAGTTCAGCGAATAAGGTCTATATTCTGAAGTCTAACGTTAATTTTATTTTTATATTTAAAACGGTGATCTGCGAAAAGTTTAATTAAATTGTATGAACCAAAAATCAATCAGGTATAATTCAAAATGAATGGAGACGAAAAATAATGATGGAAGAGGAGGCGAAGAAACCATTACAGATTTTCATGCCCAATGTATAAGTGAATGTGAAAATCTCGGTCAGGTGAAACATCAAGGTTCTTGCGGTTCTATTCGTATTAACATTTTCATATTTTTTTAAATTCTGTATAAAGAACGTATTATAAAGAAAACCACGGTAGATGAAGCGCCTGTTTGAGATTTATGAGTTTAAATATAAATATTACTAAATATATATATACACTGTTTATGAGAGCATTCTTAGTCCTTCAGATGAAAGTCAATGGATAGGAATAGTCCTGTAACTTTAATCGGGTACACTCCATTATATTATTCTAGTGAAAGACTCAAAAGGCACTTTTATATTTTGATTCACATAATCCCTGAATATTTTGCGGAACCTTTACTCATATACGTATAATGTTATCAAATTTTAAAATATTATTTGACTGTTGGGCTGCAGTTTATGATTTCGGCGGATCAATACATGAAATGCTCTGATAATACTACAAAATAGTGAGCGTCGTGTAATTTTTTTCGACATCAGCTGATAGTTTCCCACACGCGTTCATATAAAAAACATTTTTGAAATATAATTTGTATTTATAAAATAAACTGGAATTACACAGTCATTTGCTTATAACGTTTACATATTTTTAAATAATCACAGTTGAGGTATTCATAATGTTGTTGTTTTATTTTTATTTTAACGGTCATTAACCCTTAATGTTGGTTATTATAAATTAAACGTATAGTCTGTTGTAGATTCCCTTAATTATGCAGTGAATTACCCTCTTTTTATAGCCAATTACGCATATTAATTACAATACTCAAAGGGATAAATATACAAATTATACAATTATGCTGTGAAGAAAACGCTCATTTATAAACAAGGACAGGCTGACAATATACAAACAAATTTAATAGTTTTTAAACCATGTTATTAAAGATCTTTTAAATTGAATAAAATTAATATTTATAAACGCATGTATATATTCTTCGTAGATTAAAGCTACGATATTATAAAATGTATCATACAAAATGCTCATATAAGAGATTTTTTTTTAAAAAAACGTATTATTATTTTTTCCTTGCCAAACTTTTTTTATATAAAAAATGTCATCTCTAAAATATTATTTTTAATTTTTATCTTCTAAGAAGTAAAAAGTTGACCTGGAAATTAAAAATTCAAAAAATATATAAAAACAGAAAAAAATCACTGTATGAGTACTAAAAAAAAAAGATTTTGAATAATGTTATTCATTATGAATATGGTTTTTGAGTTAATCCGCCTTTTAGGACTAAATGGTCTAGGCCTTATGAGCGTCAAGTTAATCACCTGATCTCGTTTAATAAACTTATTAATGAGCGCTTTAATTTGCCTTGGGTACAACTGCTTATAACGTAAGGTCTAGTTTTTGATATTCTTAAATCGTATTGATAATTCGTGAGGAATCATAAATACTTGATAGGCATGCCGAGTTGTCATGTGATCCAGCTAGAGGTCAGATAAGGAAGGAGTTTTTTTTAGTCAAATACATTCGTTCTGAGTTCAATATAACCTATATTAAAGGCATATAATCCATCGAAGGATCACTCCCTCTGTTCTGAAAATTATTTACTGGTGTGTTTGTGACAGCCGAATACGACCCTAACGCCCTCAGGACAGTTCAAATTATTTCGGAAGCATCGCGCCAATATTTATATGTCTTTTGACCCTAGATTTTTTCGACAAAACACAACATGGTACCCAAGAGCGAAGGTCGGATGTAACCGACGAAGGTCACATCAATGGCGCAACCAGGTATTTCCCCTGAATTATTGTTCTTCAATGGAATTACTATCCATCCCGAGTCATGATTTTAATCACATTTTGTTATATAGTTTGAATAAAAATAAAAAGCTTGAAATAAATAAATATATCCTGAAATGATAAGGGAAAACCGCTTAAGATGGTATGAGCATGTGACACGGAGAGATGAGGATCACATGGTGAAGAAGGTCCTCAACATACCCACGCTGAGAAGAAGACCTGGAAGACCACAGGCAACCTGGACTGCAACTGTAGACAAGGATCTGAAAACTCTGGGCTTGACCAAGAATGCAGCGCAGGACAGACAGACATGGCGAATGTACACAAGCGGAGCCGACCCCAGATGATGGGAAACGGTGAGGCTAGAGATAAAGACAGATAATTTAATAAATGATAAGTATTATACCCTTACTCCTTCTGTTATCGCAGCGTTTCAGTTATATACTTTGAGATTGTTATTTTTTTGTCATTTTTGCAGTCTCTATTCAATGACCTTTCCTTTACCTCTGACCTGTCTTACGCCATGGTTCTCGCCTCTCTCCATGATCATCACTGCCCCTCAAACACGCAAATTGTCGCTAAAATTCTACTAATAATAATAGATGTGAATAAAATCTGCCGGCGGGTATAGCTCGAATGGTCAAAGCGTTTGCTTGACAAGCCGTAGGTCGTGGGTTCGATCTCCAGCGGAGATTAAAATTTATAAATAAATAACTATTTTAAACCGATTTCTGATTTCTAAAATACCCTCGATTGGTTTTAATTTGATCCCTTAACCGTAAAATACCAGTCATAGCCTATTAATTAAAATTGGTGTTAGACGAAAGTCGTCCCGTGAAGACCACCCATTCATAGTAAATTCCTGCACTCCACATGCAGCGCTTAGCTATATGCAGCATGGTAAGCGTCATAGAATTCGACACATGAGACTTCAGAATTACTATCACCATCTGTCGGTATTCTCCTGTATGTGTTTACGTAAAATTATAAAAAAAAATTAGACAAGATTCAGATTCTTCCTATTATAATGAACGGTACGTTAATACCAAACTGTAATGAATGACATTGTTGAAGTAGCATTCTGCATATAGATTTAAAGTATAGATAAATATGATAAATTATATAGAATTTCGCACATTATTTTTTTTATAACCATCATGTGTGTTCTCATAAAAAATATATGGTATAGAGGTATGTAGTGTCTTAAATATTCTGGAAAGTTAGTTGACATTATATAACACGTTGGGGCATGTGCTTAAATGGTAACGCCACTGGATGTGGGCGGAACGGACCCTTGCCGATCCGTGTGCGAAATGGGCCGGGGAGGGGAGTTACTCGTATATCACTTAGTGATAAATCGGGGATAGGGGAGCGCCAGTTCGGCCCTGGTGAGCTTCGTTCGTGGGTTAAACAAGCCTTTTGCATTATTGTAAATTAAATGAATACAGAAGGAATGTGAAAAATTAAACGAATTGAATCAGGTGTTGCCAATTTTATATTCGTGAGCTGAGTGAAATATTGAAATATATATTGTATGTACATACGTTTCATTAAACGTAAGCTTTTTTATCCGAATTTGGAACGTATTAGTAAGGTTAACCATTATTCGTTATTAAAAGTTTATTTTTATTTTTATTTAACCCTTTAGATGCGAGGTGCGCATATATCCGCACCAATTTGCATTGCTCTTAAGTGCGAGGTGCGGATTTATCCCACGCCCTGAAAAAAACACGTCGCTTCAGTGCGAGATGCGCATTTATCCGAATACTATGTTCATTATAATTTTGTTTCATATTACGACACTCCTTCGTCATTTTTCTTACGATATATATTGAGTTGTGGGTCATTCTACATATGTTTCAAATTTGCCTTTTTTTTTAAATAATGAATTTATTTAATTTAGTTCTGAAGGTGCATATAGATGCAGCACTGACCAATCAAAACGCATAAAAAAATCGCCCTTAAATATTTTTCTTCAACTTTATTTTTCATTGATGTACGACTTATTTCGTGACTTTTTATGAAATCTTATTTCGCACGCAAAGGGTTAAGAACCACAATAGCATGCAAAATATGCATATTTTGATAAAAAAAAACTCAAATGTTTTTAATTTGTTAAGCAACTTGTGCTTTTTATCATTCACATGTGAGTGAAATTTTTGCTTCATCATAAAAAGATGTTAATGTAGAATTATATTTATCTATTTAACTTTACGAGTATTACAGTGAAAATACATATACCAATATATTATAATATTACAACACATTTTATTTATTTCATATAGGTATTTTTTTTTCCTCCTGCACCCACTCACAGCCGACAAACTCGTCTTACACTTGCCGAACATCCATACACGGTTAATATATGTCGACCAAGAACTGGCAGCTTCCAAAGTTCCTTCCTTAATGCCACCGGTAAACTATGGAATGCTCTTCCAGCGTCTGTGTTTCCTCCTTCCTACAATCTGGATCTCTTCAAGAAACAGATAAATGTACACTTGCAATCTCCCCAACCCACACACAAATACGAACACAACACACGTTTCCCGCATGCAGCGTCCAGCCTCCCTGGCTGAGCGTCATAGAGTGCACTGGTCTTGACCGGTTGTGCTCTCCTGCATGCGTGTACATAAAAAAAAAAAATACAGACAAAACACTCACATAACGGTCTTTATTCTTATATGAAAATTTTATTTTTTACTCCGCATAAATCACAGAGATCTAAAAAAACAAGCTCAAATACCAAATGTGTCCTTATATTTCCTTCAGCAGAAAGTGCTAAAAAAAGTTAGTGGAAATATGCTTCTGATATTTATAATTTAAACTTAGTATTAAATTCGTCAAGATCTGTTTAATTTTAGAATGTCATCGACTATGGTATGTAATTATTTAATATGGGTAATAGTATAAGTACTAGTAGTTGATATTTAGAGTGTAATTCATGTAGTGTTCTTATACCTCACCTCGAGATATTTTTTTAATAAAATTTTTATAAAAATACGATATTTAAAAATCAAACAGAGTTTGTGTTTAATACAGATATTAATCCAAGGTCACTTGTACGTAAATTAATCACTGCTATATAAAATTAATTTATTTTTTGTTTTTTTTCAGAGAGTTTTTTGCCTTGAAAATTCCGTGAACCGCTCGCTGAATTCCATCGAACAAATTATTTTATTCCTCGAATTGTAATTACAAATTGATTGATATAATTGAAAAAAAAAACATCTCCTGAAAATGCGGCGTATAAGTGTTTCAATATAAATTGCTATTTAATTTAGTAGCATTCCTTTACAATTCTAAATACAAAATATAATGGTTATTGGTGGATCAAAGTCTTCAAAACACGTCTATTTAAATGATAACACATTGTTTGAAAGCCTTAAGAATTAATTTTTTTTTTAAGTAAATGTCTATAATTCCGTTGAATTCAATTATTTTTGCAAGTCATGTAGTATTTATTATACAACTCATATTTCCGTATCTTTGAACTCTCCCGGCACGGCGCGTAGGTAGCTAGCTACTCATACCTCCAGTAAGTGTGACACAGATCTTTAATGCCTGCCAAAACTCAAAAATCATTATTCCTGGTAGATAAAAGTCATCGCATATACGAGTAAACCACCCAGTCATTTGGACTGTCTTAAGCCCTTTCTTTACGGCTCGGTGGAATATAAATTATACTGTCAATACGGCCTGAATTTTTCAAACCATTTGTTTGCTTAAAATTAGTATTTGAAGCATAAATATATTTATCTGATCTATTTTCACATATTACATTGGTTCTTGTATCCTTTAGCTATCAGATGATGCATAAAAAACTATTATAATTAACAAATGTTCATTATGTAACTCCATACATGTGGTGGCATTGACACATATGGCTTACAGAAAAATCGCTCCTTTGACGAAACCTTACGATATTTAACTTACATGCTTTACAAATTCCTGTAAATAATACATGTAGGTTGATAAAGGTAATGACTGCACTTCCAATTTCCTACCGTAGATGTCACAATGAGTACTGAAAATAGAAAAAATATATGTCACGTCAACCGATGTCAACGGTTGAGGAATCTTTGATGGCATATGCCGACAACCAATTGGAAAGGGTTAAAAATCGAAAATGTGAGGAAGCCGTGTTGTATTTGAATGTGCTCATGTAATGGCTCATCATACATTGCTTTGCAATCCTTAAAACATGAAGCGTTGCGTCGCATATAATCTACAGATAATCGACTAAATAGATTTTTGAAATTCGCATGTATTTTTTTTAATTTTTCAAAAATGTTTTAAAATCTGTCATTCCGACGTTAAAAAAGATTCAATATAAATCATTTCACGGTTTTGATTGTTTACCTTAGTACGGCAGACATCAAAAGCCATCATCTCTTTAAAACCAAAAACTCTGGTAGGAGAAACAGTTTGAAATATTTTTTCATCGTTACCATAAATCTACGTGAATCAGTAAACATATATTTTTTAAAACCATCATCTCTGGTAGTGAGAAACTTCTTTGAAATAATTTTTCATCGAAATAATAAAATACGATAAGCATGTTTCAACATCTTCATTTTGTATTTTGTATCGTCGTTTGCAGAGAAAGACCTTCTTCTTCTTTGAACTTCCGAACTTCTGAAATAAATAATAACGTACCTACCATAGTGGCTTTCAACATCTTCATTCATCTACCAGCAGTCGTAATCGAGCGGATAAAGGAATCTGATCTTCATTCATCTAGTGATTATTATATGCTAGTTTTAGTTAAGAAGATAGTGTAAGAGATCACCCCATTTTATGGAAGGTAATTTTTCCATTCAAATATATTTACTATTAGTGATTAATGGAAGGCCCCAACCTTTAATTTTATGTCACCAATTATGTGTATTTAAAAAACTCACCATTCCTCACCCTTCCTTTTACTCACAGGCATAGTCAATATCTCTTTAATTTATTTTATTTGTAGGTATAAACAATTAATATTCTTGACATTACGTTCAAATCGTAATTAAGATAAGATTCATTTTAAAATCGAGAGTGTATAAAATGAGTCATACAAAAGCGCACTATGTTCTGACAATAATGGCTGCCAGATAAGAAAGGGTTAATAAATTCTAATGATAGTCAAAAATAATAAAAGGTTCTAATTTGATACTTTAATCTCACACTGTACCTATGTAGAAAGAAAATAAATACAATATCTATAATCAGTAATGATTATCATCGTTCCATAACTACTCCCTAGCTGGAGAATATGGTCTTCAAACTGCCAATATTCATGTTCATTCATGGTTCTTGATTCATCTCATGGCATCATATTACGAATGATGGAATTCTTATATAAAATAATAACGATGAAATCTTAATGCCGTTCACAATTTTAAAAATAAAACGTGGTATTTATTGTGAAACATATTCATTATCAGCTATGATAAGTATTTTTTTTTTGAGACATGCATTGTAATATTTTTACTCACCTGAGGAATTGCAGTGCACAATGCCAGCACCCAAATTGCCACAATGAACTTGATCGCTCTGGAAAGCTTGGACATTGTGTGGGACAGGAACGGATGACAGATCGCCACGTAGCGCTCTACCGTGAAGGCGGTGATGGTCAGGACAGTGGCGTTGGCAGACGTCTCGGCAGCGAACCCCTGAAGCACGCAGAAAGCCTCGCCGAAGATGTATGGGTACTTGTACCAGATGTAATACATCTCAGGAGGCAAGCCGCTAATCAGCAACAGCAAATCAGAGATAGCCAAGCTGAACAAGTAGTAATTTGTTGCTGTGTGCATCGATTTGTTTCTTGAAATAACAATGCAAGTGCTGACATTTCCAATGAACCCGGTAACAAATATTATAGCATATATAACTGTTATCGGTATGACAATTGTAAGGGGATCTCTGACAGGTCCCCATTCACTTATGCTATCATTGTGCAGTCCTTCGTTGAGATCAGGTGTTGGCAAATTTAATGTTTCGTCTTCTGACATTGTGATGTTAATGTCGAAGTAGTCGGCCAAGGATTGGCGTCTCTCTTCCACTAACTTGTCCATGATCTCAAGACTTATAAAATAAGCCATTATTTTTTTCATACAATATTGTTGACTTTGAGGATCATAATAAGGAATACTTATTAGTTAATCCTATATTGTCCTACAAAAGTTAATCTCGATAAGTTTTTAGAGAAAATCTGTTATTATTTGTTATAGGTATAATATATATACTACTTATACTATATATGGTATTTTATTTTCTTCTGCATTTGCAGGTTTTTTTTCTTCTGAGAATTTACTCTTAACATTCTTTATAACAATTTTACCAAAACAAAATATTGTCTTAGGTTCTAATGTTTTTGTAAGAGTTAAAAATTTCTCACGTAATTATTATTAAGTTATATATGCAATATGAATGGTAAAAATACTTTAAGCAATTTTTGTATTTACTGAATTTGGTATTCGACCAATAATATTTCAAATTTACAAATCGAGCTATATTATATCCGTTTCTGCACAATTTTTAAAGCACTTTTTTTACTGTTTTTAATTTAATTGCGATGTATTTATTAAAAAAATTATTAATAAACGCAAAGTATCTGTCACAAAAACATGCACCTGAGCAATTTGTCAAAATAATTTAATCAAATACCTGTTGAATTTAATTTCAAAATAAATAAACTTGTAATAAATAATAACTGTATGAAACACAACTTTTTCAGTCAATATGATATGATTTGAAAAATATTTTTATAAAAATACTCATTTAAAAATAAAGCTTACAATTATGTGAAAAACAAAAAAATACTCTTATTATAAATATTCTTAAAAAGTTCGATGACATTTAATATTTTTGTTGTTATTTTATAAATGAAAAAGAGATCAACTTTTACTACATTCTACATTATTTTTGTCATATCTGCTTCACAGAACGCCTATTAGAAATTCTCTGGGATCCTTGTAATTAATACTTTTCTTAAATAATTATTTTCTTCTATGATAACTTTTGGGGCAAGATGAAACACAGCCATAACCTATGTTTTTCTGCAACAACCACTTCCATATATAAGAATTGCTTAATAAAAAATATATATTGACTAGTATGTAATGTAACTTGTTATATCTTACGCCGCTAATTACAATTTTATTCGCAAGCTATTAAAAAAGGCTTATTTGCACTAGTATATTTATTATTATATCCAATTACGCACAATTTTATTAATAATATTTCAATTTAATCTAAATTGACAGGTCATACTTTTTTCAATAATCAATATTTATTTTTATATTATATTATTACAAATTAACATTTAATTAGCATTACACATAATAAAAAATGGATTAATAAATAAAAGTCTTGCATGCATATTTTATAAATGATATCATTTTCCAAAATGGATCAAACAGTTTGATAATTCACCTCATATTATATTTTTAAAAGATAATTTATTTAAAAATATGTATTATAAAATAGATACATTTTTAGTGTATTTTTAAACAAAAATAAAACTTTAAATTATAATTTGAAAGTATTTTTGTCAATTAAATAAAATGAAACAATTTCTAAGCTCTACCTGAGTATTTTGATAATTAAAAAAAAGTCAAAGCGTAATAGTTAAAAAAAATGAAAGACAAATACCACTCATTCACATTAAGTCTCCGGGAGTATCTTGTTTTATATAATACCAAAATATATGCAGCGCGTTATTTTTATAGTCTAGGGAGTTATGACTTGTAAGAAATACGGGTAAATTAATTTTGAGTCATTTACCCTTAATCCGTTTTCGGGAGCGTTTTTCCAAATGAATGTGTATATGTCCAGTTGTTTGACTCTTTGAATGAATCATTTCCGGATTTTGGATTCCTCGAAGGCCGAAAAGGGTCTTCGAGGTGGATAAAGGGTCAAAGATTAATCTTCAGTGTAAGAATCTGAAGAGGAGGGAAAGGGTACGCCAGGAATCTATATAAATGTATAATATAATTTCAGATAGTATGGGAAAATGTGGAAAAAATAGATTATCGTATACAATTTGTCTTAAAGGCTACACTAGTTTTTCATCATTTTGATACATTATCAATGTAATAATTTCTAATAAATTATTTAACATAGTGTATTAAATTGCGGACTTGATCACCGACGGAACTTTAATACCAGTAAATATTATTTTTAGTTTAAATATTAATTGCTTTAAAATATAAATATTTATTTTGGGTTAATTTGAAACTTATTTTGTGAAATAAATATTGCTATAATTGATTCAAATTAGTGTATCACAAGTTGTTTAGAAAGCACTACCCAATCACAATGAATATTTGATAACGTGATTGACAGGCTGTTACGAGTATCTAAGACAGTTGGCGGATCAACACTATACATAAAGTTTTACGTCATCCTAAATGGCAAAAGTAGGATGCCCAGATTGGACTTTTATACTCCTTTATATGTTTACTAAAGAAAACGGGCAATAAATTAAAGAACTATATTACAAAATTAGCATTGTGTAAAATATTTTGGCAGATTTCACAGCTAATTTTCCGCCCACCGAATGTTTTTCGATTGACATTAAATTAAATTCTTCCTTCCCCTCTCCGCAGATGTATTCGCAATACAAATTTGCATGTGCGTCATAATTTACGCGGCCACATCTCGCCTTGTTCCTTCAAAAGCCTCACTTTGTATTCAACACGTTACCGTGACGCACGTCAAAGGTTTTATTTCCAAGGTGTGATATGAATAACATTAAGACCCAACAATTTTTGGCTTATTTTTTAGGGTCTGACTAAGCCAAATAAGGTTCACGGAAGATAATTTGGCTCTCCGCTTATTCGCCCTTTTTAGATTTATTGACCTTTTTTTAACCTATTCGCTAAAATATGCTGTTTTCTATTTATCAAATAATCTGCCAATTTTGACATTTGATTGAGTTGAATTAAAAATTTGGTACACAATTTCGCTAGATTTAATCGTAAATTGAATGTTTGTTTTTTTTTTTCTAAGATTGGTAGTGTGGTAATAAATAATTATCTGCAAGTATATTAAAATATATTGAAATCGAATCTTAATCGATATTACGATTCGATATTAATGCTTGTCGATGAAATATTTTCTTCAAATTCAATTTCTATCAATATAAAGTCAGTTATATTACTTTTTACGAATTTTAAATTTCTTAAACATTAATTTTTGTGAACTTTTTTTGGCAGTTTTTCAGTCAACTGATGGGCAGTCACTATTTACCTAATGGTAAGTAATAAATACCTGAAAAGGTGAGTAAAAAATAATTATTTTGCAGTAGAAAAATATCAATCGGTAGTAGAAAAAATAATAATTGACGGGAAATAATTAATGAATGTTAATTAATAATAGGTAAGGTTAGATAAGGTTATGTTTCCATTTTATGGGTTGGTTATTTATTAATTTTACATTATTTTTTACCAATTTTGAATATATTACTGTTATTTAAATTTTATAACTGTCTACATTCATAATGGCACATTGAATACTGCCAATAGGAATTAAACATTTACGCAATATTTCCATTCCATTTTTATACCCCTCTCACTTATAGTTGCCGTGAATCATCTAAAACTCTTTCCCTAAAAGTATCTTTCACTCACCAAAATCTTCACCGCTTTTCATACAATAAGTAAAAAAAACTAGTATCTTTCTGAACAAATGTTGTGTTTTTATTAATCGCTTTATTATCATTATTTTCATCTTTACTGGTGATCAAACTGAGCACTTATATTTACTGTAACTATTTAACTATCATAGTGTATTATATATATTCATATGTTAATCCAGCGTATGTAATTGAATCAACCCAAAATAATTTGTTCAGCAGTCAAAACTGCCAAGAGGCAAATGTCCTCAGGATATTAAGTATCCAAAGCATCTCGCTTTCATTTCCGGCTCACAAGTTGGCTAAACAAAAGTTTGAGGACCACTCGCAGCAACGCCTGAAGCTCTACAGCTGAAATAATACAGCCCTTTTAGTGAAATAATACGGACACAACGAAAAATCTGTTCTCGTGGGACATTGACGACTCCATTGCCGAAATATTGTAAAAATCATTGTTTTTTTGTGTATTTAATCGAAGAAACTATTTATGAAATGAAATATTTCTTAAATTTATATGATGTACTCGTATATAATGTCGATTTAATGTAAGCAAAATTAATTGTATCATTATTTATTCCGCTTTGTGTATTATATCTATGATTGGATTTCACTAATTTTTAAAGTCCACTACTCTCTTTATAAGCAAAACTTTTATTTGAAGTTTGTTCTTGATCACAAGAAATTATAGCATAAATATTTAATAAATATTTGAAAATGACAAACAGTCTTAATATGATATACTTACGATAGTTTCTCTTAAGAATAATAAAATTTACACCTACTCGTCAGGCTGAGTGTACTAAGCATTGATTCGCTAAGCTAGCCTGATCTTAGGAGGTATAATTTTTGCTTGATAATCACGTAGTATCCATTCCCGTATATTGGATATTTCTGCGCTTCTATACGGGTAGATTTTAATGTTAACTATATTAAGTACTTAGATTTAATGAAAGGGAAGTGTATATTCTCGTATTTAGTTTTGTATATTTCATAATCATGTAGATAGGATTGTCCCTGGCTGCTGGGTTGGCTAATTAATGTTGGGGGTTTTGTGACTTCAAGTATTCTCTATGTCATATTCACTTCTGATTCGAGCGCGTAAGACACCATTAACTGTTACCAGGAGCCTTTGTATTTTTATTATTCAAATTATTATTTATCCATATTCGCTCCCTAATTAGAGCATATGCTCACTACAAGTTAAGGCAATTAGCTGCCATGGTCTTCGCTTCATTTCAATGCAGTACGAAAATTCACAGAGTACATAATATATATAGTTCCCCAAGCCCACCCACTAGGCATTGAGTTCGGAGGATTGTAAAAAGTTGGCTGTGCTTGATGTAAATATATATCTTTTGTTTAGTCAGCTTGTTTTATTACGGTATTTCGATAATATGTTCCTGCCACTTCATCTTAGGACCGATTGTAAAATGGAAGTATGTGGTGTCCACTCTTTTTTCTCTATGTTCCACGCAAATCCAAGCCATCGTACCCCTTATATTCCATGGAGGTGCCTGTTCGGAAAACTCATTTTACGGTATTATTGTTTTTATATTCGATACCAAGATTTGCAATCGTTCGAAATAATGTAATAACATTAGCAAGATATATCCCTTGCTGACTGGTACCGAAAACCTCGATAAGTCCGGTCACGGGAGTGACGTAAGTTATACAGATCGCCACTTGCGGCGCTGGGTGTCATCGACCACGGCGCGGTGCTGGAGTCAGTAGTTGTCCCCCGACCGTGAAGGGTGTCCGATTGAGGTTAGCCCAGCCTAGATGCTGCGACTAGGTCCGGGCCTGAAGTTTGTAAAGTTATCAAAATATATATGTCAATGTGCTTTAGAAAAAGTCTTTGTGTTGTTAGTCTGCTCCCCATCCTGCCACAACGTCTTTTTAGAGAGGACGATATTTAATCTTTCGTTTAGTATCGCGTATCTCATGCTTATTTATTTATTTAACTTAACAGATGTTCCAAGCTTACAGAGTACAGTACAAATATCAAAACATTATGTTGTAGGTACGAATTTAATTTAAATTGCTTTAAAAGTAATTTCAATCTGGTGTACTGTTTATTCACCCTAAGTTAACTATATTGTATCAAAGTGTAAGCTTTATAAATACGTATGTAGTTCCTTATTTACTTATAGATCACCTGTTTATTCCAATGAGAGACTGAATAATTGAGTTGCCAGGTGAATAATTTAATTTCAGATCCAATAAAGCCAACACGGTACAGCGATAATTAATTCGCAATGTGGCCGTGTTTGTTCTAAACACTATTTAATACTATATTATTAAAACTTGGGGCTTCAGTCTTATCGCTTTGCGGTTTTTTTTTAAATATACATATTATAATTATCTTCCTGCATTTGATAGTTTTTCAACATCCATATAAATATGCACCGCCGGTTGCCGGCGGTCATCACACAATGGTCAAGGCGTTTGCTTTGCAAGCCAAAGGTCGTGGGTTCGTCGGGGGACGGAGATTAAAAAAAAAGAAGATATTTAATCGATTTCTGAGCTCTGAAATATCCCGGTTGGTGTGAATTTGATCCATCACCCGTAAAATGTCAGTCATAGCCTATTAGGATGTTTATGGTATGGTATGAGACCAGGTTTACAGGAGCTAGTTAGTTAAAAAAAAATACGCCGATGTATCTTTTTTATATTCTTTTATATGACATTATATTTTACGAGCAATATATTTTTATATACGCATGCGATACAGCTATTTATTTTATTACTTAAATTGTAGTTAAACTGCCATTAATCTATCTAAGCTATAAGAAGACTTTATGATGGGGGAAGACAATTACAATGGAATTTATGCTTCTAAGGCTAAGCTATTAGGAACAATGATTTTAGTATTAAAATAATATTAATAATAGCCGCTTATTCTTTCTCAATCTGAATTACTTTTACTGGAAAATGTTAGCGAAAACTATTGTCGTCATGTTTTTTTTTTAGCTGAGAAATGCAATTTTTTTTCCTGTTCTGCACTAGTTCGGCAAGAGCTCAGTGATTTGTAAATAGTTTTAGACAACTGTTTTATTCAGACATATTTTGAATGATTTCTTTGTTGCAATTTTTAAGGATTTTCGATGATTAACTCGACGTTCCTAATGCCAGGACCTGAAGAGGGTTTGTTCACCGTTATTTTATAAAAAACATAAAATATGATTTATGAAAACAATGTTTTCATTTTCTTTTTCCATTATTTTTTAGGTATATTTCATTGCTCCTGTAGAAACCCGTTTGAAGTGTTACGTGATTTACAGTCACGATGCCGAGGGGCAAATAAGTTAAATGGAAAACTTCCCGTGATGAATTTTCCAACCCACGAAATCTGCGGTAAAGTCCTATCAATACCACTCTCGTCTTCTCTCATACCACAAGAGCAGAGACATCGATTCCTTTATCACATTATCTCATCCTTCCAAAGGAAAGGGCCACAAAGTTAAGATGATCGAGTGTCATGCGAGACATTTGATACCTGAACCATGTTTCATATCAGAACTTAATTATTATGTAATATTAATCACATATATTTAAAAAATTCCTAGTTTTTTTATACTATCTGATCGTAGAAATTACTAATGGTATGAAAAATATTGCCTTGTGTTTAATACTAATATTGATCATTGTTCTGGACCATATTATGGTATGATAGGTTTGATTGCGTGAGTTTTTTTGGTTCGGTCAATAAATCGTATTTATAGTGCAATTTCACGCAAACTCTCAATATATAAAAATAATCGTGTCGGAAGCAACAGGGTCAGATCCTGTCTGTCCAGAAGTGGGAAACGTTGATGGCGTTACTCCCAGCCATCATCAGGTTTTCAAATAGAAACGTTTTTGTGGTCATTTTATTTGCAGTCCTCAGATCAATTTTAAATTTTAATATAGGTAATCATTCGAAAAGTTTCTTCGTATCTGTGATATATGTGTGTCGTCTTGAGAACGTCACGCATTCAATGTTATACGACTTTTTGTGCTTAGATATTACCTAAAGGTATTGTCACGCGTTTCAGTGACTTGTTAAATTTAAAGTTCGCGGATCCTATTTTTGCATACCGCATATCTGATGAGAGAACTTTTAGGCATTTTAATTAGCTCTAACGAAGGAAACTTTGTCAATTTAGAAATTAATGAAAGAATGTCGCAATGTGCTGTGGAAAAATTACAAATAATATAGCAAAATATATTTTAATGTATTTTATTTTATTTCATTTTATTTTATTTCATTTTATTTTATTTTATTTTATTATATTTTATTTTATTTTATTTTATTTTATTTTATTTTATTTTATTTTATTTTATTTTATTTTATTTTATTTTATTTTATATTATTTTATTTTATTTTATTTTATTTTATTTTATTTTATTTTATTTTATTTTATTTTATTTTATTTTATTTTATTTTATTTTATTTTATTTTATTTTATTTTATTTTATTTTATTTTATTTTATTTTATTTTTCTTTTATTTTACTTTATTTTATTTTATTTTATTTTATTTTATTTTATTTTATTTTATTTTATTTTATTTTATTTTATTTTATTTTATTTTATTTTATTTTATTTTATTTTATTTTATTTTATTTTATTTTATTTTATTTTATTTTTATTTTATTTTATTTTATTTTCTTTTATTTTATTTTATTTTAGTTTATTTTATTTTCTTTTATTTTTATTTTATTTTATTTTATTTTATTTTATTTTATTTTATTTTATTTTATTTTATTTTATTTTATTTTTATTTTATTTTATTTTATTTTATTTTATTTTATTTTATTTTATTTTATTTTATTTTATTTTATTTTATTATGGCCTGTTTTATTTTATACGATTTTAAATTAGGAAATACAATTTAAGAAGATACAAAATAAATATTTAAGCTAAGACAATATATTTGGACAAAACATAAACATAAGAAAATAGAATAGACATCACGCACATCAGTAGAGGGATCTATGAAATGCCGGAAGGTCCTACCCGAAAAAGTCCAAGTCACTAGAGGAGTTGACTAGTCTACATATTCTCAACATAGGAGAATAGAAACCATAGTTGGTTTTGGATGTCCTTTCATGTAGCAGGTTACTGCCTCTAGTGAGCCGGGAGGGAACATTGAACGTAATTTTTTGCAATAATGTTGAGTCATCGATTATGGAGTTTATAATTTTAAAAATAAACAGCAAGTCACTGTTCTACGTCTCTCCAATGTAGCTACATTAAGTCGCCTCTCTATATCTTCATTGGAGTAGCTACCTCTCTCAAGGCCGATCAGTCTTGCTAATCTTGACAAGAAAGCGATGTTGGACTGATTCAATCCGGTCAATATTTGTTCGATAGTAGGGAGACTCTAGCATATTCCAGCAGCGGACGAATCAGTGAACAGCAAAGGACCTTGATGGAGCTAAGGTTTTTAAAATCCTTAGTGATTCTGTTGATAAAACCAAGAAGCTTAAGGGATTTGTTCACAATATTATCAATATGGTCGTGATAAGACAATTTACTATTTAGGGCAGCGGTCGGGGAACCGGGGTAAATTACCCCAAATGGGGTAAAAATATGTTGTTTGGGGTAATAAGGAAATTTTTCTAGTTTGCTATTTCATAAAACTTAATATTTTCATGTAACTTTTTTGTTATTTTCCGTGTAAATTAATTCAATAAATAATGTTTATTTAAATATATATTGATTGTCTTCTTTTCAAAATCAGGGGAAGGGGTAATATCGACTTACGCAAACATATTTTGAGGTAATGGTTAAAAAAGTTCCTGGACCGCTGATTTAGGGTGACGCCTTTAAAGTAGTAAGGTCCTTTATAGTAGTAACATGAGAAAGGGCAACATTATTGATGTTGTAAATGCTGGAGAAAGAAATAATTTTACATTTATCAATGTTAAGGTGTAGACAGCTCGTAATGCACCAGTCGTTGAAGCGATTGATATCATTTTGAAGTAGAAGACAATCATTAGGAGATTTTATTAATTTTAGGACTTTGTTGTCGTCTGCAAATAACCGGAATTGTGTATGCAAAAACAAATCACTAATGTCATTTATAAATATGTTAAATAGTAATGGAGCGAGATCAATACTCCTGATGTGACACTGATAAGCGACGAGAAAGAGATTTTATTCTGAAATGCTGTTTTCTATTATGAAGATCCCTAATACCGATAGTTTGCAACTTGGTATATTATAATATTTGTACGAGTAATAACAATAATTCTATGTTAAAGCTTTTCCCTTTTCGATAAAATGCAGCATTACTTAACTTCGATAGCTAAACAATATTGAATACGTGATGTACTTGGATGGGTGATAGTCTAGAAACACCGCTTGTCGTTAGTCAACTGAGCCACCTTTTCAAGCCTTAAGAGCGTGTTGTTTATTGTTTAATGTTAATTAAAAATAATATTTAACAAATTATCAAGTGTGCCTCGAATAATCGTTGCGTATGCTATTGGGATATAAATATAATGATCATGATGAAACTCGTAGTGCTGAGATTTCGTAAGACGAGGATAAGATAATGGCAGCTGGCAGAACTGTGTTGTTTTTATTTGTGGCGAACACATATTTTTTCATAAGTCTGAATGTAGGTAGATCCTCATAGTTGAAAATTTTTCTCGTAAATGTACAAGCTATAATTACTAAACCAGTAGCTTATCTTCGTAGTATCAATCCGGTGGATTGGTTTGCAGCAACAAAATCGTGCATCTCGATATCTATTCTTTTCGATCCTCTACAATCATCTTTACCTTAGCATAAGAGCTACAACTCATGTCCTCGAACACTTGCTGCAAATATTCCCACGCCCTCTGCAGTCTCTACCCTCAACCATCCCTTCCACAATGTTGTCAAGAAGACCACCATGGCGCATGGTATGACCGATCCATCCGGTTCGCCTCTCTGAGATGGTTCTTACTAGGTGCCTATCTTCCTTGATTATGCTGAGAACCTATATAAGAATAACTTATAAGATAGATCAACTCGACGTGAGTGTAATTTTACTTTCAAGAGTTAGATTTTCTAACATTGACAAAGAAATACCGATAGCCTTGAAGAAATACTGCCTTAATATGTGGTGTAACTTTCCCACATATAAACTTATGGAAACCAATTACTGTAAATTAGATGGTGAAAAATCTACGCACTTGAGAAATAACTTATGAAGACTGAATTATCCTAACATGGAGAGAGTTCTGCCAATGTAAGCATACACTTTTACAAATTTGGGTAATTAATAAAATATATTACCGAATCCACCTGTCACTAATGAATACATTTTATTATGAGAAGTGATTCAAAGTTTTTATTTTTTTGGTGTCTGGTACTACATAAAATACATAATTTAATAAAAATATATCTTCAAAAATAAGGACACTTTAAATCGTGATTGGATTCCCACTGCTGATGATGACATATGTTTGTGTTGTTGCTTGTTTACGTTGATACGAATAGTGACAAAAAACATTGCCCAATATATCATAAAAATAATTTAATTTTAACAAACACACATATTTTAAATTAATTCCAAATAAAAAATATGTTCGTATATATCTATTCATTTATTCATTTGTCCGTTCCTCTAACTGGAGAATATGGCATTCACGATCTGTCGCCACAAAGCATGTCAGCCGCCATAATCTTCGCCTCATTCATCAAGTCAGCTCCGCCTTCTGCAGCTCCGCCGAGTACATTATATGTATAGATACCAACAGATTGCGTGATATATAATATGTAGTTAAGTGATAAAAAAATACACGTCTATGTTCAGGGAGTATTTGCAGCAAGTGTTCGAGGACATGAGTTGTAGTTCTTATGCTGAACTAAAGAAGATTGCAGAGGACCGAGAAGAGTGGAGATCGAGATGCAAGATTTTGTTGCTCCAAATCAATTTACCGGATTGATTCTATGAAAAAAGATCAGGTAAATTAATCTTCATTTCGAGTTTGGCGATAAAAAAATATATCACAAAAATGGTTAAAAAATACAATTATCTTTCCCTTGAAATAGTGAGCCTTGCAAGTTACTTGAAAAGTTTTCTTTTGGAAGTTACTCTATAATCTCGATTATCTGATTTAGATCTCTCTGGAATAGATTGAAGTAATTGTCTCAACGCTTTGAATTGACGCCCTTGTAACACTAAAATTAAGGCTTTAGGCAATTCCTTTATCCAGAGACCGTGTAATAAACGACTCACCGTTACCGGGCTTACGCATGAGATACTAATATAATTCATTAATATTCAAATATAATAATCACATAATAATTTCTTCGTAATCTTGAAAATAAAATGTTTTTAAATTTAATATTCAGCGCTCGCATTGAAAATAACATTTGGAATACTACGGTTGCCTTTATACGAGTATACATATATGATTCTTTCTCTACGAATTTAAAACATTTAACTCATCTTAAACGGCTGGATCAATTTCGATAAAAAAAAATGTTTGCGTTTATATTGTTATACACTCTTACTCCTGTAAATTCATAATTTGACACATTTTATCGTCAAAATTTTTCGTCACGTTTATAATTTTTTTAACAAACCCGAGTGAGTATAGGAAAAATAATTTTCCAATAAAGGATGTAATATATTAAATGAAATATATAATAACGCATTTTTAATCGTTTCAATCCGGAGTCATTGTTTGGGTTCATATAAAAATTACATCGAAAAAATGACGTTCAGTTAGCTATATACTTATTTTTATTAAAACTTAATTGGATAACTAAAATTATTTTAAAACTTAAAATAACTAAAATATTTTTTTTTACTAATTCCTTCGCCAATTTCAGCTGTGTCAATTATATTGTGATTTTGATTTTGGATTATCGAAATTTATCTAGTATTTTATAATAGAGTTGTTTTTCTTCTTTTGTTGAATTTTTTGATTGAATAAAATTGATATATTTAATTATTTTGAAGTTTTTTAATGAACGACTTCCTCAATATCTGCGACTTGGAGTACGCTGATGATACGCTGTCTATTCTGAACCATACCTAAAACACTCGACTGCAGATCTACAGAACCCTATGGTCAGGCTGCAAGTAAACTATCTGTGATCAGAGAGAGCTTGCTTGTAATAAATTAAAAGACCAATTAACTATGTAACGGTGCATGTCGAGATGGAGATCGAGCCGTTACCAGTTCGGCCCAGACTATTAACACGGTCGATAGTTGCAGATATATCCGCGTACAGGTCACTGAGAGCGGTGGTCTGCAAAAGAAGCTCGATTTCCGCCTTGTGCTTTTTGCTGTACGTATGAGGAAAATGGATCTTAAAGTTAATAACAGCATTAATACTTTTTGACTAAATGTAATTAAGGCTTTCATAAAGATAATGTGTTAACACATTACCAACGATGGCAGTCTATTAACTGTTCTTGACAGTATAAAATACACCATAGTGATATGAATTTATTGAGACTTGTATGATGCTGGTTAAGAAAATGGACTTTTCAAACAGATCTAGTGTTTCGTTATGAGTCTTTAAATTGAAACGTATTAAGATGCTAATTAATCATCACGCGAATTTCATGACAAGGAGCATATTACTCCTTATTTAAACTAAAAATGTAAAGGGCGTAAATATATATATAAATATATGTATTTATTTTCTCGTTTTTTTTTAACTGTGGTCTTTGCATATTGACCACACGGCCTTCCTAAAATATATATTTATATTTTAAAATCTAGAATATGCACCTTATATATCAGTAACTTTATGAATTTTTGGCATTAAATATATTTTTACTTTTTAGTTATACTTTTGCATGATAATCAAGGTCTTAAATCTTTCAGACCTACTCTTTAACCTAAAGGATATTGCTAACGTGAGCGAATTATATAGAATACTTTTTATAAAACACCCGGAGGATTCTTCTCTGACAGTTATTAAATAAATGCCAACTCTCGATACCATTTCAGCACATGTAACTATAGATATCTATACTGACGTTAGGTGATTCCTTTATAAAAAACCTAAAACCTTCAAAGCAGAATTCGTTCTTCCATAAATCGGGCTTAAGCTGCACGGGAAAAAATCCGATAGTTTATAAGAGAGTAAATGGTCCGTTATTTTTTTGGGTTATTTTAGAAAAAAAAGGAACACCAAAACCTTTGATGGCTGAACTTAATAAAAAAATATTGCTACATCAGCTTAAGTTATCTAAATCGCAGTTACATATGTGAGGATGTAATGAAGGCTGCTTCCTTTACGAATATTTTTATATAATGTGTACCGTAATGCTTTGTAGTCGTTGGTTTTCCAGGATAACGAAATATGAGCCAGGTGTGATGGTGGCTTTATACAGAAAGACCCAAAAACGGTAACTCTTTAATAATACAATAAAACCAAGAGTGATGGAAAAAATAATATTTATAGATATGTAACGCAAATCAAAATTAAGTACATATGAATAAAAGAGTTACTTTTATTTGTATAATATTAAATATTCAATTTGTCTTCATTACAAGATATTAATGAAAAATTTATGCATTTCATTAAATTCAATAGTCGTCTAAAAACGTGTAACTTAGTAAAATGTGCTATCTTTTATGATCATTTGGCCTTTTATGTTTCAATCGAGATTCGATTAGGATTCGATTTTTCTCAAGTCGCCTTTCGATCCAATCTAACAAAAGACCCAATGAGTCTTATCCGAAACTTATTTCTGCGTTTTAGAGCCTTTTTGAACCTTTTTAGTCTTTAACCGACAAACAGACCGACTCTTGTTATACTTTGTAAAGGCCAAGTTGAGAATAAATATTTCTTATTGAATATTATTTTTGCTGGAAGATATTTGGTTTTCGGTGCAAAAATTAATTAAATAAATGATACTCTGTAGATATTTTTTATTGATATACATATAAAGATTGTTTACTATTTACCAATAATATTAAACAGAAATAATAAGTTTTATTTATTTTATGTAAAAGAAGGACGATAATGTATTTTTTTGTTTTTTTGCTGTTAGTCTATGCTGTACAAATAAAATAAATATATTTTACTTATTCATTTATATACTCCTAGCATGAAGATATGATAACGTGAACGTAATTTTCCTCGTATTGAGGACACTTAATTTTTTTGATTGTCTTAATTATTTAAAAAAACATTCGCCTAGCTTTTTTGACTGATAAATTTCGACAGAAAGTTCGATAAACACCAGTCACTTACAATCTTTTCACTTTAGCCTCGCCATTTACCATCATCTGGGGTCGGCTCTCCTTGTGAACATTCGCCTTTACTGCCTGTCCCGCGCTGCATTCTCGGTCAAACCCAGAGTTTTGAGATTCTAGTCTACAGTTGCAGTCCAGGTTGCCAGGTCTTCTCCTCAGCGTGGGAATATTGAGGGCTTTCTCAACAATAAATATCCAGTCCGCCCGTTACGCGATTAAACTTACGCTGGAAGCCGACTGTTGTTTTAAAGAATTGCTAAATCTATCGTCATGTGTTCAAATAAAATTAAATATGACCTTCACTGAAAAAGTTTGAGATCTTTGAATTATGGTCGAAAGTAAAAATAATACATATGTTTTGTGATCGGCCGCTAACTTTTGAAAAAGCATCATAACCTGTGTATAGTCGGCCACTAAGCGTTGGTGGAATGATCACACACATGTTGTGTGACCCGCCTTTAAAGTTCGGCCTGGTGATTACACACATATTGTGTAATCGGACTAAATATTGTTAATATTAAAAAATAACTAAATTAATAAAAATATTACTGTAATTTGAAAATGATGCGAGTATTTTAGACTGTAATGAAAAGTCAAGGATCAACTAAAAAAATATGAGGAAAGAAACGCAGATGTTGAGAGAGATCAACAAAGATTCGAAAATATTAAGGTAGGTAAAACATGACGGCATGATATGTCATATTATAACATATTGTGTAGTCTAAAAAATACGTGAATATATAATGTCGACTAATAATTCTTGAGGCAAAAAATATTATTTTAATGCTCTGCAAGCAACTTGCCAAAACTATCGTTTGGAGCATCTTGATGTACGGCTGTGAGACATGGTGCCTATCGGAAAGTGATAAAAAAAGACTAGACGCCTTTGAGATGCGGTCATACAGAAGAACTCTCGGAATTTCCTGGAGAGACTTCGTCACGAACAATGAATTTCTCAGCATAATCGAGTAAGATGGGCACCTAGTAAGAACCATCTCAGAGAGGCAAGCCCGATGGATCGGTCACATCATGCGCCAAGATGGTCTTCTTCACGACATTGCGGAAGGGATGGTTAAGGTTAGAAACTGCACAGGGCGTCCTAGACAGGAGTAATTGCAGCAAGTGTTCGAGGACATGAGTTGTAGCTCTTATGCTGAGCTAAAGTGGATTGCAGAGGATCAAGAAGAACGGAAATCGAGATGCAAGATTTTGTTGCTGCAAACCAATCCACCGGATTGATACTACGAAGAAGAATGATATGTAGAAATGTTTCTAACGGCGATATGAATGTCTATGGTAATTTTGGATGAGGGATTTTCACTAAAAGAACCTAGTGCTTGTTATCCATAATGTAATGACGTTTGAGTGCCATTATCTTGATATGTCGACGGAACTCAAACCAAACCAATGACGGTTTGTCTGACACCTTCTTTTGGAATGACCCTATATTTTGGTAGGTTTTTGGATTGAACGATCCGATATAAGGTAGGTGTAATCTGATGGTATGTGCTTGGGTTGTTAGTAAGAAATGCGATACAAATACGATTTTTTACCTATTATTTCAGCAGGAAGTATATTCGTTAATTAATTTTAGCCTTTACCGTTGCGGTCCCATGGACCAACGTCGTATCTCCCATTCCTACCGCGGTGCTGAAGGTAGGAGAAAGGGTGGCACGAAAATTACTTTTCATTTGTTCATAAGACGTACGTCATTTTGATGTGATTAATGTAACGCGTTATGGGTGAAATTCAATACCCGAGAATGTTATTAAATAACATATTATTACTGCAAATTCCAAGGTAAGTACTCTACACATTTCCGGAACAAGTATTGCTGGAACTTGGTATATCGAAATCTAATTTATCTCTATAGTGAAATGATTTTCATATTTTTATATTGACATACACAGAGATACACCAGAAGGTTTTGGCCGTACAGTGTATTCTATGACATTGAACTATAGAAGATAGAGGCAAAATTTTGAATAGAAATTGATGAAAGGAATGATAAAAATATTATTTATTTTTTTCGAGATTTAAATTTTATATGAAAGGAAAATGATGGAATAAAATTCGAAATCAAACCAATTTTCAGTGAAAACCCACACCATAGTTCAAGGAACATTAAGTAAACTAGGTCCATGACGTCAGTGACTGTTATGATTGAAACATGCTCGTCTTTTTAACGAGGCGTAATTACTTAACGATGATTGAATATTTTATGATAGTAGTGGTGGTACTATATATTATTGTTGTTTTCGCTGTTGAAGAAGTCATTGAGAACTTTACATATAATGTACTAAGCGGAGATGAGTGTGCAGAATTAACAAGAAATACAAAGATCTTAACGGTTGACTGAAGTTTATAGTCGTAATTATGGCGAGCACGTTTTAAAATAGGGAGTGGATATGTTTTTTTTACTTAGGTATATGATAAAATATTTATTATGATTTTTTTTAAGTATAACGCTAAATAAGTATAACGTATGCTAAAGTAATGTTTCTAATAATATGTATAAAATGGTAAAAACGTAATAATTTGAGCATACTGTTAAATTACCATCTTTCTTAAAAGAATAATTCTAACGTTTTTTCAGTGAGTTTGATATTAGGGTCATACAACTCATATTTCGGGATATATTATATACCCGCATACGAGTCTTCCATTAAGTGACCATTTTCGGAACTGAAACGTCAAACTTTGTAATGAGCATTAGAGCATTGAGCTTATGTTTTTTTTTATTTATCTTGATTCTAGTTTATCCAGAACTACGTTTGTCCTACGTAAATCTTTTGATTATGAAATGAAAGTAGGTTTTCTTGAAAAAAAAATCAAAAACACACAAAAAATGGTTGAAATTTTTTTATGAAGGTGATGAAATAAATCTTACATTTTTAATAAGATATTTTTTTATTTAAATAACCGCAAGTAATTTTTTTTTTTAATTATATGCATTTTGAAAGTATGCTTTATTTAAGACAACTATGGCAACTGTCTTATTCCATAGAGGATGCGTGGACTATTTAGGAATACAATATTGTATGTACATTAGGTGACCCAAAAAAAATTTTCGTTGTTTTAAGGCACATTTTGTGTGAATGATGTAAAAATAATTATATAAAATGTTTCACGTCATTAAAACCACGGGAAAAGATAGCGACTTTCATCGAAATGTCAATACTAGAATTCTAAGGTGCGCAAAAGCTGACTTAGGATGGGCTCTTCAATACTGGTTTGTTTTATCAGGATACGCATTATTTTCATTCAGTCAAAATTCATGTGTAGTAACGCAGTTATTAAAGGTAATATTTTTAATTGGGGACGTACAACATTAAATTACCAGGTAAAATCATCTCTCTTATAGAATGGCTCTAGAAGTACAATCTTAGAGAAAATCTTAATATTCGTGAGTGCATTATTTTTTGGGAAAAGGTACGTCCACCGACTATATATTTATAAAACATTGTTAAAAAACTACTTACCTTATATCTGAAATAAGTATATTAACGGGATATTACACCTTCTTCTTCGTAGTATCAATCCGGTGGATTGGTTTGCAGCAACAGAATCTTGCATCTCGATCTCCATTCCTCTCGGTCCTCCGCAACCCTTTTCAGCTCAGCATAAGCACTACAATTCATGTCCTCTAATACTTGCTGCAAATACTCTCGTCTAGGGTGCCCTGTACAGTTTCTACCCTCAACCATCCCCTCCACAATATCGTGAAGAAGACCATCGTGGCGCATGATGTGACCAATCCATCGGGCTCGCCTCTCTGGGATGGTTCTTATTAGTTGCCTATCTTCCTTGATTATTCTGAGAGCCTCATTGTTCGTGACGTGGTCTCTCCAGGAAATTCCGAGAATTCTTCTGTACGACCACATCTCAAAGGCCTCTAGTCTTTTTTTACCACTTTCAGATAAGCACCATGTCTCACAGCCGTACATTACACCTGAAGGGGGCAAAAAAATTACCAACAAGGAAGAAAATACGCACCTTAGAAAAAATGAAGATCAAAACCAACAAATATTTTTCATAGTCAACTCTTTTTACATCATCCTATACTACACTACTTCTAGAAACATTGTAATCTGCTTCCGATTTACAAAAATAATCAAGGAAGAAAATTTATATTAGTCCAAAATTAGTGTTGCCGATAAGTGTCACTTAAGTATCCGCAATTCTGTGTTTATTATAAAAGAAACTATTTAGGCACTTGAGCATAGTACTGCGAAAAATTCAATTAGCACATCCTGCATTCGAAGGATTCGTACGAAAAAGTCCCCGCAGAAACTATAAAATTCAATTTTCAAAACGAGGTATCCGATATTGTAGCTGTCTATTGCAATGGAAAACTGTTGACGGCTTTATATAAATACACACAAATTTAATGAATAATAATTGCATATAGTTTTTTCGCAGAATAATAAAAAAACTGATTGTTGTGCCAAAATTGGAACTCTTTAGGAAATCAGCAGACACAGGCACTTTGTAACGTTATTATTGTCTTAAATCTTGAAGATTAAGTGCAATTTTTGTGTTTTGGTACTATTGCTTCAAATAGAGATCATTTTAGTGGAATATGTGTGATTGAACTGAAACTGAATAGATATATTCTTATTTGTGTTTTCTGTCATCAATTTTACAAATTGGTATGATTGGGCGTGTTTGAGGCAAAAGTTACTCAAATACCTGAAAACCCTGATATTTCATTGTTCAAAAAGTTAAAATAAAACTGAAAAAATGTGAGTATGTATATAATAAAGAATATCTGGCATGTCTAAATGTTGCAGAAATTGACAAACTGCCAGAATTTTACTGAACTGAATCGACTTACAATTTGCTCGACTATCGAAAATACATAGAGCTTTCAATAATATTTCTTGGCGGAGATACAAGTATAGAGCAGAATTTAAGACTCAGTCTCATGTCACTATCTATCAAGCTCGATTGATGGCGAGACCAAATTTATCATTACTTATCTCTCCAGTCAAAATTTCAAACAAGGCCGTTGTTTCAATCGAAAGCAAGTTTTTGTTCAATCGACTCAAAATTGATAACAGTTTTCTCAAGAACTGTCATACTTTATGGTTAAAGAATGTTTGATTTTGAAACACTTAAATATACGTGTTGACACAAAGAACAGTTACCGATAAGCTGCTAAATTAATCCGATACTTTCATCATGAAACAGTATTCCATTAAAGTTGTTTGAAATACTGTTGAAGAGGAACAAAGCTACCAAACTACGTACAAAAACAAAAACAGATGAATCCTGATTATGAAAAGCAAAAATTTCGATTTTCTGAAATAGATAATAATATTTACATAATAGATCCTTAATTTATGTACGATAGAGATAAAACAGCGTTTTATTTGCTGAATAAACATTAAGCTTTCAAAAGCTCCTTTTGGCCTTCATACAAAAATTTATATTAAAACTTCAACATCAAGTCGCTATCAGAAAACATTGTCCGATAGCAATAAAATTTATTATGTGAGTTATTAGGACTAAATTACATAAGAATAGAGGGTGAGCTGATTTTATTTCGAAAAAAAAAATCCCATACATAGTCTGGGACATCCTAAATTGTACATATATGCAGCTCATACAACTAACTCCTTGGACCGCGCTTAGTCAGTTTCTCAACAAAAGCGCAGCACTTTCCAACAATGCGCTATCTGTGCGGGCATCCATCACGAGGCTTATCAGGGGCTGTTTAACAGGCACTGCAGGTACGACCTTCAGTTGACAAGAGATACTGTCGTTTTACAAACTACCCAAAATAGTCAAAGATTAATGGGAGAATATAAACTTTATCAATCTTCGCATTATTAATAATAGCAAAAGATTCAGTATATTTTAACTGTTTATAAGTTTGCTACCTGGTTGGTGCATTCAATAAAGTACCACCATACTCTCTCACTTTTTTTATGTAAACACACACAGGACATTACCGACAGATGGTGAAAGTAATTCTGAAGTCTCATCTGTGGACTTCTATGACGCTTACTTTGCTGCATATGACAAAGCGCTGCATGTGGAGTGTTAATCCGCCAACGTCGTAGACTACAGCTCGAGATTCACGCATCATCCTTATTATTACAGGAATTTACTATGAATTGGTGGTCTTCACGAGGCAAATTTTGTCTATCACCAATACATTTTAATAGGCTATGACTGGTATTTTACGGATGGGGGATCAAATTCACACCAACCGGGGGGTATTTTAGAGCACAGAAATAGTTTTTTTTTCGTTATCTCCGTCGGGGATCGAATCCACGACCTTTGACTTGCAAAGCAAACGCTTTAACTATTGAGCTATACCGGCCAGTCGAGTTATACCGGCCGGTAAATTGCTGCATTTTAAGTTATGTTTTTGGCACAAACATCAGATAAAAATATAAATCAAAGTTAATCGAGCTCTTTATATTTAAGCAGTTAATTATCTGTTAACTAAAAAGTCTGTACTACACTTTTCGTTAAAAATGTGGCAAAGAATTGCCAAATTTTATTATTGGAAGTATCATTTACTAAGCGTTTAATAAAATTAGTTTATACGCTTAAGAGTTACGCCAAACACAGTGATTTGCATTACTGCCCACCCTGCGAGGTTATCCATCATAGGACTAACGAGCTTGCTTTAATTATAGTGGCACATACTCGCTGGTCCTTACGTGAAACTTGTAACCATGTAATATATTTAAATTATAATCGAGATAGTTGGACGCGTGCGACTGGAAAACCTGATAACTGTATGATAATATTTTTTTTTGATAATTCTCACAAATACTGTATATGTACTTGTATTTTATTTATTTCTCACATTATTCTCCGTCCTTTTCATTAATATTTACAGATGTTTTCTGACAGAAAGCTTCTACTTTTGAATCCATCTTTGAGGCAATCTTTCCGTTCCGGATGACAGCGGTATTTCATTATATTCAACGTAATTCATTTTAGATTTGGCCATTGTGTTTCTATAATTCTTCCAGAATATATTTCTTGCTCTGATGCATTACAAAATATTTTCGGATCCACAGTATTGTCTTATTTCTTCAAGGTGTGATCTCCAAGCGTTCTTCTTGGGATTATTTTAAATGTTTGTACCGTATTTTTTTTTTAAGATTTATAGACATTTAAAATGTTTGATTGAGGTCGAAAAAATATTTTTTGTTTATACATTTTATTAAAATGATATAACAAAGTATGAATAGTGCAAAAACTGCATGTTATAATAAAGTGCCGGTGGGTATAGCTCAATGGTCAAAGCTTTTGCTTTGCAAGCTAAAGGTCGTGGGATCGATCCCCGACGGAGATCAAAAAAAAAAAGATTTTGAATTGATTTCTGAGCTCGAAAATAACCCCCGTTGGTGTGAATTTGATCCCTCACCCGTAAAAATCTTGTAATAATAAGGATGATACCTGAATCTCGGACTGTAGTCTATGACGTTGGCGGATCAACACTCCACATGCAGCGCTTAGCCATATGCAGCATGGTAAGCGTCATATAATTAAACAGATGAGACTTCAGAATTACTATCACCATCTGTCGGTATTCTCCTGTATGTGTTTACATAAAAAAGTGCAAAAGTGACACAAGAACTCGTGTGTAGCAATATGCGTCACCGAAAATATCATTCTGTTCATAAGAAAGCGACTGCGTGTAAGTAGATACATGAGTATATAAGATACTAAGAAAATAATATGGCTGAAAAATTTCATATTAAAGATCACGAATTGGAGTTGTTATCAATTTGTTAGTCAAAATTTTATAATTACCATTGGCGATAAGAAAACTTATATTGAAATAATAAGCATGTGTGCTGTAAAATGGATGATACGTTAATGCCGACCGTTAGTCTAATCGCGGTAGCAGATCATCACTCCCTTTAAAGCGCTCAGCAATTTCCCTAAATTAAAAGCTTTACTTAATCTATATAAAAGATCCCACTATCACTATCTGCTGGTAATAGTTTTATATGTTTACATAATATTTGACTTTTTTTCCACTTCAACACAAATTGCCGACATTTAGTTTATTTATCAGTCAGCTGCCACATTTCATTCCTCATTCTAAGACATTTCTGCACCTTAAGATTCGCTAACATATATGGTTCTATAACATTAAGGTTATCAACTGACAAAACTTGGTGAAACTGCATAATTATAGTTTTAAATTAATTTTAATTAAAAAAATAACAAATTAAAAATATTTGCTTTTGATTCACATTAATTTTAAACGATTACATGAAATTACTGAAGATGGTCTCCAGGGAGGCTGAAACATGTAATCGTTTAAAATAAATGTGAATCAAAAGTAAATATATTCAATTTGTGAATTTTAAATTAAAATTAATTTCAAATTATAATGTATGGTTCTCATGAAGCTCCAGAGCCATTTGCTTTATCAATTTTTTTAAAGTAATCAGATGATTAGTTGAATGCTTTCGAGGCCTGAAATATTATATTTTGCACTATATATATTCCAAAGAGGTGGTTCAACCCAAGTACTCTTCTCTACGTAAAATATCTACAATATTAAAAATTGAAATCTTATATAATTTTAAAAATTCATTGTTTTTCAACATTCAACAAACTTTTAAGCTTTTCAAGTCAAGTGATATGAAACAGTAGTCTCACTCACCTGCAGGAATGCGGACTTGCAATACACCGCTGTAATAAATGCGGAGAGGCCCTTTGAGTGATAAACGCCGCTTACCGGTGCATTGTTGAAATACGCTAGACCCTCTCTTCACCTCTCGACCCTCTAAATCTGTCCAAATCAGACCTTCTCAAGCGCTCAGTTTGTAATACTGTTCTTTACAAACTAGATTAAAATGTCTGTTCACTATGTTTCTTTAAACACGTAAAGAGAATATTGCGTCATAAAGAGGTGTCATCTATAGATAAAAAATAAGTTTGGGCACATAAGAATATGAACCCAAATAATATGGTTCCAAAAAATTCTGTAAAAAACTTTGTATATAGTCTGTCAGCCGAGTTGTCTTTCAAAATTTTAATTGAAAATACCTGAAACGGCGCACTGTAACAAATACTGATATATATCCTTAAAATTTATTTGCGGAAAGATCGTCTTGTATTATAAAAATTAAAAATAATAAAAATAACAAACTTGCGAAAATTGCCTTAGCGGCGGTAGTGATAAGCTATGTATAATTAAACAGTCGAAGTCAGTTAACCCTTTTATTACGGCTCAGTGGAATACAAATTATACTGTCAATTATAAAACTAGTATTTGAAGCCTAAATGTACTTCTCTGGTCTATTTTCATATATTACATTGGTTCTTGTACTCTTTAGCTATCAGGTGATGCATAAAAAACTATTCTAAGAAAGTAGAAAAACGACATATCACGGCTACATATGTCAACGGTAGGGAAATTTTACACGGTATATATCGGGTACCGATGCGAACAGGTTAATATCTTGTTTTGACAGTCTAAATATAAAAAAATAAGTAGTATATAACTGAAATGTAAAAATAAAGCAATCTTTTCAAAATCATCGTAAATATATATGAATTTCATATTAAAATTTAATCATTTTACTATATCACTCCAATGTCAGTCCCAGAAAAGGAGTCATATCGTTTTTTATTTTTTCGTAAGAGTCATGTCATGTTTTTTCCATTTGTGAGCGGATGGAATAATTGATGGTACACAAGGTTTTAAATTATTAATTTCCCTTTCATTTTAGAAAACTTTAAGTAATTTTACAAGAAAATTACTCTATAATTATACCAAACTGAAGTTATAATTGTTAAACGATAAGCATTAAACTATTCATTTTAATTTTTATTACTGGACACTTAAAATAATTGACGGCAATCAAAAATGCCGTGTCTACAAAAAATTTAATAAAAACTCCGTAAAAATTATAACTGTCCTTTGTCAGACAAGAATAGAGTATTTTTAAGTGTGATTAATATAAAAGTGCCTTTACAAAATACTAAATATAATACGGTTTTATTTATTTTTCGCTTTGAAACATATACAAAAGTATAATAAGTTATAACACAAAAAGTGATAATTGTCAAATTGCCCGAGAGCTTAAATCTTTAACAATACGCGTTGGAAATACTAAAATCATAAAAACTCAAGAATATTATTGTAATCTTTGTTAAAACTGCTTAACAAATTGCTTTTGAAGATTCCTTCAACTGACGTAAATACAACTTGCACAGTATTTTTTGGAGCTTGTAAAATGATTGTGAAATAAAATACTCGTTCCCTAGCGGCGTTGAAATCCTCAGATTAGACGATTAACTACATTATTTAGTGAATCACTGTACACTAAGACCTTTAACTGAAAAACAAAGAAAAGATTTAGAGTCAAAAGAGAATAAAAAAAGCAAAAATAAAAATTATAACTCTTGGGATTCAGCATGCCAATTTTTAGAAATGTTCAAAGATTATACAAAAATGAGAAATATATGATTGTATTTTTTTGTCCAAATACATTAAAAAGAACGCCAAAGAGGGTGAAGCCATCATATGAACTGCATTCAACACAAATAGTAAGATTAACCAAAAATCTATAGTAAATTATGGAATGTGGCGGAGTTAATACGCAAATCATTAAATTAAAAAAAAAATTAAGTGGCTTAGTAAAATATCCCTGTTTCTGTGATACAACACAAACATGTATAAATACTTGTCATCGTTTATTTATTATAATTCTTGAAGGAAGAAAGCATTGACGAAAACTGCCGCGCGTTTATGTTTAGTTATTTAATATAAATGATATGGATTAACTTTTCACATTCAATGCTTAACCATCCTGAAAAATTATGACAATTACACATTTCTCATATGATATCAGCGTTTATCAGTATTTCCTTGTAAATTTGCCAGCGGGTATGGTTACAAAACCAAAGGTTGTGGGTTTAATCCCCGATGGATTAAAGCAAAAATATTTTTAGTCGATTTTGAAGGTCTATAAATACTCTCGGTATGTATGAATTTGATTTTTCGTCTGGCGCTATACGAAAGTAGTCCCGTGAACAACGTTCATTCTAAGTGAATTTCTGTAATAAATGGATAATGCGCAAATATCGGGCTTTGTCAGTAACTTTGGTGGATCAATACTCCATATGCAGCGCTTAGCCATATGTAACGTAGTAAACGCCATAGAATTCACTTATGCTACTTTTGCATCATTATCACCGTCTGTCGTTATTTTCATGCATGTTCTTACAACAGCAAAAAAATCCAGCCGTTTCCAAGAACATCCTTCGAAGATTTTCATTTTCTAGTCAATAAAATAAACAGTATTTCCAATCCTAGTATTTCATGACTGTACCATTAGACGTGCTGGAAGTCTCTTATTGATGGTCACGTGTTCATGTTTCAGCGTCCAAAAGGTCCAAGCCCTTCGAAAAATTCTTTGAATTTTCAATTATCTGAAAATGCTTACGTAAGAAAAAAAATAACGGGTCGCACCTGAAAAAATGCTTACACATCAAATACAATTCTAAAGCATCCTCGGTATTTTTCATTAACGCCGTGTTTTATGCAGCTCTCTTTACTACAAAACAGGTACCAGATATTCATTTACAATAATATGTAATTCAATTGATAACATGTTATCAATGTAGCCACTAATCCAACTTAATTGTTCGATAGTATATTTGGCAACCGATTTTCACCAGGATCTGAACCATAGAGTGTAATTTTTAAGGAAAATAGAGGAAAAAATTACAATTTAGGCTATCATTGTGTTTTCCACCTATGAACACAGTGAGTCTCTTAATGGAGATAAATCATATTATACTTTAATAACGTTTATAAAATTGTTATCCTTATAATAACAACGAGTATCTTTGAAATAGCAAAAGTCAGAAAATGTACATATATTTTTATAACCATATGATGGTATTTTTAAATATATCGTATTTTCTGATATATTAATTGATATATTGTCCTTAAATTTTTTAATTAATTTCATGAATTTATTTAATAATTGAACCAAAGTTATAAGTTCGTTTGAGATTATAATGACATAGCTTAAGTAATTATAATGTGTATTTGAAATTATGAAATAAGCATATTAAATAAGGCTTGTATTTCTTTGTTTAGTAACTAATGCAAGCTTTTGGCCGTAAGTTAAATCAATTGGTAGTAAATAAAATTAATTGGCAATAGACTAAATAAAAGTGTCAGTATGAATGTGGCCAGTTATAAAATTAAAATGGCTGTAATATATTTAACATTGGTAAAAATTTATGTAAAATTAATTAATGGTAAGCCCATATAATGGAAACCTTACCTAATTACACTATTTAATGCGAGTTTTTTTTTTCTACTGCTGATTGATATTTTTCTACTACCAAATGATTATTACTTACATTTTTATGTTTTTATTACTGACCTTTTGCAAAATAATTCCTGCCTATTATTTAAATTAAACACTGCTAAAAAACATAGTTGCCATTAAATAATATATTGAAAAACTACAGTCTGTCTATGATTTTAAGACGTTAATTAATACGAAAAACCAATACCATCCACAAAATAATAAAATAAGTAAAAAGTAATAAGATATGACTAAAGCCCATTTACAGTAGCATTGCAGATGGTCTAAATTTGCTACGCGAGACTTTACAGAAATTAAGCAGAAAAGAAAGCCTAGGATGACTACGACCACGGGAAAATTTATCTGTATCGTAAAGCTGAAACATTTCACGAATCAACAAATTTTCGAATAGCACAAGCAGAAAAAGTGCTGAATATTTTATTTGGATCGATCGAGTGAGAAATTGATGAAAGAAGTTTATGGTGTTTTTATTTTCAAAACAAACTTGCATAAAATGAATAACATCATTTGTCCTTTAAAATGTGTTGTTTTTAAGTCGTGCTGCAACAACGCACTTGGAATCTGTGGCCATAGATTATTTTACAATTTAAGCAACGTTTCCGAGATGGCTTACTTCGTATGTCTAACAGTATAGTAGAAACAAAAAAAATATAACACAAATTCATTCATATATACAATAGTACATTTGATTAATTGAATATTGTTTTTCTACGTGCCTCAGTGTGGCCATAATCGGTAATTAATTACTTTTTCGAAAAGGCTTAATTGGGCTCGGAGGAATCGAAAAAGCCGTAATTGGACTATCCCTAAATATCTGCTTCGGCCTCGGCTTTTATCAGTCCTTGCTACGATTCAATATACTCACGCAGCTTCCGCCCCTGATTGCAATCTCGACGGAGCCTTTTCGGCCTTTTTTGCCATTATGCAGGGCAACCATAGAACACATTTTTCATAAACCTTTTGCCTGAGTAAATTAAAAAATGTATAAACTAATATTACAAATACCATCATATCTTAGTTAATAATATATTTACGAGTACAATTTTTTTTTACTTATATGAATAAAATGATAAGTACACTCATAATTATAATCGATACAACAAAATATGTGGTTTCTATCATTAAAATGCGCTAAGACCATGGCGGGTCACCCAGCGTGCTATGGCGAGATCCATGCTCGGAGTGTCGCTAAAATATAGAATCCGAATAACTCAAGTAGTGGAGGCTACCCAACGAATAGGCACACTCAAGTGGCAATGTGCAGGACATATCTGTCGAAGAGACGACGGTCGATGGGAAAGAAAAGTATTGGAGTGATGCCTAAGAACTGGCAAACGAAGCATTGGCAGGCCATTTATTAAAATATAACATAAAAAAAAAGTTTTTTTTTAAGGCTCACCCCCTCATTTTGTGTGAATGGTGTGCAAATAATTGTAAAAAAAGTTTCACGTCATTAAAACCACGAGACAAGATAGCGACTTGCATCGGAACATGTTAATACTAGAATTCTAAGGCGAGCGAAAGCTGACTTAGGATGGGCTCTTTAATACTGGTTTGTTTTATCAGGATACGCATTATTTTCATTCAGTCAAAATTTATGTGTAGTAACGCAGTTATAAATGGGGAATATTTTAATTGGGGACGTAAAACATTAAATTACCAGGTAAAATCATCCTTCTAATAGAATGGCTCTAGAAGTACAATATTAGAGCAAATCTTAATATCCGTGCTTGCATTATTTTTGGGAAAAAGAACGTCTACCGAGTATATTTTTACTAAAATTTATTAAATAACTACTTACCTTATAATAAATTAAGTTTTTTGACGAGATATTATACTTGAACTGGGCAAAAAAATAACCAAAAAGAGGAAAATACGCACCTTAGAAAAAATGAGAATTCAAACCGGCATGCAAAATATTTTTCATAGTCAACTCTTTTTACATCATCTATAGTACACCACTTATAGAAACATAGTAATCTGATTTCGATTTACAAAAAATCTTGCCCTTCTTAACTGATATCACAGACAGACCGATATTACGAACAATAAAAGATCTATGAAGAAAATTTATAGGTAGGTGGTCACTTAAGTATGCGCAATTTTGTGTTTATTATAAAAAAGAACTGTTCAGGCACTTGGACATAGCACTGCATACATATTTTTATCAAATTCTCCATTTGAAGGTTTCGTACGGAAAAGTTCCCGCAGAAACTATAAAAGTCAATTTTCAAAACGAGGTACCCGATATTGTAGCTGTCTATTGGAATGGAAAACTGTTGACGGATTTATATACATACACGCAAATTTAAATAATAATGTTTATATATAGATATTTCGAAGAATAATAAAAAAAACTTATTGTTGTGCCAAAATTAGAACTCTTTAGAAAATCACCAGACACAGGCACTTTGTAACGTTATTATTGGCTGAAATCTTGAAGATAAAGTCTAATTTTTGTGTTTTGGTACTATTGCTTCAAATACAGATCATTTTGAATAGTTTATGTATGATTGAACATAAACTGAATAGATTTATTCTTATTTGTGTTTTCTGTCATCACTTTTACAAAATGGTATGAACGGGCGTACTTGAGGCAAAAGTTGCTCAAATACCTGAACCCTGATATTCCATTGTTCAAAAAGTTCAAAGAAAACTGAAAAAATGTGGATTCTTGTATAAAACAGAGCCATATAGAATAACTGAGATGTCTTAATGTTGTAGAAATTGACAAACTGCTAGAATTTTACTGAACTGAATTGACTTACAAAATGTTCGACTATCGACAATTAATAGAGCTTTAAATAAAACTTCTTGGCGGAGATACTAGTATTGAGCGCAGAACTTAAAATTTGGCGTCATTTCACTATGCACCAAGCTCGATTGATGACAATAGCAACTTACTCATTAAAACTATCATTACTTATCTCTCTAGTCAGAATTTCAAACAAGGCCGTTGTTTCAATCGAAAGCAAGTTTTTGTTCAATCCACTCAAAATTGATAACAGTTTTCTCAAGGACTGTCATCCTTTATGGTTAAAGAATGTTTGATTTTGACACACTTAAATATATGTGTTGACACAAAGAACAGTTAACGATAAGCTGTTAGATTAATGCGATACTTTCATCATGAAACAGTATTCCATTAAAGTTTTATGAAATACTATTGAAGAGGAACAAAGCTACCTAACTACGTACAAAAACAAAAACAGATGAACCCTGATTATAAAAAGAAAAAATTAAGATTTTCTGTAAAAGATAATAATATTTACATAATAGATGCTAAATATTTGTAAGATAGAGATAAAACAGCGTTTTATTTGCTGAATAAAAATTATGTTTTCCAAAGCTCCTTTTGGCCTTCATATAAAAATTTATATTAAAACTTCAATATCAAGTCGCTATCAGAAAACATTGTCCGATAGCAATATAATTTATTATGTGAGTTATTATGACCAAATTACGTTATTATGTTCAGCTCACCTCTATTATTATAGAGGTGAGCCGATTTCAATTCGATAAATAAAATTTTCCCATACATAGTGTGGGACACCCTAATATACATGTTATAGTCTATTGTAGTATAAATAAACAAAAGCTGTTCTTCGCATTATGTCTTCAAGGACCTAGATCATTTGATAAAATGTATCCGAAAATTTTTTGTTCTTAAACCATACTTTGTGTTCTTGGATAGCAGTGAAATAAAGTGGATATTCGCAAAACGTCAATAAAATATCGAGGTTTCAGATTTCGACACAATTCTTAGGGTAACCATATAATTTGTTCTTAGGTTGTGCCGCGATAAAAAATGCTGCTATTATACACGTCAACCTCAGATAAATTAATTATTATTAAATAACACTACGAACCCACCCGGGTGCATGTATTAAACGCTTTAAGCCTTAGGGTAACTATGCTATGTAGAGTTAACGAAAAAAAGTTGATTGGTGACCTTTTAATTAAATTTTAGTTTTATTAAATAATTGTTCTTTGTGCAGTTATAACATAAACTAATCCACAGGCGTAAGCAGTTCTTAATTTAATCGATATACTCGCAGCATTGATTTCTTTATTATAAATTTTGGTTGAATTGCTCAAGAACGATCGTGGCCATATTAATCAGTTATGACAATACGAATCCCAGATCAATCTTTGTCGCTATTTTAGCATCTGATATTAAAATACCTATCTTTTAGTTAAATGTAGTCTAGTAAATATTAAATCACATCCATAGGAGCAACTGAAAATTAATTAAATTTTTGTTCCTTCGATATTAAGCAAATAATCGTTTCTTCTTTGGATCAGACTCATTCAATGCTGAGCAATAAAGTGTGTTTGCCTTGTGTCTTCAAATATAAAGAAAAATATTATTGTATTGAAATGTTAATTGTCACCCTAACCGCGTGTGTGACTTTAGAATTTACTGCCGTCCCTCGAAAGGTTCGCATCGGATCTGCGCTCGCGCCCACATCAGCGGGGGACGTGCTCTCATTACCTACGGGACCACTGCAGCACGCTCCAGTGGTCGCCCTACAGACATATTGGAAAATACAACAAAACATGTTATTTTACACAAAGAAACGATGAAAATAATAGTATATTCATTAAAATAAAAAATAAAATTTCATGTTCAAATATTTTTGCTACGTACTTGATTAGCTCATGAAGGTTTATAGTTATAATTAATATCAAGAAAAAAAAACTAAGATTCTAACCGTAGACACTACACACAAAATACTGTTCCTTACATTTATATAATCTGAGGATCAAATCCTATGTCATACTTATTGTAGACCCCAAACAGAAAAACTGTATAAAGTTTGAATAATTTAAATGATAGGGGTTAAAAAAAGTAAATAAAACGTTTGAAATAAAAAAATTAAATTGATAATGTCATGGTTTTGTGTAATTTGCGAAATTTTCTTGATAAAATCATAAAAATATGGTAGTTTTTCTAAATTCATGTAATAATTGGTTAACCTAGTTCTTTGCTAACGTAGTTCATCCACTAACCCCATAGTGAATACATACAGCAATTTCAAAACCGATTGTCTTTGTACTCATGCGTAGTTAAAAAACCTAGTTGCGATTTTGCTGAATATCGGTATATTTATCATATCCACTCCCCTAAATCTGGGCATATGGCGAGTAGAGTCATCATTGAAATGCAACATCTTCTGTGTTTTCTCCCTCATATTATTTGGTTATATTATAAGCCTAGATTTTACCAAAAGTCACACAAACACGCATGCAATATGGTATTATAAAGGCAAATGTAATTAACTTTTTTCATTCTACATTTTCTACGCGTTTTTCAACATACGTTTTCATAACAGAAAACTCAAAAGCCTCGCTTGGTTTACCCGACGTGATCTTATTACTCCGGGACTGCTTCAGTGCGCACGGATGGTCACCTTACATATATGAAAGATGATATAAGGAAAAATGCTTAAAGCTAAAAAGCAAAGTAAGTGCAGCGACCAATCGATAAAAGAATACGGAACTGTTATGTGTTGGACTAAAATATAACAATCAATATTCGTATTATATATTCACAGTAAGCACTTTTAAGTAAGATAACAAATTGATGATGTTAAATATTGGTAAACGCCTAAATGCACAATTCAAATATAAAAGGTATATTTATGAATTTAGAAGAGTTTTTAAAGATAACAATACTTGTTATCTTTAAAACTTTTGCCGTTCTGCGGCTTGAAAACTGAAAGGAAACGGGAAGACATTATTCACTTTTTGAATACGTGTACGAGTATGTATGTATATATGTTTGTATATAAATAAGATAAAGGAACCCTCCAACACAGATGAAATATTTAGCTTGAGTTATTAGGCTTAAAAGAAATAATCAAAGAGTAAAAAGCTATACTACCAGCTTTAGAAGAAACCTTATTTTAAAAACCTTATTTTGGAAAGTATGCGAGGGACGGCGAAAATAGAGTCGATGCTATCCAGGCTCTAAAACATTCATTCAAAGAGTCTGAACACTGCTAATGGGAAGAATAACAACTTTGCAATGGTAAGAGAGATTACAAGTGTACATTTCTTTAGTAGCGACAGTGTGAATATTCTGGCTTCTAGCAAAATTTTAAAGAAGGCGTAACACGATGATAATTTGCTCCAGCGATGAAGCGGATACAGGAGGTTAACTTGACTTTTTTAAATGTATTATGTCTACGAATGAATTTAAAAATATCTTGACAAACATAATATATCTTTCAGGTTTGTATGTTTTATTCCCTATTGTAAGGAATTTAAGTGGTTATTTATTTCCTCTCTCCCATGGGATCCAATTAAAATTACGTAGATACTTATTATCCTTCTTAAAGTTTTTTTTAATTGGTTAATTTCGATTAGTTTAAATTGGAACATCAAATTTAACACTGGGTATAAGTCATCAGAAAATCGAATTCATTGCGTTTTCGTTTATAAGTCAAGGTCAGTGGCGAGCTTAAGATCACATTTATGTCAAATGATTGTCCAATAAGCTGTGCGTATAAAAACGTTAAAAATAATAAATATGAAAAGATAAGTATTAATGCCAATTAAATGCCTTGCTGGATAGAATGCTGCAAATCTTTTGGCCATATTTGCTCATAGAAAGACACTCTACAATATGCATTTGGATAATATTTACATATTTTTAGAAAGTTAACTTTAATAAATCATAATAATTTTATTAGGTATAGTTATAGCCTGGTGGCATATTCCAAAACGTTTGTTTCTCACTGAGACTTACGGAAATACGATGGGGAAGAAAAGTATTGGAATGGCACCCAAGAACTGTCGAACGAAGTGTTGGCCGACCCCCTGCAGGAGTGACCTGCATCCGGAAGGCGGATCTGAGCCTAGCTTTATAATCTTGTTTCACGCACATATTTCGGTAAATGGTAAACCAAATGTCAGTTTTCATTCTCAGATGCATTGGCTACAGAAGAGGCGAAAAGACCAAAACATAGTTTTTATATTATTATTTCAACAATAACGTACTCGTACATGGTACACGAGCATTACCAGACATACCAGAAGTCAACTTCTAAATTAATTATCTATTTTTTAGGGCATTGTTTGATGAATAGTAACATTAGTCACGCGATAAGTACTCATCGTCCCTCGGAATCTGAACTGCAGTTAAGTCGAGAAGGTCAACCAAGCCAACTGAAACCATCTTTTCAATATACCAACATTCAGATAATTTTGACTCAATTTTATTATTCTGCCTTATAGTGCCGGCGGGTATAGCTCAATGGTCAAAGCGTTTGCTTTACAAGGCAAAGGTCGTAGGTTCGATTCCCGACGGAGATTTAGAAAAAAGGATTTTAATCGATTTCTGAGCTCTAAAATACTCACGGTTGGTGTTAATTTGATCCCTCACCCATAAAATGCCAGTCATAGACTATTCATTAAAATTGGTGGTAGACGAATGTCGTCCCGTGAAGACCACCCATTTATAGTAAATTCCTGTAATAATAAGGATGAAGCGTGAATCACGGGCTGTAGTCTATGACGTTGGCGGATCAACACTCCACATAGAGCGTATGGTCGTCATAAATCACCTTAATGTCTATCAGCTGGTAAGGCCTGTGACGAATTTGAATTAAGGTCGCTCACATAATGTTATTTATTGTTATTATGATATTAAAATATTTTAACATAAAGAGCGTAAAATTATGATCGTTTTTAAGAATATGACTTAGGTACCCATAAAAGTAATTGTTATATGAATATTAAAAGAATTTAATAAATCCATGCAAATTTGTCTCCAATGATTAGGGTCTTTTACGAGGCCGTAAAATCATAGACATTGTATCTTACCACCATTAAAAATGATTTATTTCGAAGTTCATTGTAGAGATTAAGCGCTTATTGAATATTCTTAAAATAATTAATCATCCAAGGTACGAATATGTTCAACGATGTCAATATTATTACATAACAATGTAAAAATGTAAAGAAAAAAAGATAATTCACATATGATATACATATGAGTGAGATGTCAGTTATAAAGAAGTATTGACACACTGCGGCTGCGTCTACTATACAAACTTAATTTTTTTATAAGGATAGCTAAATCCTGCACGTATGGAGTTGTAAACAGACAACGTCCAGGGTCTTCAAACATACTAAGTGTAAAATAAAGACCTTAAATACTTCTTAAAACTACGAATTCTTGCATATAGCAAACCATTGATTTAATATACCAGCTTAAGGAGTTTCCAGATCTTCGGCGATATATTATTTTATAAATTGTGGCACATTCTTTCGGTAATTATACTCGTATGCCGTAAGTTTTTACCAGGACTCATTGAACTATATATGAGTAGTGTTCATAGGCTGCCATTTATCTACTTTAAACAGAATTTGATAAATGACAATCAGATAAATGAGAAAAGGAGCAGTTATCCACCAATCTGAGGTATCTATTTTTTATGATCAAATATTTCTTTCATATCCGATCACTATCTGAAGAAAATCGACGCCGAAAATTTCTGCTGTGCAATTTAGCTTTTTTGACTTGTTATATAGTAATCTCTGCATTCAATGATTCATTGAGTATATTCTATGTTTAGGTTAAAATAAAATGAATCTTTTAAATCTTAAATTAACCAAGGTGTTTTTAGGGGTCTGTATATCAGAATTTTTATATACGGGACCTTTTTCGGTCTACATACAATGATCTATAAAACTTCTCAAGCTAATTTGAATATATTTAACGTGTATAATAAGTAATCAGAGTAGACAAATAATTTTAATTTTAATTTTAATTTCAGTTTCAAGGAGAGCAAATCCGCAACCTATCGATTAATACAAAAGTTCCTTCTATTTACGGCTATATGTATACTCGGCAAAACGAATGGAAGGTGGGAAGAGGAGAAGTAATCAAGCAGTTCTTATGGAAAACACTCTGAATCTGGTTACTAGTATCATCAACGAGATGTACTGAAGCAACTTGGAATCGATCAACGAATTTTTAATAATTTTAATACACATAAGGCTCTGTTGTCAGACTTATAACATGTCGAATTAGGGATACATTATGAAGTTGAAAAAATCACAAGGTAAGAAAGTTAAAAAAAATCTACTTATTAATTGGTATAAGAAGAAATAACAATTATTACTTAAATATACATATACTAAATATAAAATTCTTTTTTCAACGCGTCAATCCAAGCACAAAAATAACGGCAGAAGCGGGATGCGAACCGCGGACCTTGGAAACCAACTATGCCCAGGTATTCATACCGCTCGGCGAATCGCGCCATTGCTATGCCCAGTCTAACTTGCGATGAAACTAGTATTTATATCATTGTTATTATCGTACGACAGATGTCGCCATAGTATATATTCAAAGTATGTATATTTTTATTATTATTCTATCAGTATTCATTTATTCATTCTAGCTTGTGAAGAATTTTATATTTAGTATATGTATATTTAAGTAATAATAATATTGTAATATAGTCAATGATCTATAAAAGTAGATTAGAATATTGAAATAATAAAATAATATTCTAATAAAAATTAAAAAATTAAGAAATAACAATTGCTTTTTATTGCATAAGGTTTTCGTTATTTTGGAAACCTGTTGGTAGTTGTACATATTAACTCGTATATATACCCCACATAATTTAAGGATATTAAAGTGACTGAATGAAGTGAAGGTTATTGCAGATGAACTAATCATATTATGCCAATTTTCCGACCATGTCTTCCAGCTATAAACTGCTATATTTTTCCCAACATTATCTATTCCATGACTTCTCCCCTTAACAAATATCACATGCAATCTCTACAATTGTAATATAAATTCCCTTTGTGTTTTTTAATTCAAAAAGCCATCCGATTACTTAGAGATTAATTTGTTTGAAAAGTAGGTATTATACAAAATTTTACACGAAAAGGTCTTGGGTTCGGTAAGAAATATATCAGATATTATATTTTTAGGAATGAAAGGAATCTATCAGGATTTTATGGCTTGTAAAATTTAAGCGCTTAATGGTTGGTTGGAAGGTAAGACAGTTATGAGACAGTTGAAAAATGTATGACCAAAAAGTGTTCCTGAAAAATCCTTGACAAATCAGTTCATCAGGGTAAGGTTACAATAATAATAAATATTAAAAATCTTTTGACAATTTAAAAAAACGATTTTAAAATATTTTACTGTTAGTAATAGAAATACACATTGTGGTTGCACACAATGTGGCTTTGTCAGTTAATTCCCAAAAAATACTGTGCAAGCAACGAGTAAATTAATGAGAGCAGATAGAGTAAATGCGTAGTAGAAAGAAAGGCGTGGAAACTATTGAACTTACATAAGTAGTGATGGGATGTACTTGTATAAGAATTACAGTAATTACTTTTATTTTATGATGTCATAATATAATTAATCATTTTCTTTACTTTATAATGAATTATTAATTATTGTCTTTACCCATTTAAGGGAAAGGGAGTTTGATGGAAAATGTCGAGGCTATGGAAGAAAAGAGCACTCACTTAAGGGAAAGGTTTTCAATATCGATGCGTTGAAGATTACATAATATTTAAACCTTTAAGAGGCATGTTTTATTATAAATTACATCTAAATTTGTACCTTATGTTTAGTTATTTAAAAAATATTATTGATTTATAATGTTTAATTTATATTTTGCGCATATATGATTTTAGGTTCCATCTTTGAAATGACCATATTTCTTAAAATCTACGTAAAATCGCTTTTTAACCTTGTAAATCAATTTTCCTTCTTCCCACAGACCTAATATTATTCTAGTAGTTATGAGTTGAATTGCACCACACAAGATGGAGTAATTATTTAAAACTGTGCACTTGCTTCAACAGTTGGACACTTAGGCATTTTTCATATTAGATGTTTTTTTATATTTACAAATTGAGCAAATCATCAACAAAACAGAGCAATATATAAATATATTTATACCATAGTAGAAAATTTGTCTAATTAATTAATTAATAAGTGTTCTTTGTGACCTTTTTTTCATTCGGTTTATCTTGTTTTTATGTAAGATTCTTTGTTAGCATTGTGGTCATATTGGATTTGATAACAAAAAAATATTACTTCCAATTAAGATATGTTTTTTTCTGTTCCATATAAATACATATGAAGTATATGTCCAGTACGTATAAGCAACATTGTTTATTTCCCTGACCATGAAGGGGAAATTTGGGAGAAATTTGTTTCTTTGGATCTGTCAGTTTTCCCCAGGGCTAGCTCATTTTCTTGCTATCTAACTGTCTAATAATAGAAGGAAGCTAGCAGAAGTGGTCCATAGAGAACTCTATATCAACCCAACACTGCTTTTTATAGTCTATTTTTTGATACCAAAACTATGAATGAATAATTATACAAATATAAATAATGCGAGGATCCAAATTAAATCGTGATTTTTGGCGTTAGAATATTTTCATCTCACTTTTAATAAGTAAAAAAATAAATGTTTTATTATGGCACTTACCAGAGACATGTTTACAATCTATTATGTGAAAATTCATTATATTCTTTATAAAAATAATATATTTCATTACTTCTACGATATTGAGGTTTTTTTTTATCTATAGCGGCATTTAATTTAATAATAAAATAACAAAGCCATAACAAACTTGACAATATCGAATGTCTCGGGGCACTCAAGTAGCAATAGAACGGGTGTCAGCCACCAGCAATATGAAATTACGACACAACAAGAATAGAAGAAAGAGACTGCCGAAAGTAGTTGGTCGAGGTGTCACGACCTATCGTTCACAGACTCATCAGTAACGACGTGGGGCGCACTGAGCGTCTGGTGCACGGGACATTAGGCGCATGGCACAATTGGTGGATGTCTCGCTAACCTAACCTAACCTAAGGATTTTCCCTATGATCGTAGATTTCAGAGATGCATATGCTTTGTAAACGAAATAACTTTTGTTGGGTAAGGTTATGGTAGCTTAGCGAGACATTTAGTGGACGAGTTGTCACGTGCGCCAAATGTCTTATACACCAGACGTCCAGTGTATGTAACGAATTGTCTGTGAACGAAATACGATGGAACCGTCGTTCAAATAGCGTGGAGACATACTCGGAAAGTCAACGTCCAACAATGCACATATATAAGCATACTATATAGTATACTCGTAGTAATGAATTAGAGAGATTTATTATAATGGTCAAATGAATGGCTAAACTTTACAACTATAACGCAGCTTAGTGTTAAGTGGAAAACCAAACATTACGCCAGCATATTTTAGCAGATCAGCTTTGCCCACAGGTGATGCTTGAAAAGGTGAGGTCTTCATTATGGAGTTGAATTTGGGCACGATGGTTATTGCAGGTATAAGTACACTTCAAATGAAAAAAAGGCCGAGTAAAATTTTCTTACACAAAATTCCCACTGTTATAATGTTGCCATGTAGGGAAAATACTCCCCCTAGAATATTGACTACACATAAATTTTTTCATAAAAATAATTAGACACACGAAAGTTGGCTAACACCAAATATTCCTCAAACGGAGAAATTCGCCAAAAAACGAGTTATTCATTTATTTCAGTTCCCAATGTTGTGAATTTATATAATCTCCATCCAAAATTAATTTTGAAAATCTAAATACGGCATTTTATGCAACATTAAGTTGTCACTGTCATTGGTTTTCAATTAACTTAAAAACACAAACCATTAAATATCTCAGAACGAATAAAACATGACTTACACCACTTTCATAATCATGGGCAGATATATGGAAATTAAGTAACATTTTTTATTTGTACGTTTTTTAAAATAAGAATCTCGTGCACTACGATAAAAACAACAGAGAAAAACAACACAAAAAAGTGACGAATAGAAGTACCTGTTGGTAATTTATGGTGACCATATGTTCCAGACACAGGGTGGATATATGTGGAAAAATTAAAAAAAATCGTTTTTATATCTCATTATTGATAAAGACTTAGCGTTTTTTATATATATTGGGAAAAAATAATTTGACGTCGCTGACACGAAGAAGAAGAAGAGCGTTTTTTTAAATCTATGAAAGCATTTTTGTTACTTTCAAACATTAAATAATAATGTATAGATATTATCATATATAATGTATAGACATTAGAAGAAGAATCTCACCTACTTTATTTTGTAGCGTGAATGCCGAAAATAAATATTTTATACAACTCAGTGGATTAAAAACATGTGATAATATTAGGTGATACATGTTTTATATTAAGATTCAAAATAAGTAATCGTATAATAACTTTGAAACTAAAAATAAGTATTAAATTACTGTCAATTATTTTGCTTTTACAGAATGTATATTGCTCGTGAATTATCTTTCACTTATTTGCAACCTGTTTCCGTGACACTGGCGGGTTAGCTTGCAATTAGTAACCAGTGAACCGGAAGATGCTTTCCTGTTTTATGGTCCTGGAGACCTCGCAGGACGTATTAATACCACAAGAGCCCAAGCTGTCATAGTTCAAGGTCTGAAACACAAATTTCCGACGCAAGATTAAAAACTAATTCACTTTCACCTAAACACTTCTTTTAAAATACACAAATTAAATACAATAAAACGGTAGAACATTGTGCTTTCTTCATTTAAGCCTCTTTTAAATTTTCTTTTAAACTTCTGATTCTCATATACGTTCATATTTGCAACAAACGGTCAACACAAATTGTTGTCACTAAATTTTATCAGATGTGACTTTCATTCTTTGTCATAAAACATCTTTGCACCCAGTGGTTCAAGTGGGAACATACATGGTTTCTGAAAAGTGAGAAATTCGAGTACTTAAAAAAGCGGCAGGTGTAGTATCCGAAGCATATTTTTGGATAATTTGTTAATCGGATTTTTTAAGGAGTTAAGTTGATTAGTACTATGCTTCCGAAGAATGAACAATTTGGTCCGAAAGAGCGGCCTAATCTGATCAGCGACAGCGTCTAAGCCAAAAGTTGCTTAACTTCGATGATCTAACGAGTTGATTGATGATTCCTGTATCATTTCATTAAAGGTTTAACTTTTTTTCTTAGGCCCACATTATCGTGGCTGCGTATTCTTGATCATTTTAACTGTATTTCATATATAACGGGTCCGCCAAATAACTTTTTTTTTTGAAAATGGGGCGCAAAACATCGAGTGTAGCTTCGGCTGTGTGGCACGTAGCGCCGTCTTGTTGAAACCAAATGTTGCCAATATCGTTTCGTTTAGCGGAAAGATAAAACTAATTATCTGTCAAATCAGATATGAGCTAAGTGTAACCATTCATGAAATAAGCACTAGTTGAAAATAAAATGTTAGATAGCGGACAATAGCATAATTTTCAAAGTAATGTTGCAATATTTCTCAGCGTTGTTCAAGCGTATACACAACCATATTCGCTTAGCGGAAAGATAAAACTAATTATGTGTCAAATCAGACATGAGCTAAGTGTTACCATTCACGAAATAAGCACTAGTTGAAAAAAAAACGTTAGATGGCGGACCCTATATATGAATCCAAAGTATGGCTGGCCTTAATCGTTGCTGAAAAATTTCAAACCAACTAACAGTAAGCGTTTGGTTATAAATTGGTTGAGACGCCGCGTGTCCTTCTCCTCCTTCGCGGATGCTGCGAGTTACGCCACTGAGATGTATTTATGGTAATTCGAGAAGTAATGGGCTCTTATTTATTTAGGAAACGCAAATTTTGCACATCATCTTAGTACTTTATTTGAAGACGTTTGGGAGTACCTATATATATATACCTACCGTCTATATATATATATTAGGGTGTCCCCTGGACATGACCAAGGGTGGAATATATGGAGGTCCCTTAACAGACTTCGGACCGGAGTATGCAAGACGAGGACACAAATGAGGGCCTGGCAGTTTTACAGCGGACCGACTGAATGTGACTGCGGCGTGGAGCAGACCCTGTCACACCTTCTGGAGTGTGCGCTGTGCCCGAAAAGCTGCACCCAGGAAGACCTGATGATGGCCAGAAGGAACGCCAACGACGTCGCCCACTTCTGGGCAGACAGGATCTGACCCTGTTGTTTCCTACACGATTATATATATAGGGTGTCCCAAAAAAATTTTTTGTTTTTTTTTCAAGGCTCACCCCCTCATTTTAAGTGAATGATTTCCAAATAATTGTAAAAAAAGTTTCACGTCATTGAAACCACGGGAAAAGATAGCGAGTTGCATTGGAACATGTCAATACTAGAATTCTAAAGCGCGCAAAAGCTGAACCCTGATTATAAAAACCATTTTTTATTTTTTTTTATTTTCTGTAATAGATAATAATATTTACATAAAAGATACTTAATATTTGTAAGCTAGAGATAAATAAGGGTTTTATTTGCTGAATAAACAATAAGTTTTCAAAAGCTCCTTTTGGCCTTCATGCTAAAATTTATATTAAAACTTCAACATCAAGTCGCTATCAGAAAACATTGTCTGATAGCAATAAAATTTATTTTGTGAGTTACAAGGACCAAACCATATAAAAATAGAGGTGAGCCGATTTCATTTAGAAAAAAAATATTTTCCCATACATAGCCTGGGACACCCTAATATATATATATATATATACTATACATTATAAAACTCTGCTAGTTTATATATGTATATCTTAAACTATGTTATCATAAAATTGAATGAAATTTAATTTTTTAATATTTTTTGTGCAGAGCAAACGCCTTTGTGGAAGATAATCTAGTATCTCCTCTCACTGGGCGTGGCAACTCCTAAATGACTGCTTACCATAAATTCACTCTGCGATGAAATATGTGCTCTAAATAGATACATTTTGCTACTTGTTTTTACACACTTACAGGAGAATACCGCTAGATGTTGAACATAATATCCCAAAATGTATTTGATGACCTTTTTTTTAGGTTGGCTACGTGCTGGATATATGGAGACCTTATGACGAATGATCCATATTGAGATGCACGTTTGGTGTGTCATTTTTTATTTCATGAGAATATTTACCGATGTATGATGAGTGTCAAAAACAATAAAAGGAGCAAGTTTGTTTTAATTTATGAGGAATGAGAAAGTCAGTTTTAAAATTAAAAAAAAACAGTGAGATTTCTTTTTTTTTAATAGATTACTTAAGTAATGAAAAATAAACAATACTGAAACGTGACTGAAAACGAGCAAGCAATCAAGTATCCTGTTAAATAAATATTTAAATATTTCTTCTGGAATTCTGTGGATGATTTATTTTCTCCTTGCGTTAATGACTTAGCCATTTTCTTTTTAAAAATATTATATTATATGCTTCCGAGTTATGAATCTTTTTTTCAAGCCGAATTGAGTTTTGGTCCGAAATAAATAATCGCATCATTTGTTATAATAATGTACAAAAGGAACACCACACAAAAGGGTTTTATGCTTCATGTTCCTTTACAGAGAAATTAATTTCATATCAACCAGGGGAATTTATAAAAATATTTTGACAGATATTAATAATTTTTAATATATTTTCTTCTTTTAGCATTGCATAGGCTTGCGTTCTTTTTATTGTAGGCATAAACTACAAGTCCTTTAGCATCGTCTACCATATGCTTGAACTGGTGAATGAGTTTTGAAGAATATGGTCATGGCTTGCTTTAATTAGAAATAACAGCCATGGAATAATAAACTACTAAATCAAAGTATCACGGAGAAAATTAAATATTTAATGTACGAACTCGGTGAAGTTTACGAAGACTCTCACATTACTTTTCTGTTAAATCAAGTGGAACGTGAAAATCATTTTATGATTGGTTTAAATTATTTATTGATTTTAAACAATAATTTAGTAAAGTAGTCTTCTTGGTAGTATCAATCCGGTGGATTGATTTGCGGCAGCAAAATCTTGCATTTCAAATACCACTCTCCACTCTTCTCGATCCTCTGCAATCTTCTTTAGCTCAGCATAAGAGCTACAACTCATGTTCTCGAACACTAACTGCAAATATTCCCGCCTAGGGTACCCTCCCAACTTTCGACCTTCAACCGTCCCATCCACAATGTCGTGAAGAAGACCATCGTGGCGCATGATTTATTTATTTATTTATTTATTTATATACAGGATCGAAAATCCAATTTTTTTTACAAATATTTAGAAACGTAGAGTATACAAATATACAATAAATAGAGAAGATAATAAAAAATAAAAATAACACCAAAGAATAAGAAAATGACACGTGTTAAAGATCACAGAGATCAAGGAGAACAATACCATCGACAAAAGAGGAAAAGGATGTAAGAAAAGGATTGAGGTGTGCTGGTAGGCCATTTAGGAGCGACATTGTTGTTGTACCAAATTGAGTGCTTGAAGCTCCACAACCATCGACTGGGATCAAAAACAATGGATGGCTACGAGCACGGGTGTACCTTTCTGGAACATAGAAGTTAAAACATTCAAGAATCCCAGGGTTGTGAATTGAACCGCGAAGAAGAAGGAATGAACGTTTGAGTGCAGCAATTTTCCTCCGGGACTCTAGCGAATGGAAAGAAAGCATCCCTAGAAGAAAAAGAGTTGGGTAACGTTCGGAATTAAATGAATTGAATGGATAGTTACCGAAAATATAAAAATAAAGACGTCGGAGAATTTTTTAATGAATTTTTTTGAGCATGAAAATGTATTTGGATTTATTGGGATTCCAAACTGATGTGACCGATCCATCGGGCTTGACTCTCTAAGATGTTTCTTACTAGGTGCCTATCTTTCTTGATTATGCTGTGTTACTGGTAAGCCTTCGGGTGCAGAGATGTCATAGGACGAGCCATGGATAGTGGCAACTGAGTGAATTGAATTATGCCAATATGTGGTTACCATATATTACAGCTATGAAACAGATATGAGAAGAGTAAAAATGCTTTTCTGAAACAACGTCTTAAGAACACGTTCCAGGTTAATATTTTCAATTTTGGAGACGATGTATTTGTAGAAGGAGAGAAAGGTTTTTTTTTAAATTAATGGGTCGTTATGATATGAAAAACATATCACATAACTTATTTCTGAAGATAACTTAATATATAAATATATTATATTATTACATAACTATTCGTTTATAGACGTAAGACGTTGTTTACATGCTTCATATAACTGCCGAATTTATAAATATTTTAATTTTTTATTTATTTTAAATCAAAAACCTTTTATATAAAATATTAAAGAAAAAACACAATATTTCACTAAATGAAATGTAAACATTATGTATTCGGCAGTGCTTCAGGGTAAAAATTTATCTTTGGACGTGAGAATCATTGAAATCAGTAGAAATTTATTTTGGCTATTTGTTGCTCCATAAATACTCCATAAAGTAAGTTAATATAAAATAGTGATAGAATATAATTATTCTAAGAATAAGGTACAAGATAAAATGAAGACAAGATTTTCAAGTAAAATGGAATACTCTTATAGCACGCGTCATAAATCAGAAAAAAGGTGAAGAGAATCATCAAATACCATACATAGTTATTTATTTTTTATCAAAGGAAATAAAACGGTCAAATCGTCTTATTATATATAAATAGTGACAATTATATACCTGTATGCCATTATTTGCGACAAGAAGCGACTCAGAAGGCCAAATATTTGATTTATAGAAATATATTTTCTTTTGATAACGTTTCCTGTACGAAATTTGATCTCATAACCTGGACTATTTGTTCAACGTGTGTAAAATAACATAAATTTATTATATACAAGGGTGATCCGTAAAATAAGTTTTCCATGGCGCTACAGTCCTGTAAAGCGCTGTTATGGTGGATCTCGCGATTATGTAGTGTACATTGGTTCCCCCACTTCAAATTTCTTCCCTAGAGTGCTGCCTGCGAAGCTCAGTCTTGGTTTGGCAGCCGTACGTGATGGATCACCCCCTCGCATCGCCCACCAGGTATGAGCTACGCTCGGTGATCCGTTTCCTGTCTGCGAAAAGTATTGCGCCAGTACAAATACATTCCCAGCTATGCAAAATCAATGGAGGTGTATGAGCGTAAAACACGTGCACACGTGGTGCAGAGAGTTCAAGAACGGCTGTACTGACGTCCATGATGAGGAGCGTTTCGGACGGCTATCTGTTTCTGACGAAACAGTCCTAAAAGTGTAAGCAGCGATGCTCTCAGATCAAAGGCTGACGGTTTGTAAGCTCTCTGAAATGATCCTTGATGTCAGCAAAACCTCTATTGACAAGATTTTGACGAAGCATCTACGGTATGCTAAGGTTTGTGCGAGGTGGATGCCAAGAATGTAGATTGTACGATAAATTTGAATGGGGTATTGTCAAACACCCACCCTACAGCCCCAAGTGACTCCATCTCTTCTTTGACGTGAAAAAACACCTGAGTGGAACGCATTTCAGTGACAGAGAAGTGCTGGAAGAAGCGGTTCTCAGGTATCTGCGTGGCTTGGCGGCAGATTTTTTTACTCGGGCATTCAAAAGCTCGTATACAACATGCAAAAATGCGTTGACGTCAGTGGCGACTATGTAGAAAAATAGGTCAAAGTCTGAACTTTCTAAAAATGTACGCATTCATGGAATTAAAAAATGTGAAAAATCACTGGTAATCTTATATTACGGATAACCCTAGTATATACACATAAAAAATAGATATCCTTTAACAAGTTAAATAAAATGCTGTTTTTCGGAAAAAAATATCCTTCAACAAGTTCATAATATTGTTGTCTTGTATGTAAACACATACGTGTAATGTTCCTAAGAGATTTCACTTATTCATTACTGTCTGATTCGCGGAATCCCTTTTCCACTTTATTTTATAGAACTCATTTCCAACACTTATACGTCAAAGAATGCTCTCTCGGCATTTATTTATCCTGCTGAATTTTGAAAAATATTAACTGGTCTAGACTTTATTTGCCTCTCACTGAAGGAAAATTAGTATTTTTTTAGACACATTGGATGAGATAACTATTAGTTAGCAACGGAACATTCCTCGAATAGCGTTACAATGACTGTTTTTCTTATCAAAGAAACTGAAAGTCCTATAAAATATGCTCTGAGGTCTGAAAAGAAGCATCTAGGAGTAGGAAATGGCTTGAAACTAATGTGAATGAGTTTAATCCATCGTTAAAAACGCCATACATAGGTATAAGCTCGGTAGAATAGTGTTAAGTGTTTACTTAGCGATAAGTATAAAATGAATGTCCGGCAAAGTATAATAGAAAAGTGGTTCTTTGGACGATTATCGTTGTGCATTGCTTTGCAGCAATGCCAAAAGGTATCACGAATTTGAAAGTTAGAAAAATAGGTGGTCTTGTTATATAACAATGATTTTTCACTGTTATTAGCAACACAGAATGTGTGCTTTGGCTGGTTTTTATAGTTTGTCTGAATCACTTGAATAATTTATTTTAAGCTTCTACTTCTGTGACACATCTCCACTCAAAATCAAAAAAATTGATAAGGCATTCATAATTTTTTGACATCCTTAATTTTTTCGTGAAAATAAGTACTCGCATTATCTGTTATCGATGAATCTGCGCCATCTTTTCGGCTCTCTCTATTTGTATAATACTCGTACAAATATACAAATATATTTTTCAAACATCATTTTTTTCCCCTTCATATGATATCCTTTTAATTTATCAAGAACTTTAAAATAAACTGTACACTTTAAAACCAGTTTAAATAAAAAATAACTATTGTCAACTATATCATTAAGAGTTAACATCATCAAGCCATTACTTAGGATAGACTTAACGGTGTCTGATACATGTACTTGTACAATCACTTAAAAATAAATGTTACATAAAACTAAATATCCAATTATTACTACATCATTTTCATCTCATGCTCATCCATCTTAATATTCCATTCACTTTGATGTTGATGAGTTCTTACAACATTAATGACCTGACTAAGCTTGAGTTGCAGCGTGTTCTTATGTCAAAAAGGGTCGAGAATAAATCTCTAATATTTATGTACGATTCCTTTTATGAACGACAGTGAATACAAAACCTGATTAACATTAAGTTTATCGTATTTTAAACCTACTGTTAAAAAAATAAAATTATGAAAATATATTTTTGAAATAAAAAAATTAAAAAAACTTTCAGATACTGTATAACAAATAATATTTTATTACGTTTACGGTTTGAAATGTGGACTTTCATTGACCTATGTATGGTAAATTTAGTCTTCTATGCAATATTTTAACCGATGTTGTACGGCTCATTCATAATCAATGGTGCTCGAAACATGAAAAATGATAAATGCGCCACACACGGCTCAACCCAAATGCTGTGATTTAAAATTTTGTCGTGAAAACCTTAGAATTTATGTTTATGTTTTTCATACAAAATAAGTTATTTTTAGCATACCCATATTTAGTTGATAACATGAAACATTTAATTTTAAAGTTCTTTCGTTCAAATTATAAAGAAAATTTTCAGTACTCTTCTTTTCTCCTATATCTGCTTAATATAACGGTTATATAATATAGCAACTTTGCTTTTTATAATCCTCAGCTTATCTCGACTGGGTGGCTATGGCTTAGATGTAAACCATTTGTTTGCCATGCTAATGGTTGCGGGTTGATCCCCGACGAAGATGAAAATTGAAAACTGTTGAATACGACTTTATTTCAGTATTTGACGCGGATCAAACCCGCGATAGAAAAACGATTGCTTCAACCGCTCAGCTACACTTCTAGGTTAAAATACAATAAAAATACGTGAAAACTTTCTGTAGTGGTTGCCTTGTTTTCACGGAGGTCACAAAACTGCTGGTTTACGCATCTGCGTGTGGCTGGCAAATTCAATCTCTAAAATAAGGAGCAGGCAAAAAATATATTCGCACATTTCGCAGCAAGCGTCTCTGCTTTCTAAAAGATTTGAATCAATCAATTTCGCCGAAATTGATTGACTACAATACGGAAATAAGGCATATCGATAAGAGGCAAGCCGGGGAAAAGCGATGAAACGTTTTTAAATACATATATAAACGAGTATATGCCTTACGCAACGGGTTTGTGAAGTATAAAACATAAAGAAGAATACCGACAAACTGTTATAAAGAAATCGGTAGAACATTTGTTGATCACCAGTTTTAAATAATGTAGGTACGAGAAACAAGCACTTACGGAAGGAGAGTTAAGTAAGGATATACAAAACGATGTGTACGAAAAAGAGATGTGTGCTTGAGTATGCATATCTTTCGGGTAGTGCGCGGCGTGTTCAGAAATCCTGATATTTTGTTGGAAATCTTTTTTTTGTCTCTGACAATTATTTAAGGATAAGGAGGCACAGATTGTTTGTTCTTCCTAGGGGTAATACTAACCTGCTAGAGACATATGCCTCTTGGGAGAGTGATCAGACTGTTCGACCATATGGCCTCGAATATCGATATATTCCACTTGAGAGAAGCCCAGTTTCGACATGAGCTCCACGAATTTATTTATCAAAGTAATTTCGTTGAGTCTTCTGTTTAGCGACCTTCTGGACTTTTTAAAAATTGTTGTTGACTTTCTTCTTTTCTATTACTTTAGTACTTAATCATAAGTAAATACCTAAATTTTATGCATTGTTACTTCTACTTCCTTGTACATTAAGACTTATTTTTTGTGTTTGTTGTTTGTATTGATTACATTGATAATTTTATTATTTATGACCGCAATAAACTAACGTTTGTAATGTTTGTAAGTATACAAAAAATATAAAAATTGAAAACCTTTGGCCACCTGATTATGACATACAGCAATGTGAGAGATAAGCACTGACACTACAAAACCAAAATAAAGTTCTTGAAAATCATTGAGATACAGACTCTCCGACCCATTGCATAACTGACAATTCCTGAAAAGGTAAGAATTTCTTAAATAAGAATGGCTTGGAGATGTAGAAAATAAGAAGAATGGAGAGGGCCATAGTGGAAAGATCACATTGGAAGAAATGTTCTGAAACAGTAGTGAGCATAGCAGCTGAAAATGTTCAACTGGACATACGACCTTCAGAAAGACCACTTAAAGATGACGTGACAGCTAAGACCGGTGTCGCATGAAAAGGTGCTGTGCATTTTCACATACTTGTTCTCTGTACGCTTCTTCAACTCTTTAAATTTCTACTAGTGGAAGGTCTGAGGATAAAAACAGTGTAAATTTAGTTAAATAAATACTTAACATAAAATATTAAATTGTGATATACTTAAGTAGGCTTTAATTTTTATTTGATATTATGGAATTCCGCGAATATTTACCGATCAAAAATTCGAAAAAAAAAATATTTCTTAGAAATTGACTAAAACGTAAAATTTCTGAAAATCAATTATCCCGAATACTTTATAAAAAAATCTTTATATATAATAGCTTAAGACAGTGAAGTAATTTACCCAAAAATCATAAAATAGCGATATAATGTGTAAGCCCTCAATTACACTTTGGTACCTTGACATACGAGTGCCCCAATATGCGAGTTTTTTGTTCTGAAAGAAAAGAAAAATTTGAGATATGAGCAATCAGCTTAGCGGGTCGGCTGGTTGCACACGATCTGCGCGTCACGCTTTCCCGCCTGAATCTCACGGCCATGGTCAGAGAATCAGTTATCAGTGTGCTCTCGCTGTCAAAGCATCTTTGATAAGTTGTGCTCGCGTTACGTGACTTTTGTAAACTTACAGTTGTACTTCATTTATTTTTATAACCATGGATCTGAAGAAAGTTAGCGGAAAGTTCAGTGTTTAAACAGAATCCTAGAAGCTCCAAGTCTCCCTTCGTGAAACTATAGAGAAACTGCTGACCGTGTGGGTGAAAAGAAGTAGCTTCAAAGAGATACCTTGACGCAGACCAACATTTACGAGAAGGCACGAGCAATCTACGGAGATTTGCTGAAGCAAAATCCACACACTCCACGGACGAGACATCAGAAGACTCCCCGGGGCTGGTGTGAGAACTTTAAGAAAAGGACCGGCATTCACTCCGTCGTCAGGCACGGTGAGGCAGCACGTAACAAAAATAACTGGGGTGACATTTTGGGGGCTAGAACGGATTAACGGCATTTCAATTAATTTCAATGGGGAAATATGTTGTGAGATACGAGTAATTTAATACGAGCAAGGTTGTGGAACGAATAAAACTCGTTTGTCGAGGTACCACTGTAATAAAATAGAAAGTCATTATTTATTGAACAAATAAATGCGCAAAATAATCGGAAACCAACTTATGTACAGGTATATGTAATAATGAACTCTGACATTTTACTGAAGATCATATTTTATTTTTTAATTGTGTTCATTGGCAGGCAATTTTAAGCACACATAGAAATAATGCCTGCTTGTATTGTTCTTGCCAATATTGCTTTTACTTTTAAAGTATAATAGCCTAAATTGGAAAGAAAAAGACGGATTTTGCGCCATAGAATTAAAAAAAAAACGGTTGATCTAAGAACACTAAAAATAAAAAGAATTGACACAAGTAATTTAATACGTACAAGGTTGCGAATATGGTTTCCGCCGTAGTCGGTAACCGTATGCGGAGATCTCTTGGCATATGTCACACATGTTTGGGGGAAATCTGTCGAATGCTTTGGACACACGCAAACTGTTGCCCTGGATATCTCCAAGGCGTTCGATAGAGTCTGGCATCGGTGTCTGGTGAATAAATTACCGTCTTATGGACTAACTCCCTCCCTGTGCTCCTGGATTGAAAAATTCTTGAGTGATCGAAGCATTATCACTATCGTAGATAGCTTTTCTTCTTCCTGCCATAAAATCAACTCGGAAGTTCCACAGGGCTCTGTGCTGTCGCCCACTCTTTTCCTTCTGCATGTGAATGATTTGCTTCAATGCGCAAACATTTACTGTTATGCCGACGACAGCACTGTCCATGAGAATATAATCTTCCATAAACCTCCGAAACGTTCGGAACTCTCTGCTGCTAGGGAATCTCTGGTGGAGAAGATGAACATGTCTCTTGAATGGGTTTCACGATGGGGGACCTCAACCTCGTCAGTATCAACATGTACTACCAAAACCCAACCATGTACTTTCTCCACCGAGAAGACTGCTATGGATCCTGTATCTTTCAACGGTTGTTCTCTTCTAAAAGCAAGCTCCATCAACATTCTTGGATTATCAATCTCGAATAGTGTCAAATATTACGAGTCAATAAGTCAAGTGTAAAGCCGGTTTCGCTTCCAAAAAAACTAAGTGTTGTAAACTAAGTGATCACTTCAGTATTTCAACGATAAACAACTTCTTCTTCTATATAAAGGACAAATCCAACATATCCTTGAGTACGGCAGTCACCTTTGAATTGGAGCCCCAAAATACCTTCTAAACTTAATTGACTCAGTTCAAAGAAGAGCAATTCGTTTGATAAACAATGACACTCTTACGTCTAACCTGCAATCAATAGAACATAGGCGTAAGATTGGTTCTCTTAGTCTTTTGTACCGTTATTACCACGGTCGTTTGATTTTCGAAACTTTGCCGAACATCCATACACGGTTAATGTGTGTCGACCAAGAACTGGCAGTTTCCAAAGCTCCTTCCTTAATGCTACCAGTAAGCTTTGGAATGCTCTTCCAGCTACTGTGTTTCCTCCTTCCTACAATCTGAATCTCTTCAAGAAACAGATAAATATACAACTTCTTAGGTATTCACGGCCAGATTTGATATTGTGGCTTTTGGGCTTAGTCGTGCGTGGCGAATTTCTTCTATTCGATATTTTGACCGCCATTTCAGGAGTCGTCTTCAGAACAAAGTCATCAACCCTGAATAAGACCCCTGCAATGGCGATCGAAATATCGGATATAAGAAATTCGCCACACACGGATAACCCCAAAAACCACAATATTAGATAAATATACACTTGCAATCTCCCCAACCCACACACAAACACGAACACAACACATGTTTCCCGAATGCAGCGTCCAGCCCCCCTGGCTGAGCCTCATAGAGTGCACTGTTCTTGACCGGGTGAGCTCTCCTGCATGCGATTACATAAAAAAACTCGTAAGTCGACGTCCACTGTATAACCTATAAGGAAAATACTAATAAAACATACGCTCGACTGGAAAAAAATAATCCGTATCAACGACGCAATAAGAGAGGAAATGTTATATGCGAACCAAATATTCTTACAACCTTTATTGGGTCTGTTATTAAAGATGCGGGTCGCAAAGAACCTAGCTTTGTACAAAAAATATATTATTCGAATTTGTTTCAGAAAAAAAAAAGAGTATTTTATTATCCACAGGCATTACTACTACGAATATTATAAGCATTATTTCTTTCGCATATTCTGAATTTGTACATAAGTATATACTCTTGATGACAGGAAGAATGTTAATTTACACTTTTCATATTTGTCTACGGAAATTAGGCTAGAATTGTGGAAAAATAAACATATATATGTACGTCTAAATAAATATATATATATATATATATATATATGCTCTAGTTAAGGGATTCAACATGAAAATGATGGTGTTTTAAAGATAACTCGGTTTTTAATGTTTTTTTTAGGTTATCGAATAATATTTGTAAATTCCTTATTACTTTTTAATTTCACCGATGATGTTAGTCCAAAAGACTTAGTCCAAAAGACTTAGTCCAAATGACTTAAGTCATTCAATCTTTGAGACATATCCTTGAGCATTTTTTTAATATTTCAAGCCTGCCGTAGATATACCTGTATGATATTTTAAGTTTGGTTTTGAATACAAGAGTAAACTACATTATTTGTGAAAAAACTTGTTTATTTCTTACGTATATTTTCTTAATACATCGGAAAGGTAATCCACTTTAAAAAAAAAAAAGACATATCCGAAAAACGTATTTTTGCGACCTAATATTAAGCGATAGTTTTTCGCTGTAATCTGAAACGGCGCAAAGTGGCTGAAAAAATCGATTTAAAGAACGAGGCAGCGTCATCTTCAACATTTGGCAAAATAATGGTGTATTTTAAAATACTACGAGTACTTATGTTAGTTTCTATACATATTTTGGATAATAAATCTTGACGGAAATCTAGAGAATTCAGACGTATACACTTACTACTATTTTTAAGGATCACCAAGAGCTGCTTGTGGAGTATTGAACTACTAACGTTATTAAGTATCGATTAGCCTATAATCATTAGACTATAATCATTAGACACTCAATATGACTAGGCGCTGCTTACGAAACTCCTGTGATATGTCACATTTTTTATCAACAAATGTTTCATTTTAACGGTTAAGAATGTTAATTATATATAGAGATAGAATAAGATAGATATTTGTGAACAATATATAAATTACAAATCCCGGCCATGACCCTAGACAAGGATACGTTTTGTGATCAGAGTCGTGAATATTATGCTTGAGAATACAATATATGTATAAGAATACAACACTATTATAAAATAAAGTTATAAATACAAACACTTATTTATTGAAATTTAATCTATTTTATTAAATTATTTAAAGCCATAAAAAAACATTTATATAAACCTTGTCCTTGTTTTGCTTGGATTTATTTATTATAATATAAATACTACAATATAAACAATATTTAAAAAAATACGTGAATTATAAATATTTGGAATATAAATAATTTGGAAGAGCTAAAATCTTCCGTTTTATTTATAGATTAGTTTGAATACTTCTTCCATTTTAACGTATTCTTGGGGTACAATATAAGCTGTAATTGAAACTAGGGGTATGTGAATAAATAAATAGAATGAATAAACCATTACGTTGTATTTCATCAAAGATTTAGTTCGGCGCCTATGTGACTGCAAAATATCATAAACAATTAGTACCATCATTAAATAGTATTTTATTAGACAACTACGAGTATTTACTATTCACATCATGCGAGTGAAGTAAGTCAGTATTTACTGAGTCACTTCACTCGTATTATGCAACAGCAATCTATTGAATAAATTATGCAATCCGAATATAAGACTATATAGCTTTTTGATGTTTTTATATCCTTAAGTTAATCATTTATATTTAAATAACCATGACACTGCAATTAAGTATACATTGAACTCCGAAAGTGGTTATATTCTTACACAAATAATGCATTTTTTGTTGTTGTGTAGTTAGCTATAAGGTCCTCCATTATGTAATATATAGTAAAAACGATTTATGAAAAAAAAAACTTTGGTAAACTTTAACGGATGCATATCACATTTAAGTCCAGAAATTGTACGATGAGACTTGCACAGCAACACATTTATCTTGTCATAATATATATACGTTATTGCGAAAAAATGTTTACCCACTCTTGTAATTAAGGGTGAATTGACAACTTTAAAACTGGGAGTTATATAATCATTCACAAGACACGAGTGTAACGCGATCCATTGCTGTGCAATCACTTATCTGTTTGAAAAAAAAGTGTCGAGTTACAGTTTTCATATTGAAAACGTTAAAAATAACTCGAGAGCAAAATTCTCTCTCCATTACCAACAGTGTAGCATATTTCCTCTTTTTTGCTTCCGCTAAATGAATGAACTTTTCCTGCGAAAAGCAAATTTTCTTCGACAATTTTGCAGTCCTAAATTTGTTTCTGCGGCGTTTACTTCGACTATGTTAAAGTCCACCTTTGTTTCAAGCAAAAATTTTCTACGTGCCTTGAATGGAATTTGAGGCTCGTTCGAGCTCTTGCGGGTTAAACTTAAAGCTTACTTGCAGCTTTTTTAAAGTGGATAATCAAATATCGTAATGAAAGCTGCAGTGACCTGAGAGGGTTTTGCGTAAGAAAGCGCTTCAAGTCTGAAATCTTGGCCAAGTGATCAATATTGCTTCTTTTTAAGTGAGTATATTATAAGTGATATATACTTAATGGAAATTCTTATTAACATTGAGTTAATTATCTGGTTTTCTTAGAAATACATATTACATTTTACAGCTCATTGTACTACACGATCTTTGAGGACTTAATACGCAAAAAGACTGCAAACTATTTATATAATCGTTTCATTTTGGATATCAATCGATTACACAACATATTCAGTGGAATTGCAGAATGTGTTGCTAAATTGAGACCTGAAAATGAATATGTTCGTTTGCACATATTCTTTGTATTAGTGAAATTGCTCTGGATGAATGTAACCAATCGGTAGTGGATATGGTAGATAAATTTATATTGTAGAATTATATTAAAAAAAAAATTGAGCAATTACGCTTTTTATTTAATAATAAAACAACATCATAGTCATCCACGTGGTTGTATTTAAATTCAAACGATATTTTTTTTCTTTTCAATATTATTCCCTTATATATAATAATAAATGTTTCCATCTTCGCTATAGATACAGCAGACAAAACAGTTCTATTTGATTCCAAATAAATAATGTGAAGAATCCTTTGAAAAAAAAATTGGAAGATGTTCCCTGTTTACATTTTTATTGGTAGGTTTTTCTTATTCGTTTCTGCCAAGCCTTAAAAGAGTTTTTTTTTATTGAAAATTATATTTTTGGAAATAAACTTACGAGCAACAAAGTTCTTTTTATAACCACTTGTTCACGTATGCCATTTGATATACAGTGTGTTAGGCCATAGGTACCTACTATAGCGATTCTAAGGACATCGATGGGACATAGAGATAAGAGATCTGGTCCGTATGGTCGTGTGCTTATATAGAGCCAGCTCGACTCCCACCTTGATAGGTGCAATAGTACTTGAAGCAAACTCTGGTGACGGCGATTCTACAGACATATATGGATAATACAATACAAACATTAAAAGACAAGACATAGATGCCGAAATTGGTATAATTGATAAAGCAGATGTCCGCCACAGGTTATAGAGTATTACTACATCGCTTCCGATCACAAAAAAATTAAATGTTTGTTGTGATAAATCAATGATTTTTTGTCGTATAATAACTAAGTTCCGTCGAAATCAAACACAATGTGATGATGTACTATCTGGTTCACTATAAAATGTATACACGGTAATAACGATTAATATGTACAAGGCCCTTGTAGTACAGCCAACAGTATGTCATCATAATAGTTTAGATGAGATTTGTTATAAACGGTTTACAAATAAAATATTTTTTACTTTACCTCAGTATATCATTACATAGGTACTTATTCATAAGTAAATAAAAGAGTCTTTCATATATGCGGATGACTTAGGTTTGGCAGCGTAAGCGGTAACGTTTGAAGAAGTTGAGGACATCCTAAGCCAGGGACTAAACTAGATGTCCCATTACTACAAAATAAATCATCTCAAACCCAACCCAACAAAGACACAAGTCTGCTGTTTCCTTTTTAGAAACAGAAAGCTTCGTGTCACGTGGGAAGGTAGAGTACTGGAACATAGCGACCATGCAAAATACCTCGGAGTCACTCTAGATCGTACCTTCACCTTCAGGCGTCATTGCAGCAACACCAAACAGAAAGATGCAACAAAGAACAACCTCATCCGCAAACTGACCAACACTCACTGGGCAGCCCAACCACCCCTTCTTCGTTCCTCAGCTTTAGCACTTTGTTTCGCAGCCGGAGAATATGCGGCACCAGTGTGGGGTCAATCAGCACCCTTTAATCAAGTGGATAGTGCCCTGAATGATGTATGCAGTGTCGTCACAGGCTGCCTCAAACCATCACCCATTTCTAAACTATACCCTTTGGCTGGTATCGCACCACCAAACATAAGACGCAAAGTCATATGCGTAAGGCAATCAACCAACCGTCCCCCTGCTTGTATAATCAGATACCCCCAACACCAAGATTGAAGTCGCGAAGCAGCTTTCTGAAATCCACACAACCTCTCACATCTGGCCCTGAAAATGAGAGACTCCAGCTCTGGCAACAAATCGCACCAGAGGATTTCATTACTCCAAATGAAGGCCTCCCAACTGGCAAGAACCTTGACTGGTGGACCTGGAAATCCCTGAACAGATTAAGAACCGGAGTTGGTAGAACAAAGGACAACCTCGAGCGGTGGGGAATGCTTCGGCAGGGAGAGACACTGTTGTACGGCTGTGGAGACCTGCAGACCGCCTCACACCTAAGATGCTACTCCATGTGCCCAACAAGCTGCACATCTCAGGGCCTAATCCTGGGTAACACACGAGCTATCGGTGTTGCCAGATACTGTGAAAAATAATTTGACGTTGCTGACACGAAGAAGAAGAAGAGTAAAAAAATAATATATTTTTTATATATCAGTGGTGGAAAGCTCAATATTTATTTGAATTGTCACGGGTTTTACATAAGCAATGATGTTGCAAACAAAAAATAGATATGACGATTAAATTAATATGGCATTTTTCAATTAAAGTTTGTATTGTTTGAATGTGTCTAGAGTCTAGACTATTTAATTTAATTAAAACAATACTCGCCCAGATTACTGAGCACTAACAGTTTATATCATATTATTGTGAAAGTCAAGTGTAGTATTTATTGTATTACTGGTTTTAGTCAACAATTTGTAATCTTAGCAATAATTATTTAAAAGACGTTCTTACCTTAATATTGACTCCAGTTACAGTGTTGGATTAACGGCTTAAACTTAAGCTTTGCGAACTAATCTAACATTTATAATCAATGAGTTTTGAGTTCATAATACCTTTATCGGAAATCTAGCAATTGAAACTTGCTGGTATTATAATATAATCATGTTTTATTAAATAAAAGTAGATTATTAGTGTATTGTTAGATCAATTTTTCAAAGCAGGCATATGAACGAGATTTCAATCAATGGCTTATTATGATAAACATCAGCAATACTTAATTAAAATTATAAATTTACTAGCTTTATTATTGTTGATTTTTCTGGTTAATGCGTGATTGATGCTACTAAAAAATGACTTTTAGGTTATGTTGCAAAATTGGTAGTAGAAGGAAGTCGTTCTGTAAAAAATCACAATTTCATCGTCGATGTTGTCGGATCAGCACTTCACATAAAACATATTGCCCCTCGCAATGAAAATAGTAATTGAATCTACAAAATATTCATGTTTCTTATGCTTCGGATTTTTTTTATTTCATGCCATAAAATGCGTTAGACTTTTTCGATAAAATATGATTAAAGCTCAGGTACTTTTATACAATCTAATTTTGACGGATTTTATTTGACAACTGCAAAATACATAGTACGGAACGACGATACATCGCTGCGACGCAGTCTAGCGAACGAACTGTATTGGAGATCGTTGGTTAGCACTCAAAAGGTTTATAGTTGTACACTCTTGCCAAGCCTTCTTTAGTGATAGCCACTACCTTTTTTTATCACTCGAGAGTTATAAAATATTTATCATTCAATTCCCTGTCATCTATTATTTTATTCATTTGAAATTAAAATATGTGTAGTAATGATTTGCTAACAGAATAATATTTTAATATAAAGTACAAATTTGTATTTACGTTAAATAATCATTAAAAATATAAACATGCTGGGATGGGCAGCATTTGGAAAACTTAATTACATTTTTAAAGCGAAAATTCCGCAAACTTATGGCAGAGAGACGTGGAAACTAACAGCAAGTCTTACCCATAAAATAAAGGTGCTATGGAGAGAACAATGCTCCGAGATTCTCTTAAAAAATCCAAAAAGTGGATATCCACAGAAGAACTCAAGTACTTACTGGAGGCTACTCAAGGAATATGCGCAATGGGCAGGAAATATATGTCCAAGAACTGGCAAACGAAGCGATGGCCAACTCCCTGCAAGGACTGATGACATAAGAAGAATAGCGGGAGTGGCTTGGATGCCGATGATCGAAGAGTTTGGAGGCTCATGCGGAAGGACTACGTGCAACAGTGGACGGATACAGGCTGATGATGATGAATACCATCAAGAATATGTTATATTTTTATTTACTTTTCGTTTAATGAAATTATATAATAATTCATTCTTTTGAACATCTGGTGACTTAGACTTTAATTTTTACTAATTTAAAATGAAGCTTACTGGAGCCGCGCCTTAACTTGGTTCCATTATAGGGAACGGTGGACAAAGACACTTCATTGGTACATATAGTGTCTTAGATTCTAAGTAAGAGTCCTTTGTATTGGCTGCAATTCATTTGACAAATGTGTAAATTATCACGTAACTGACGCTACAAACTAATTATGAGAAAAGACGTGCAAAAATACACCGAAAAATTTCGAGCAATTTATTACCACAATTATTTCTGAAAAGGGATTCGTAACGGAAAATAAAAATTGCATGGACTGAATAGACTGAATAGGTAATCAAAGGCCAACGTGCAACAGTGGACGAATACAGGCTGATGATGACATGATGACAAACATGTACAACTAGATCAAATTGAATATTCCTAATGTATTTTAGACAGTATGATTTTAAATGAAATAGGCGCGCCAAAATAGGGTTTGATGTTGACGATTGGTAAAACAAAACGACCTACGAGTACTTTATATGTAGGAACTGAACCGCCGTTTGCAGTTCACGTTCTGCAGACTCTTGACTCTTGAGCCCGTTCCTGGATGTAACTTACAACCTGAGCATTCATTTTGCCTCTCGCTGGATTTATTTACGCCTCGCTTGCGCTAATAACAGTTCAACGAACAACGGCGTTACCCAACTAGCCTAATATAACAGAGCATGATGTCGATAATTGACTGACAGTTAATTGGCAAAGTTTAATGTACTATTTTAATTATATACTTTTCTAAGCATACTTATTGCATATGACTATCATAAATGTTATAACCATAGCAAATGCCATCATATTAAACATTTATTTTAACTATTAAAAAATTAGTGATTTTACTCATACACAGCTCCATTGTCCCGTTTTTCATTTTAACAACTGATTAAATTGAAAAATTGAAAAATCAAAAACTACTGTGTGTCTTGTTTGATTGATTACAATATACGTTATTTAAAGTCCATAAAAGTTCGTATATAGCAAATTTAATGTATAACATAGACGACACTTGATCAATACGTATATTTTACTTTAAGTAAAGTTGAGATTGCAAATTTACTTTGTATGAAACGTCTCAAGCAAAGGTTAAATCAATTTTTTGATCACTAAATATATTTTTTTTTACCGATAAAACAGTTATTTAATTTACCCAATCTATGTTTCCGCTGCTACATGGTTGATCAGCTTTTATGGTCCTCATCGTCAAGTCTGCCTCTCGGAGCGCCGCTGACAACATTATCTGAATAGTTCCCGACGGCTCTCCATGACGGTTAGAGAATTTGAAAAAAGGGCCGCTATTGTATTCGTATTATTATACTTTGGTTCACCTATGTTAGCAAAAAAATGTTTGTAAGCCTGTGGATAATGATGATAGCAAATTGAGTTTTCGAAACGTAAGCAATAAGGCGTACACCAAAAAGATGGACTTAAAAAATAAATTAAAGTAATATTTTAAAAAGTCTTGAGAAGTCTACTTTTGACGCAGGTACCTTAAATTGTGTACCATAATAGTGCAAAAAATCACAGGCATTCTAATTGTATATTTTATTATTCCTTTACATTTTTTTCATTCAAGAATAACATATATTAAGCAAATATACATTTCAACAATAATTGTTGTTAAAAGTAAATTTGTAACATTTTGTTACGCCTATGAAATGTGAGTCAGAGTGTAGAAAGTTGCAGGAGAGGGAATTTCCATTTTCCAGTTACTATGGCGACAAGAAATTTCTATTGAAATAACTCGAAATCCCAAACGTTCATGCATCGAAAGTACTCTTTAAATGCGCCACCAAAAATTGCTTATCGAAAGCCATCAAATTTTACATCTAGCTGTTGTAAAATAAAAAAAATGATATTGAGTGACTTTTTTTCATTTCCCATTCCAAAATCCATTCACCATTTCATTATTGACAACGTTTTTTCATTTTTAAATCCAATTTTTCATCATTGATTCCATTTCTCCATTCTTGATTCCATTATTCGAGATTTTTACTTTATTTTATTATTAATTTTACTATTCGTTTCTGATTACATTTTTCGACCCAAATTTATTTTTCATTTAAAATGTCACCCGTTATTCATAATGACTGATTTAATTTTGTCGTCAATATTCAAATTCGATTATATTTTTGCATTGTTGATTAACAAAAATATTATTTAAATATTCACTGTTCACAATAAAATTCACTGTTGACAAGTAACAAATGATCAATATTGATTCATAATATTGAAATTGCTAAAAAAGTGGTTAAAAAGAGTTTGATCCTTCACTCAAATGCCGTCGGTTCGCATCCCGACCGATGAATGATTTTTTCAAATGGATTGAATTAAATCTAAGCTCTTTAGATGCCCCCAGTAGGGTCGAGCCACCCCCAAATATTTATTTTGTACTACAGCCGTAGTCTATGCAAGTTCACGGACTCTTGCTCTGGAGACTCCCGGGAACCATCCATGTTCCCATGTGGACCTCCGCGAATACAAGTGTTCTGGGACAAGGAAAGACAATCTGTGAGCTTAGAGAAATTTGAAACTGTAATTTGCCTTGTGCTCCAAATACGGAGCGGATTTGGTAAAATAAATGTATGAACGAAAAAAAATGCGAATTGTTATTGCGCAAATCATTATTTCATTATAAAATCCTCTTTTTTAACTGCAAAAGTATTCTTTCAATTCTGTTTATTATTACCGTATTTTTCATAAAATTCGGTACAATATGTCATCATGTATTGAAATAAATGATTTGATTCCAGATAGTCATTTGAACATCACACAAGCCATTAAATGACTGAACACTATTTTTTTATGTATACACATACAGGAGAATATAGACAGATGATGATAGTAATTTTGAAGTCTCATATGTGGAATTCTATGACGCTTACCATGCTGCATATGTCTAAGCGCTGTATGTGAAGTGTTGATCCGCCAACGTTATAGACTACAGCCCGAGATTCACGCATCATCCTAATTTTTACAGGAATCGACTATAAATGGGTGTTTTTCACGGGACGACTTTCGTCTACCACCAATTTTAATTAATAAGCTATGACTGGCATTTTATGGGTGAGGGATCAAATTTCTTACCAATTGGGGGTATTTTAGAGCTAAGAAATCGATTAAAAACTTTTTTTATCTCCGTCGGGGCTCGAACCCACGACCGTTGGCTTGCAAACGAAACGCTTTGACCATTGAGCCGGTAAATTATGATAACCAAAAGTAGTTATTTTGCGTGCTTTTATATTTTTGACTGAAAATGGAAATTAAATAAATCCATAATGATTTTTTGCCCGTGGAAAAGTCATATTTAAAATATTTTTTCTACGTAAATACTTTGACGCATATATCTTAAAAAGCCTACACTGACTAAATCAAAAAAAAAATAGTGACAAAATATACAATAAAAATGTACGCTTTATTTTACTTAGAAGTGTTTATTCTGTACATTAGTGGCTGAAATAACATTTTAAGTCTTTTCAGAGGGTATCAAGAATATAAAAGGAACACAGCTGATAAAAGTGAAATGTTTTTCTAAAAGATTTGTGTTAACATATTTCAAGACTCTTCTCTTTGAAACAAACTACAATACCTGATTAAACTTTTTTTCCGAAGATGTAGCCTTTTGTGAATAAATATGTTGTGTTTCTAAAGAAAATTTATTATATCCTTTCTGAGAACCACTTTTTATTCGAAAAAAAACCAGGTTCATAACTGCTACGGAGTTATAAATACGTGTACTAAGCCCTAGGCGTGTTTATGCATTCTTTCAAAGTATAGTTAGATTCAATCTCGAATAATGTCAAATATTACGAGTCAATTAAGTATAAAGCCGATGTCCCCTCCAAAAAAACTAGGTGTATTTTATTATCGCGTCAGTATTTCAACGATAAACAACTTCTTCTTCTTTATAAAGGACAAATCAGACCTATCCTTTAATAGGGCAGTCACCTTTGGATTGGAGCCCCAAAATAATTTCTAAACTAAAATGACTCCATTAAAAAAAGAGCAATTCGTTTGATAAACAATGACAATCTTACGTCTAACTTGCAATCAATGGAACACAAGCGTCAAGAACAGTACACTGTTATTGACCGGCTATGCTCTCCTGCATGCGATTACATAAAAATAAGAATTGCATCTATCGAATATATAGTGGGGATAATAGTGTAATACGTTCCATCATAACATATCATCTCCATCTTATCCTATATATAAATAGGATAGGATATGTTTCTTGGCAAAGGGTCGCGTTGGGTGGATTCTCAAGAGTCAGTACTGGACGGACATTGGCTGATGATTACAATGTTAATCAGAGATATACATAGGTAGACTCGTTCATTTCTGTTATATTAAAGAATAAATAATATTGAATGTATTTTCGTCGTTTGGTTTACAGTCTAAGTTATGTAAACGTCAGAGCTTAACAATTAAGTCATTATAACCCATCATTATTAATTTTATTAGACTACTTAAATAATATCTATCTAGGATGGCCTAGTGGTATTTTATGTAAGTTATTAACATAAAAAACTAGCGAAAAATTGCCCAACTTCACAGTAACACGTGCTTGGATGGCAGAAAAGAATGTTACTGCGAATATCATTGTGGTCATAACTCGTAACCCGACTCTTTTGAACAATTTTATGTCCGAAAAGGCGCATTCTCCCTGAATAAAGGCTTCACACATTGTCTGTCTTTACATTTTAATGCCTTACGGATGAGTTTCGTGCTATTTTCATCTTTTTATTTGCAAAAACGGGTGCTTAAAATAAAACATAAATTATTACATAAATCTGCGTTCTTCTTTTTTATGTAAACACATACAGGAGAATACCGACAGATGGTGGTAGTCATTCTGAATTCTCGTCTGTGGAATTCTATAACGCTTGCCATATTGCATATGGCTAAGCGCTGCATGTGGAGTGTTGATCCCGAGATTCACGCATCATCCTTTATTATTCCAGGAATTTACTTTGAATGGGTGGTCTTCACGGGCCGACTTTCATCTGCCAAAATTTTTAATAAATAGATTATGACTGGAATTTTACGGGTGATGGATCAAATTTACGTCAACCGAGGGGTGTTTTTGAGCTCAGAAATCGATTGAAAATCCTTTTTTTTTAATCTCCGTCGGGAATCGAAGTCACAACTTGTAGCCTGCAAAGCAAATGCTTTGACCATTGAGCTATACCCGCCGGCAATAATTCTGATTAAAATTTAATTTAAATTTCCAATACAACAAAAAAATCATAGAAAATTATAACAAAAACAACCGTTATCATATTTTCTATCGTGATGAGTATAATTATACCTTTGTAGTTTGTATCCTTGAGACAACCCCGACCGCATATTCTCGCCATATTTTTGGAGTCTGTTCCTCATCAACTCAGTGGGTTAACTGCGCCGTTAAATTTGAACTGTCCGCATGGAGATTTCCCGCGTCTCTGATTATTGCGTGAGCGCCGCGGTCTCTCCTGGCGTTTATTGGCACATATAGCAAGCAGTGCTGTCACCAATATACTTAACCAAACCATAACATATACATACATTTGGTACTATACTAAAGATAACCTATCTAGCACGTTTGTAATTCTAAATCACTAAAGACTTTAGCATGCACTTTTAAATAACTGAACCCAATCATACCTACCCGAATACAACCAAACCTATATTTACAACAATCTCACGCTAAAGCTAAGGCCATCCTTAAATTATTTAACAATATAAGTTTCAAATCGTATATTTACCTATAAATTCCCTTATAAATATGAAATAAAGCGTTTGAATCACATTGCTTGTAGATTAGACTTTAACGTTTTTTTAATAAACTGGTTATTACAAAATGGAACCTAGTAATTACTCTAGTAATCTAAGAAAACTTAATGTCTGCGTCACTTACACTGCTTATTCATGTTATTTTAGTCTTAGTAAAATCAAAATATAATTGAATGAATAAATATATATAATTATATAGTATTAATTTAATTATTTAAAATTCGATTCAAAAAAGAAAAATCATAAGCAGTTTTAAATAGCATCGTAGGTTTTCATGACAAGATTTAGAATTATGGCTTTTGGGTTAAGCCGTGTTGGCGAATTTCTGCTAACCAACATTTTGACTGCCAGGGGTTAACCTCAGGTTTGATGACTTTGTGATTCAGCTAAATGTACCACTTCGAGAGTCATGTGCGATGAATATTTTCTAAGAAGTATACCGCTTTTCGTTTGTGAAAGCTTTTGAAAAATGCCATAAAATGGAAGCCTTGCTGTATTGGAGATCAAACCGTCATCCCTGTTGATGTTAATAAGATATATCTTGATTGCAATGGCTTACCTTACTAGGCGTGCATGTTTTCCTAGTGTTCGAGTTACGATTTCTGGCTCTAAAGTAAACTTATACACCGTTTTAGCCAGCTCCTCTGAAAATGGTGACACTATTGGGCAGCTCAGGCCTCCTAATATGACATTTGTTAACAGTCTTACATTAAGGTATTAAAATAATGTTGTAAAAAATGTGTGAAAGAAGCTTTTTTATAATTTAATTATATATAATTTATGCTATTTCAAGGATCAAGCCTGTGGGCTCTGAAAGTCTTATAATATATCAACCTACCGTAAATGTAATAAAAACGTATGTGTTCGTACAAATAAGGTTACTTCCTTGGCAATTTTCGTATCTACAGGGACCTTAATTGCCCCGTAAACGAAGTTACGTTATTTTGAACCAACTGGCCTATTAATTCGGCGGTTACCGGACCCTTATCCGCCGGGAGTTGATGGTCCAGCGTTTAGATTAAACCTCTACCTTTTTACTACTAACTATTTCACTACCGCGTTTGCTATCTCAAATCTTCGACATAAAACTGTTTGAAGTCATAAGTGGATTTATTCAAATTAAGCGACTGTAGAGGATAATATACTCGCATTATTGTTATATTTAAGCGAATAAGCCGAGTATGGAGAATAAATTAGTTAACTATCGAAAATGGACGTTTCACATGCATGCCTCAAATTAGTTTAAAGTGAAATATTATCCAATAGAACATTATCTAAAATTTGTACTTGATAAAATGTGTATATGTTACAGGTTGATTCAAGAAAACACAAAATTAAATTTAGCTATCCAGTTTTGACGTGATTTTTTATACCGTGTCTGGGCTACTGTCTTCCGCATATTTCGTTGTTTCTAAACTCGCGAGCCCCTTTTTATGCGGCCTGCTATTTACTCGTAATTTGGAGAAAAAAACAAGTGAGACTTTTTTTAAAAACAATCTATACACTTCTCGGGAATCAGACAAGACCATTTTAGCATAAGTATTTGCTCAGAGACAATTTCTGTAAAAAAAAAGCTGCGTGAAACTCTCGCACGTTGTAAGAAATACTTCTAAGGTTATTGTAAAACTACTTGTCTGAGTGAACAACTCTCGTATTTTGTCATGAATATTATGCTCATATAACATGCCTGATCAATTTATTTCAGTGTCCGACCCGTGAAAACATAGAAATATTCAAAATTTCCAGGAAGCATGAAGCATTTTTTTTTCATTTATAAATGTATTCAAGATAACTTCGTAGGTTTAACGGCAAGATTTAGTATCGTGGCTTTTGGGCTAAGCCGTGAATGGCGATTTTTTTTTCGTTTTTTTTTTTGCACCAATAATTCAACTGCTATTGCAGGGGTCATATTCAGGGATGCAAATATAGTCAGGCTCTGTTAATAAATAAGGATGTTAAAGTAAACTTTTCTAATGTTTTCATTAAAAGTTAAAAAAAATAATTTAGGACGTGTAGCACGAGGTTTAATGTCCCTTGCTTTTTGTATTGGAATCAACTTCGAAAGTGTGCTTAATAAATTCATTAAATCTCAACCCTTTCATCTTTTGTTGAGTTTCTTGCCATCAAGTATTTTCCAAACCTCTTTCATGTGGCAACAAGAGGCAACTTTTGCGGGGCTTTAATGATTTACAGCTCGGTGTTTACGGCTGAAATTTGTTCAGCAACAATGTAATCTCGCGGGTGCCTTGATTAGAACAAAGCCCATAGAAAAGAGACGCTGAATTCCTGAATCGCGGTATTTTTTCTAAATCCGTGACTTTAATCGTTGCGAAGCTTTTGTTGCGTTTGAGATACATTTAATATCTTTAATTCGGATGACTTTTGACTTTAAGACTATCGGTAAATTGAAAAATGTTTAATACTATCGGTAGTTAGGAAACACCCTCCTCAAAAGCGGAAGATATGGCAATTTTATTTTTGGATTGAACCTTGATCTATGTATTAATACATAAATCCATAGAAATCAACCCTCACTGTAAAAATATACTCTATATGCTTAATATACCCATGCTTTTCTGCATTTAGGGTTGTCGTAACGAATCCACTTTCCATCACCAGTAATAATTCGATTCAGAAAACATTTTCTTTTGTGTCACGTGAGCAGCTGTTCGCAAGTAAAAAAACATCTTTCGATGTCCCTCGGTTTCAACTTATACGGCACCCAATTTCCTTGCTTTTGAATCGTTCTCAGTAATTTCAAGCGTTAAAAAACCGTTGATTGATCGACTCCCAATGTTTCCGCAAGCTCTTCCTGTGTCTGGCATGTATCTTCATCAAGTAATGCTTCCAATTCGGTATATTCAAACTTTTTCTCAGCACCAGGATGGTCTTCATCTGCGAGGTCAAAATCACCACCCTTGAATTGTTGAAACTATCTTCTGCATGTTTGTTCTATATGAAAATTGTCGCCGTATGTTTCTACTAATATTCTATGCGCCTGTTGTCTTTCGGTGGAAGTATTGTAAAATAATTCACGGCAAAAACCGTTTTGTATGCACGAACTAAGCCATGTTTACAATTTCGGATAAAAACGTCTTTACACTCTGGTAGTTAAGAGTAGTAGAAATTGATATTTTCCGCCTAGTGTTTTACCTTTAGGTAAAATTTATTTCAGCCTGATCGGATATATACCTGCCGAATTACGAGTCTCGATACAAAACGCTACTTATATACTTAAATAAATAAGCAAATTATAAAATGATTTGAATAATGAAAAATATTATTTAAATCATGTAGGAGAGCATAAACTTCACAACTAAACTTAGTTTCATGATGCCATAAGCTTGTGCTATAAGAGTAAAAAAAATTATAAATGATGCACACTCATTGGCTCGTTTGAATTTGAAGATTTCAAAAGCCATTTTAATTTTAAATTACGGTATTAAGAAATCAGGATGTAGCATTTAAGAATATTTTTATTCAAATATGCTTTGTCATAAAGTACCTATATTAAATTTAAAGCTAGTTATGGTCATATAACTACTCTGAAATATGTCGCTTACAGATGTTTCCGAAACAATATGGCGTCCGGGAACCGCGTAAACCACATAATTGCGTCACCATAAATACAGACCACGGGTGTGATGCCGCGGTGAGCTGGGCCATATAGCCTGCACCATTATTATAACATTAAATCGCTACCAAGCTTCGCCATTTATCCAAAATTATTGTACGTTATTAATAAGATTTAAGCACACGTGAGAGTATTTTTAGGTATGAATTCGTACGTGAATTTGTTTTACTGTAATCAAAAATATTATTGAACCATAATCATTATCGTCACAATAAAACAATATAAACATACACATAATGTCAACAAAATACCTTTTTTCGGGAAAAAACAATTTGTCAGTTCAAATGCCTGCTGATCGTTAATTCAAAAAAATTACCTAGGTAATGGTATTGTTCAGGTCATAGAATGAATATAAGCAACCAGTTGTAATGTATAATGTCTGGATTCCGCTGTTATAATTGATCATAACAAAGTTTGGATTACAAGCCTCCTGTATTCTCCCCATTCTTTTGAGACAAAGATGAGATCGTATCAATATCGTCCCAAAAGACCATTGGAAACTATACCTACACAAAATAAACTACGTTAATATCCAATTTCAAAATCTAAAACTAACATAAATACTTACAAAAAAATATGTATGTACCATCCACACATCTTATTTGAATAGCATAGAGTTCGTCAATGATGTTTGTCAAACATGGTGCATAATAACAACACAATCATATTTTATTTATTTGAGGCTTACGATTATAAATAGAAATTGAGCAAATAATATATATTTACATATATATTTATTGCAAGACCTATTTTTTATAGAATAACTGATTGTATATTTATAGCTACCTTACCCTCTTACAGTGATTCTAACCAACCCAGATGAACCGATTTATTTATTACTAAATAATAAAAGGAAGATTCTCAACCGCACCTTACTGTGGTGTTAAAATAACAAATCTATATTATTTCATTTATATAACATCTAAGATATCCACACCTAACATCTGGGTGTTAGGTGTGGATATAATGTTAATACATTCTTTAGAGTTTCGGGAGATTTCAAATGGAGTTACATTGACCGTTTTTTCATAACCGATAGAGATTTAATGCCTTAAATGAGACTAATTAAGGCCAATGCAACTTATCTATACCAAAATACACACTTTTTAATATATATAATAATCTTGAAGAAATAAAAAGTCACATTTGTAATTTAATTTGCTGTGATAATATTAATCTTTTCACCAACTTGGTTAAAACTTGGCTTCACAAAAAGGATCAAAATAATAAATTCAGATCCCGCGGGTCTCTTCAACTTTTATTAGAAACTAAACGCTCAGATTTAAAAGGTCCCTTGGAACCTGAAATGGCCATAAAAGAAAAACATAATATAGTTTCAGGAACTAGAAACAATATCATTATTTTTATATTGTACAACAAATTCAGGTGCACTTTTTTGTTGAGTTGTATATAAGTATTTTTTTTTTTAGTAAAATTGTCCGTTTGCAAAAATTATTCGAAAATTCGTATTATTGTATTATAAAATTGATAAGATGATAAGTGTTGATTTTTTTTTATTGAAATTAAGTGTTCAGAAAACATTCCTCTGTACAATTATTTTTTTCTCTCAAACATGATGCGTGCATGTTTTGAAAATTATAGAGACACTATTTTATCACAAAAGAGTATTTATTTTATGGATATTTTAAATTATTTATTAGATATTATTTTATTATTTCAATATTCTAATCTACTTTTAAAGATCATTGTCTATATTACAATGTTATAAGCAATTAAATATACAATACATAAAAATCCTTAAACGAGACGATTCTTTCAGAAAAAATATCGGCGGGAGCGGGATGCGAACCGCGGACCTTTGGAACCAACCATTTTGCCCAGGTAATTATACCGCTCGGCCACCGGGCCCGGCTCCCGCCGATATTTTTTCTGAATGAATTGACTCGTTTAAGAATTTTTATGTATAGTATATGTATATTTAGTTGCTTAGAATATTTATTTGCCTGTGATGACCCCTGTGGCGGCGATTAAAAGATTGGAGAAAGAGAATCTTTTCTACACACGGCTCAACCTTAGTAACTGCCAAACGATATATAGTTATTCATTTTTACCTTCGACTGATCGAAAAGTATTATATTAAAAAACTCAATGCTTCCGGAGAAGCCCCTTGTTTTACAATATTGTTATTATTGATAAATTCGATAATATTGTTTAATTTAATTCAATAAAATCACATTTTGTTAAAATTTTCAATATTGGACGTATCTTTGAAAGGACAAATATATTCCAAAGGAGACAAATCTGCGTTTCAAAACGTCACGTAAGGTTAATTTACATCGTTATTCGCATTATCTTTGTAAATACTCATATTTTAAGGAAACAAACGACATTTCCGTTAATTAATAATATAATCCATCAAAACGTTTGTCAAACTCAAAACATTACGAGAGACATTGTTGTTCTTAATGGGACAAACAATTTTAATGGGCTGAATAAATGACAAAAGAGAATCATAGAAGAATGATTAATTATCATTAATGAGAACGATTGTCTTAAGTTGTTTTGAGACCTTGTATTTTTTAAGCTTAATGAAGTTTCAAACAAAAAAGTAATTTTGTTGCAAACAGAAATCAAAACATTTGTTTTCAATGTTTCCAGCATTCACTTTGAGATCCATTAAAAATAATAAATATTTAATTATTTACCTTGTTTGTACAAGGATCACGTAAGATATGGTCTGTGCTTAGGAGACTGCAGTTTCGACTATCTCATAGCCTTTCTACGGGTCACCCCTACCCCCTCTCCTACATAAAATGGGTTCGACCACTTGTGAAGTACGATGCAGCTCTGTTGTCTCTTGACAGGGGATGGATTAAGGAAAGCTACGAGTTAGTTGGAACTGCAGTCTCATAGACAGAGACCATATCTTACGTGATCCATGTAAAATAAGGTACAAAAATAAGTATTTGTAAGTAATTCAATATTTGTATGATAAATTAAAATCGTTTGATGATAGAGTAACCAAGACTTCTTCTTCGTAGTATCAATCCGGTGGATTGGTTTGCAGTAACAGAATCTTGCATCTCGATCTCCATTCGTCTCGGTCCTCCGCAACCCTTTTCAGCTCAGCACAACCAAGACTATATTTAAATAAAAATATCGAAAAGTTTCACATTTACTTAAAACTGCTTTCCTAAAAATGAGCTATTACTATTAACTATTATATTAACTGACTATTTTTGCCAAAAATGTTACTGCAATTAATTGATGTAACATTTTGTTAAAATAAAACAATGCTTTGTTTTTAAATTTAAGCAAATAAGATTATAAAATATATATTTTTTTCAAACAAACCGAATAAAAAAATCATACTTTGTGCTCGTATATTGGCCAACTTTAGTCCACTGAATAACTTATATAAGACGCTATTTCTAACCTTGAAATTGTGATGATTCGTACACTCAATTAGGAGTAAGATTCTCAAGAAAACGCCAACTAAAACCGCCTCTTCCCGGTTTTTATTAATCGTCCAGACCCGGTCCTTTGTCGCCCTTCTGCAGAATGCATTAAGTACAAAAGAATCTTAAAATGAGAAGCTATCTCAGGATCAGAATATGGATCTGCGCTTATTTTTTTCTTGTTTTGAGCTTTATAGCTTAAAACCGCCACGTAAAACCACAAGGTATTGATGCAGTATTCGTTCCTAATTTTAATAATGTATTCATTCATAATTCAAATTATAGCGATAGAATAGGTTATTTCCTGTAGAAACTTTATCAATTATTATTTTTTACGTTGTAGTACATATTTTTGTTTTTGCTATGAAATTATCGCAGAACTTATTTTCTTGTTAACAGTTAGTACGAGGCGCAAAATATTAAAGGATAAGAATATCCAGTGCTTTTAGTATATCACACCAGAAACAATTCAATATTTTTATTTTATATTAACGATCATTTTGTCGTTACAAATAACGTATCATTAACTCTCGAAAAAAAATTATTTATAAATTTATTATATTTGAAATAATCAAGGTCAAAGGTTACAAAAGCCATTTGACGTAAATAACTCCTAATATAAATAAAAAAAAAATAAAAATTGAATATTTTTTAACGTTTTAAGCATTCACTTTGAGATCCATTATAAATAGTACATATTTATATATTTAACTTGTTTTACATGGATCATGTTAGATATAGTCTCTATTTAGGATACTGCCGTTTCGACTAACTCCTAGCCTTCCTCAATTTATCACTGTCAAGAAACAACTGTTCAGGCAACTCAGTTGTCACTTGGCAGTGGTGGATTGAGGAAGGCTACGAGTTAGTTGAAACTGCAGTCTTCTAAATGTATGCAAAATTTAACGTGATCCATGTAAAAACAAGGTAAATAAATAAATATTTATTAAAATTTAATAATTTATCTTTTGATCAACAAGTACTACAACAACAACTGTTTGTTAGTTTTTGTCATATAAATATCCAACCACCTCAAAAATAATAATTACAAGTATTACTGTACGTAGAGTACTGCAATATAAAATTTTGAAATCCATAAATTACGTAATACTCAATTATTTTTTTGGGCAATGGGAAGGACATATCTGTAAAAGAGACGATGGTCAGCGGGGATGAAAAGTATTGAAGTGGCGCCCAAGAACTAGTAAACAAAGCGTTGGCTGACCCCGTGCAAGATGGGCTGATGACATAAGAAGAATAACGGGAGTGGCCTGGATGCGGAAGGCAGAGGATTGAAGATCAGAGAGATGGAGACTCATACGGGAGGCTTACGTTCAACAGTGAACGGATACAGGCTGATGGTGATGAATACCATTTATGTACAATTTAAGTATTTGTTATATTTTTATTGAATTTTCGTTGAATATTTTGTTGTTGAAAGACTAGACAAAGATATTTTACTTTGAACATCTGGTGTCTTAGACTTAAATTTTCAGTAATTTCCCTAATTTAAAATGGAGCTTACTGGTGCCGTGCCTTAACTTGATTCCATTATAGGGAACGGTAGACAAAGACTCTTGGTACATCTGGTGTCTTATATTCTAAGTAAGAGTCCTTCCCTTACTTAGGTAAATCCTTTAGTTTTTTATACAGCCTGAAAGTTAGTAGATTTTTTTACAGCTGCATATTAAAAAATTGACTGCAAAAAATTCAAGAGTAAATTCAAAATACGAGTAAAAATAGTCATGAATGCTATCCTGGAATATATTTTGTTTGATTATAACCAATTTTATGTGGCTTTAATAAAGTGTTGGTGTTCAGATACAACGGATAGGTATATATTTACTCACGACAAGGTATAAAAAATATAGTTTTCACAAAGACGCATATTTGGGTGCCTATTGAATAATTCATGGGACCTTTAATTGTAGCCGGGAGTGGCCTGGATGCGGAAGGCAGAGGATCGAAGAGGATGGAGACTCATGCGGGAGGCTTACGTTCAATAGTGGACGGATACAGGCTGATAATAATGAATGTGTTTGATAATTTTGAATCCATGAATTTGATTTTGAGTTATATTATTTTGCGATAATTCTGAATTATTCCAATTGTCTGATAAACAGATTTGCTAATAACACTGGATCACTATTCGAAAGTATACTTTTGTTGGAGCAGTCTGCAATATTTCTTTCACCAAGTTTTCTCGTATGATGGAACGCTAAACTTTACAGCTTAAATCACACACCTCGTGCGACTGTAATGCGAGAAACGATGAAAAATTACGTTTTTAGTTTCGAAAATAAAAAGCTTGAACACTAACAAATGCCACGCACATTGTCGTACTGTTTCTTAAAATAGTTTTGTTTTTTCATAATGCTAAGCCCTTTTCGACCTACTTTCTATTATTTGTTTGAGTGGAAATTTGTTATGTACGAGTATGTACACAGTCGTTTCCAATGATAATGAAAAATACAATTTGACTCATCTTAGTATAGAACAAAAAATACGCGAGCCCTTTGAGCTCAGAATCGTTTGAAATGTTTTTACGATTTCTTTAGTCCGTGGTGGTATCTAGTTTTTTTTCTCAAATAAATGAATAAGAAATATTAAGTTACGTTTAGTACCCTGCAAGTTACAAACAAGGTTAGATTATGCGTCTGACAAACAGTTGAAGAACGTAGGAGTCTATTCCATGTCAGCCTTGTTAACTGCGCGCGTAGCCCCGACGATTTCCTTGATGAAGTTTAACAGCAAGGAACCGTCATAACTAAGCAGCAGTTCAGGAAAATCCTCCCAAGAAATGGCAGATTCTCCCAGGCGACAACACAGAATACGTCTTCTATTCTCATGGATAATGCACTTCACGAGAGAGTCTCTCACTGTCTGTTGTAAGCCTGGATTACATGGTAATGGGACGCAAGAAGAGAAACTAAATCTTTTTAGGAATTCTCTGAAAATTCCGTGTTCGGTAAACGCTTGAGTGAGGTACTAAAGGGATTATTATTATATTATGGTTTATTTGAGTGTTTGTTTGAGTTTCAAAGCATTCACGTGCTCTTATGATCTCAAGGGGAGTACAACCTATAAATAAATAAAATTGAAGTTAATATTTTACATTTGCTTTTTTAAATTGAATCGAATAAAATATATAATTATGACTGTTTACTTATTTTGAATAATAATTTCAAGCTTTTGCGTAGAATCTACAAGTATTTTTAAATTTCTAACACCTTCCTTTACTCATCATTCATACAAACACCAATCAATCAGTCCATTTCAATCATACCATTATATTTCGTTGTCGTTGGTTTAATATGTAATAATTTTATACAAAAACACACCGGGAGAGCATCAGCAGTAAGTTTTTTCCCTCAGGTAAACTAAATGACGCCTAATTATGTCAGCTGAACAATGAGTGTACAAATCAATCTATAGTTAAACTTCGCCGGAAGCACATCAGAATTCTCTCGCTTCCAGTCGATAAATAAGATCTTAAAATGCAAACCGTAAACTAACCCTAGAATAGCGAGTAATCGAGAAACTTAACCGCGCAACAATTCCTAGTTGGTGAAATTTAATCGACAGCTTACTTAGCCGACAGATTACCGACTAGAAGTAGACTTAATATGAAATTCAGAAGTCCTTCGGTAATTTATTAGTAATGAATAGATAAATCACTTTACGTATTTCACTTACGGCAAATTCGATTAAATCCTGATTTCAAAATATTGATATAATAATTTGATAATTGTATCCGCATTCAGTTTGTGATTAAATTTGATTACAAGAGCTAACCTTTGAAGGCATCGTTGGGTTAGTCAAGTGATCTGATCAAAACATTGCGAGCATTCTCTTCATAGAAGTCAGCGGGTATAACTTAATGGTCAAAGCGTTTGCTTTGCAAGCCAAAGGTCGTGGGTTCGATCTCCGACGAAGATTAAGAAAAGAGATTTTTTAATGAATTTCTGAGCTCCGTTGGTGTGAATTTGATGCCTCACTCGTAAAATGCCAGTCATGAGCTCCGTTGGTATGAATTTGATGCCTCACCCGTAAAATGCCAGTCATAGCCTATTAATCAAAACTGGTGGTAGACGAAAGTCGCCCCGTGAAGACCACTCATTCATATTGAATTCCTGTAATAATAAGGATGATGCATGCATTTCGGGCTGTAGTCTATTAAATTGGCGGATCAACACTCCACATGCAGCCATGTGCACCGTGGTAAGCGTCATAGAATTCCACAGAAGAGACTTCAGCATCACTATCACCATCTATCAGTACTCTCCTGTATGAAAAAACAGTTTTGTTTGTATTCTCATTTAGCAACTGATCTTAATCCAATTAAGACCAACTGGGCGCCTCAAAGCCTCTGAAAGTCAGAAAGACTTACCCAAAAAGAGTACGAAAATAATATTTTATATTTCAATGTAACTTTACGGTGACAAAGACTCTTCCCCTATGAATTTAATAATGACATAAATCAAGGATTGTATTTCACTTTAGTCCATTACGAAGTAATGCGGAAAACGTGTTTCCGACGAAATTTTTGTAAGCACTTTAAAAAAAAAGATAAATTATTTTGTATGAAAAAATATTTTGTTATGAGTGTATTTTTTACGCTTCATAACAGTTTTCATATAGTGACCACACGTTACTTGCGTAAGTTATGAGACAACTACCACTTCCTCTACTCATCCTTTGCCGCTCTGAATTATGTAGATTAATTGTATGTATTAATATTCTAAATTAAACATTAAAGTTGATGTTATTGCGGAACGAAATAAAGAAAAAAAAAACAGCTATGACATAACCGCCTTTCATTTATGTATATATATATATATATATATATGTATATATATATATATATATATATATATAATATCAGACGTTTTCATGGGCAGATTTGTTATTGAGGCTTTTGAGTTTAGCCGTGAACCCGAAAAAGACCCCTGCAATGGCAGTCGAAATATTGGTGTTTGAAATATTATTTGCTTGAAATGTAACATCAATAAATCTAAAAGATAACGCGTGGACTTTCATCCGTTTGACGGGCCAATAAATTTTAAGTCATAGGGGAAAAAATAGACACTTGGACATTTTTATACAAATAAAAATTATTGCGGCCTTTATATTTATCCAATAACCTATTTTAGGAAAAAGTTTTCGATTCACGAAGACATAACCATATGGATTGCCCAAAATTAAAATGCAGAAGGATATTCACTCGCAACCTCCCGCATGAAAATTTTTCATGCGGGAGGTTTATTCAATATTAATCGCAACCGCAAAAATTTGCAGTAATAACTTAGTAAAATGTAAATTTCGACTGCTAGGATATTCATAACATAAATAAACATGTCATCGTACGAGTATTTTATTGGGTGTTGAGCTTATGATATTGTTATCTTTTCGACTTCAATTAAGTGATGCAAAAAAGCTTGTGCCTAAAAACATGGAATAGATTTGTAGCATTAACATGAATGTCTTCCATATTCGCTTCAAAATTGGAACATATTGTTGCTTCAAATTGCCGCCATGTTCTGCTGCCATTATCTATCTCCAAGCATTGTTTATTTACAGCATTTAAATTAAAAGAGATTCGGTAAACTAGTCGCATATGTTGTATTCATCCTATTCAGTTCCATCCTTCAATTCAATCTCCATCGTCAGTTCATCTCTCCAAAACGTAGGTCAATACAGTACTTCCACAATGCATCAATTTCACAATTTCACTTGCACGAACAACCTGCCCATCTAATTATCTTCGACAGCGCTTTTAAACATGTTGGACCATTTATAGAAACTGGAATATGAAGTTTTTTAATAGATGTTCCATGGGTCTATTTAAGAAATAGGTTTATACAATTTAGTATCTACTTAAACTTTTTTATGACAATTATCCTAAAAAAAATTGAACATGGAATTTAGTGTTCCAAAAACAAGATAAATAATTTAACAGAAATATAGTCTTATAAAATATTTCTATGAATAAGGAAAGCGTTATTAATTATTTCGGACGAAATAAGAAAATTCAAATAAAAATAAAAAATAAAAAAACAATTATTAGGTTCTAGGAAAAGTGGAATGTAACAAAACTGGTAAAGTAACGTAAAGTAATGTTTAAAATGAGTCAATTAAGTCAGTTTAACGTGCCGTAAATATCTTTTAAAATTGTCTAATTAAAAACAAAGTTAGGAGTCTAAAAGTAGGTATGATTAAGAAAGCCTAATTAAAACTTTTTCTTTTACACTTCTTATAACGTCTTCAATTAATAATTGTGAACATCATCATATTCAAAGAACGTAGATCTAGAGTGGGTCTTTAAGCCACTAATACTTTGATTTTCATCTTCACAAAATTATTTTTGTCGTAAAATAACCATTCGTATAGATAATTTATTATACATCAACAAATAGATGGATTAATGCTTAGAAATAACTTAAGATATGTTTTCCTTGTGGTATTATTAATTGTTAAATACCCTCTAACTAAGAAGCGATTGCGGCAGAAGAAAATAAACCAATGTTTCATATTTTGCCTAGTTCAATTTTCATCATGGAGGAATGCCGACTACGGAACGCGTAAGATTTAGAGGGAAAATTACCAACTCTAGGCGGGAAATTCAGTTATAAGCTGAAGATCAACTCTGTTTACGATTATATACATGTACGAGAAAATAAATATGTATGTTGATAACTTTCCTTCTAAGGCTTAGAAGGAAAGATATGGTTTAGAATCTAAGCCATATCTTTCTGTATTCAACATTCCTGTACATACTATATATCTTTATTATATTTAAAATACCGTGTTATCCCAGGATACATAGTCTCGTTATATTTTAGTTTTCGTCTTTCTTTTTTTTTTATTATTTATTAACAGCTAATTTGATTGTTTAGCAATAATAGCACACCGTAAGCGCGGTTCTCATTAGATTACCGAAATTAAGCAACATTGGGCGTGAAACATCATTTGGATGAGCCACCGCCTGATGTTTATCGCGTGTCGCTGATCAGATTGAGCTGCTCTCTAAGACCAAATGATCCAATCCCCGGAAGCGTCGGGCTAAGCAACCGATCTACACTAAAAATCATATTAACAAATCAGCCAAATATATGACTTGGATATTAAGCTGCTATTTCTTTAAGTCCTCGTTTTCAGTCCTGTGATGGAGGTAATTTGTGGTATCCATATTTTTCAGATACAGGTAAATAACAATTATCGAAAAGGTAATGTTTATACTGAACTGAAATGCAAATAATACAACATAGGATCATGTTACATGTTTTGCACATTCGATTACATACAAATATTTTCTCTCGTTACTTCACACAAAACATACGTTAACAATTTCATATTTCAATTCCGCATTTATCGATATAAAATTATTAATTTAAACACAGGAAGTTGGTAAAATATTAACGACGGCCACAAATTACTCGATAAAAAAAATCGTAAAAAATACATCAAAACGATACCTTATTCAATCTGTTAAGCTTATCGTTAAAGTAAATTTCTTCAAAAATCGCACATCACCTCCAGCAGAATGTCGGGTTTCAGCAATCTGATGGTGAAAGCCACTGAACGTGAAAAAACATTTTTTCAGAAAAGCACTTCGAAAATCTGTGACATAAAAATATACACGTTTATTTTAAATTCAATTTTTCATCGTGATCGAATACCATATTTTCAGTAAATTAACTCAGATATGTTTTCATTTACAATTATATTACCATTTTTACTTACTATTACGTATTTATTCTTACTTTTAATTAACCAAGTATTAACTATACAGAGTTTTGTACACGTACTGTGACACAATTCATTGATATAAAATATCTCCTCAAAGACTTAATTAATTATTTTGTATTTTTTTTGTTTTTGTTTTGTTCAAAAAAATTAGTTATAAAATTTTAAATTTATAAAATTATTATACAAGTATGATATAAAAGTTTCAAAATGCATGTGAAATAATAAATAAAAAACATTGATGTTTTAAGATGATCCAAAAAACAGGTCTAGGCAAACTTTTTGATCTAGCGGGCAGCATTATAAATTTAAGCTGTTTCACATAAGAAAAAAATCGAATTCCCTTGCTGGCCCCACAAATTGTCATAAAGATATCATATTCTGATTAAAGATGGTGGAATTATTATGTGTAATCAATCATATTTTAAAGCGTTATTAATCAACTTATTTTTAATGATACTGTCTGTTGAATCACGTTGAATTTTTAAAGTAACTTTGTTTTAAACTCGTATTATTTTAAATGCACGTATAATACATTAATACTCAATAAATAGTCAACAATCATATTTGATTTAACAGTATTTTCGCACTTTTTTAGTTTATGTTGTAACTTTTTACGTTAGTTTTTCATTCAAACGCTTTGAGTTTTCTTTCGTTTCTTTTCCTTTGGACCGACGCTACTCGCTTGACGCCTGCGAGGCTACTGAAGTTTGTCGGGCGCACAAGGGCTGCGATGCCTGGGAGTTGGCGGGGGACCGATAGGGGTGCCTTCGGCGAAGCCTACTCTTGAATTAGGAGATAATAAAGTTACTGCACTACTCGAATACCTTGTATCTAGAGATAACTTTTGATGTATTGAATTCTGACACAGAGCAAATGTTCGGTTAAGTAATTGGTAGAGTGATATACTGTTCTCTATGTGGCTAGAAGATAACGATTTGATACTAGCATAATACTATTTCAATGTATAAAGTAAAGGGAAATGTTTTATGTCGATTTAAAATCGGTGAATAAATAATATCATTTAAACAATAGTGAAAGTATATCCGCAAATAACAACGAGTTTTGTAGAACGATAATTAATTTTATTACTTAAATATACATATACTATACATAAAATTCTTTTTTCAACGCGTCAATCCAAGCACAAAAATAACGGCAGAAGCGGGATGCGAACCGCGGACCTTGGAAACCAATATGCCCAGGTATTCATACCGCTCGGTGAACTGCGCCATTGCTATGCCCCGACTGACTTGCGTTGAAACTAGTATTTATATCATTGTTATCATCGTACGACAGATGTCGCCATAGTATATATTCAAAGTATGTATATTTTTATTATTATTCTATCAGTCTTCATTTATTCACAAGCTTAATATTATTACTTTCCGACAGTCTATTTAAAAGGCAGGCGTTGAAAAAAGAATTTTATGTATAGTATATGTATATTTAAGTAATAATAATATTGTAATATAGTCAATGATCTATAAAAGTAGATTAGAATATTGAAATAATAAAATAATATTCTAATAAAAAAAATTAAAAAATTCATATAATGTTATTGATTTCTGTAAATTGTAAATTATGAAGCTGTTATTTTAGCTCTAGTGTTAGTGAAGAGTTTTTGAGTTTTATATAAGAAAATTATTTAGTTCAAAGGAAATTTAAAACAAAAATTTAACACAAAAAAAATATTTTAATTGTATTTGTGTGTTTGCTTCAAGGTCGCCATCCATAGGTTGGAAACCAGTATTTTTAATTTGATTGATGGTAAAAAAGAATATTAAACATTAAGCTTATAAAACTGTCAGTTAACAGAACTATTAAATTATGTAATACACTCTATACTTGTAAAAACTATATTAATATCTGATCGATACTAACACATTTCATCTTATTTAGTATGCTAGAATTTAAAAGTATGTATGTATTGACAATGCATTCACGTGACGTAAAATTATGAAAAAATATTAATTGTCAACATCATGTCTATTGATTACTTTACACATTATCGTAGCATCGGCCAATAAATAGACTTCCTTTAACCTCTTCATTATGACTTTTTATTAAAAGTCCTCCTTAATTACAAATTTCTATTATATAATTTCGTTATTGTTTATAAATACGATTCCTTAAATTTATTCAGCTACTTTTTTGTGTGCGTAAATAAAGTATTTATTTTAAGTTTTATCTTCAGAAACAAAAGTCTCTTTTGGGAAGAACAATCTAATTTAAATACCATTTCATCATCTGAAACCTGCGTTTCGGAGGCTGTATCTGGTAAAAATGGTCTCAATCGGTTCTGACAGGATCAGAGTATTTATTTATTATTTTTATATTATCAGTAATTTAATTACTAATTAATTATGAATTCATTAAAAAAATAACGAATTATAAACATTAATATTTTTTTATTTTTTTTATGTTAGTTGACAATACTGTGCGACTTAAGGTAGAGAACAAGTTAACGAAACATTTATCTTATTATTATTCAAATAAATCTCAAAGTTAAATACTAAAAATATAGATGTCATAAAAAGTTCTGGTAAAGTGAAAACAACTTTGTATTTTGCATATTTATTGTTTAAAAATGTGTCATAAAGTGGTGAAAGGGGCTTATTCAGCCAAACGTTTATAAAATAATTTTAAATGTTGTAAAAGGAAAAAGGTTAAGCGATTCAGAAATATGCCACTCATTTACACGCATTTGTCTTTTCTGCCCCTTGAAAAATGGTATTAAAACAAACAGCGTAGAACCGGAAGCCTTAAAAATTCTACGCACTTCTTCCGCGTGTATAGTCAGGCATAATGCATATAAATGTTCGTTATCCTCACCCGATAAACCTTGAGGTAGTCAAAAGGTTAACCCGGCACATCTAGCGGTAAGGCCCTAAAAACTACATAACTATTTTTATTTTATAAAAACCTTTCATATATCGTTTTACTTATCACTTTATTTATCACAAGTATTGATTTCTTCACATGTTATAAACTGTAAGTAAATGAGGCACTGAAAAATCAATTGATTAAACATATTTTTTCCACTTGTGTCCCCAATGTGAGCATCGAATGAGATTATTTTTTGTAGTGTAATAAAATTAATTTATAATATTTTCAATTTAATTTGTATTACTTAGTGATTGATAATTGTGAACCGGTTCATCAAGTATATTGAAGTTTATACAAAATTATTCAACTAAAATGCATATTAGTAGCTAAGAAGTGGATAGTGGCGAAAAAATAAAAATGAACTCCTGGTGAAAATATGCAATAATTTGGTAAATAGCAGAGAGGTATTGAGATAAGTTTATGTCTTGCCGCAGCAACTGTCCCTTCGTCTCAATCGACAGTCTGTTTTCGTTATCTACCAGACGTAGGCATACCAGTTGAAGTTCATACTCCTTAATCCTCTGCATTCCAAATTCAACATTCTCTTGCTACTCGTCTTATGTTAACCTGAAACACTTCCTAGTTATGAATTTTCTATTTGATTATTAATATTCCATAACCTCTCTCTAGTTGGAGCATATACCTCCGGCCTGTTTCCATACAACTTCCAAAACCAAGTTTCATTGTTTTTGTCTTATCCACGGTTATTTCTGCACTTTGAGCTCTGTTTATGCAAAGTATCTATTTAATTGAATTATCGATTAAAGCGACAACGTTGGGTAATAAAACTTGGAAGTACTTGCTAGTTGCCGTAGGAGAAAAAATCCAGGAGACATTTTACTCGTGGCTTGGTCATCCTGACAATTTCGTAACAATTTCATAATAATTACATAACGAATACATAACGTAGTAGTTATATATTAGTAACATATGAACTTGACAATATGCCTCAAAGTAAACCGAATCTGTGGTTACATAATATCCCCGACAATTTTTTAAATCTGCACTTGTAATGTTAATACAACAATATTGAAATTTGGTATTACGTGTCTCAAATAAAAATATTAAGAGTGAAAAATTTTGTTTACATTTTTAGGGTGCACATATTTGTGAATTAAAACACAAGGTGCTTCAGTTATTACAAATCTCAAGTTGTTTACAACCCACCCCAGCGGCCACTTATCCAGCAACTATCTGCGTAATATGTTGCTTAACTTCGGCGATCAGACAAGAACTGAAGATTTAGTGTGGCTTAGTCGTGGATTAATCAACTTAGTTATTTGCTAGTAGGAGAATATTATTTACTACATTCGAGAGAACATTCCGTGAAAACACTGGTTCGTGGTTTCTAAGGTTTTTGTGGCGAGGAAGAAATACTCGCATTGAGTGACATTATTAAAACATGAGAACAAATAAGTAATAGATGATAACATTTACGAAATGCAAGAATGAAGAATCGAAACACACAGTACGTATAAAATGAATTGAAGCTATAAAAATAAAGGTGTTGTTGAAATTAATGGTTATATTGATTGATTACATGACAAAAGTTAATTCATATCTACAGAAGAATTTTTGCACAAGAAAAATAACATTTCGTAATGTATCTTAATGTGAAATAATATGAAAAAATCTCAAAAGAAATCGACAGGCGAATACAACTGGGATGGGCAGCATTTGGAAAACTAAAGTACATTTTTAAAGTCAAAATTCCGCAATGTCTAAAAACTAAGGCGCTTAACCAATGCATTCTCCCTGTATTAACTTATGGCGCAAAAACGTGGAATCGATATAAATATAAAAAAAGATATAATCCGAAACGAGGATATCTGCAGAAGAACTCAAGTAGTGGATACTACCCAATAGGCACACTCAAGTGGCAATGGGCAGGACATATCTGTCGAAGAAACGACGGTCGATGCGGAAGAAAAGTATTGGAATGGCACCCAAGAACTGGCAAACGAAGCGTTGGCCGACCCCCTGCAAGATGGACTGACGACATAAGAATAATAGCGGGAGTGACTTGGATGCGGAAGGCGTAGGATCGAAGAGGATGAAGACTCATGCGGGAAGCTTACGTTCAACAGTGGACGGATACAAGCTGATGATGAGAATATGAAAAATACCAGTCATTTAATTCTGTAGCATAGTTTTTGGTGACTTCGTATTTATTTACATAGAGGTATTTAATGATAAATAGTAATAAAAACTATGAATGTTTGGTGCAAAACTTATTCTAGATAAATATATTTAAAAAATCATGAAGTTTTCGTCTCCGTAACAAACCCGCGTATTTCTTCTTTTTTTCGCAACGAGATTTTAATGGAAAACTATTTTTTTGCTTTATTTATCATTTTGAGAGCGAATTTCAGTCCCGAATAGTCCCAAAAAGCGCAATTCTTTTCGCTTCAGCCGCTGAAATGGGATTTCATGAATAATATTTGAAGCAAGCGCTAACCGTGCATAGTTTTATATTTACTTTTTATGTTAATCTATGTCTTTTTAAAGTAACCGATATAAAAGATGTCTTTTGTCATTCAGATTGTGATCAGTTAGCAACAAATATATCCAATGGGAGTTCTTTCTGAACAATTGTGGCGATAGCACAGAAGTTCCGAAGAGAAAGAACCCGCGTAAATATTTAAATTTTAGTTACGGATATAAAGGAGATGGAGAAGGAAGATAGATTTTATTACCGAAAATATGAAGAAAGTTGGTAAAGGTACCGAAATTATTTTAGTAGCCACAGAGTCTGCATGCCTGACAGTATCGAGGCACTTTCCTTGAGTTTTATTAAAATGGTCCATGTTTTTAACGAATAGAACTGACCTTTTAAATCTTATATGCATTCATTTAATTTCAGTGTGATAAATATATAATTTTACCTATAACTCATCACCAGTGTAATAACTGGTAATAATACTGCCATCTATGTTTATTTAGACATAGCGTATTTAGCAGGAAAATTTCTGGGTGGAGAATAATAATTTTTTTATCAACAGATGTCTATATACGCGCCAGAATGTTATTTAAATATTTTGTTAATTTATGACGATTCATGTCACCTCCTCAGGTTTGAAATATATAATAAAAAAACTGATGATTTGTTAAGAAAAATATATTTATTTATAAATATATATAAATATACATTACGTACAAAATGAGTTTTGCATATCGCATCGATTACAGGCGAATGTTAAAACTGACGACGTTTGTAAACTTTAAATGAACATATTTTTTAGCTTTGAATTCCAAAAAATTAAAACAAATACTGTAAAATACTTTCAGAATGAAAGACTGCTTTTATAAAAGCTCTTTAATGTTGTATGTACATTTTATTAACGTTTGTTCAAAACAATATAATATGAAATATATCTTGAGGACGCGATGATTAATTATTAAACCATCATTCTCATTACGGAAAACAAATAATGTTGATAAGCTACTTATGCTACGGTTCTGAGAAGTTACATCATAAATTATTAATTATGGTACTAATGATTTTATTTTACATTTTTTCAAGTTTTGGCGTTTTTCTTTAAAAGATGAAATGTTATCCTGAAGATTGTATAAGTACCATAATCATTATCATACCTCAAGTACCAATGTGATCTGATATTAAATACCAATACTTATTTTAATGTACCAAAATAACAAGTGTTCCTTTGAATCCATTATACAGATTTAGATGTAATGATGTTTCTTAAATCTTTATATCATCTGATGCTTCATGTTTTAGTTAATTTAATATAAATAATTAATATTTCCTGGTGGGGCCGATCGGTGGTGTAGCTACAAAACGTCTAGAAACAATGTATTTAGATTTTTGCTAGATAATACGAAATATTTTTTGTATTTTCTACTGAAACGAAAAAAACTGAAACTAATTGATTTTATTCTTTTCAGGAATATGTAGACATATTTGTCATTAAAATCATATGTGACAATAATTCTTGAACAATATTTTTTTAATTTTATTTTCAGAAATAACCGATCGATGCTGGCGTTTTAAAATGAACGATGTCAGACTGCTGCTAACAATTAACAAATAATTACAAACGTAATCCTTACTTAGATCTTTAATTTCAAAATATACTTCACCGAGAAACGGTCAAGTGCAAAACAATTTATGTAACATGTGTTTTTTTGTTATAAATATAACTATCAAATGGATAATTTTATTGGTTATATTGAGGTGTTTGTGCAGAATATTTGGGTTAAGTACGTTCAATGGATTTCTTTTACGAGAAAATATGAAAACGGGTTACAGACAGGGGAATATTCTATTCTGAATTCGAATGAAAGACGATGGTCAGACCTGGCTAGGAAAATGTTTTCCTTAGGAGAACACATTAACATCCTCCTCTCTCTCAAAAAGTTGTTATTCCGTCGCGCGATGACATGATTAGGAGCAAATTGATAACACAGACTTTTTCTGAAGCACATTGACATATATTTACGATAAAACTTTACGAGATTGTGGCCCGGACCTATTCACAGCATTAGGCCGAGCCACAATAAAAAATACTCTCGCCGAAGAGCGGGACACGACTGGCGTGATGGGCTGTCGCACCGGCACCATAGCGGCGGTCTATATAACTAGTCCCAATATGGCGGGCAAATAAATGTATGACAAGCGAACAGAAATAAGAGAAAAAAGATTGTATACGGAGGTTTTCGGTACCAGGCAGCAAGGGCTACATCATGCTGATGTCAACATTATACAACTGAATTTTACTGTCCTGAATTTCAGAAATATAACAAATAAAGGTGGGCACTGCAAACAAAGATTACTGAGGATGATAAATATTTATAGCGGTAGTTTTCGGCAACCATATCGTTTACCTGGACAGTTGATGTGGAAGAAAAGATAATTGCGTCACTTTTGATAATCCTAGATTCTTATCGGTCTTTTTCGGGCCATTCAGTCCATGCTATTTATATTGTCCGTAGCGACTCCCTTTTCGGAAATAATTGTGGAAATAAATTGCTTGGAATTAATCGGCGTATTTTTTGCACGTCCTTTCACTTAATTAGTATGTAGCGTCGGTTACGCGATAATTTGCACATTTGTCAAATAAATTGCGGCCAATACAGACGCTGCTACCGAAGTAAGGGAAGGACTCTTACTTATATAAGACACCAGATGTACCAAGAGAAGTGTCTTTGTCTACCGTTCCATATAATGGAATCAAGTTAAGGCGCGGCTCCAGTAAGCTCCATTTTAAATTAGGGAAATTCCTGAAAATTTAGTCACCAGATGTTCAAAGTAAAGTATCATTATCTAATCTTATACAAAGAAAACTTTAATGATAATATAACAAATACTTGATGGTATTCATCATCATCAGCCTGTATCCGTCCACTGCTGAACGTAAGCCTTCCGCATGAGTCTCCTCTTCGATCTTCTGCCTCCCGCATCCAGGTCACTCCTGCTATTTCTCTTATATCGTCAGTCCATCTTGTAGGGGGTCGGCCAACGCTTCATTTGCCAGTTCTTATCGGACGCCACTCCAATACTTTTCTTCCCCATTGACCGTCGTTTCTTCGACATATATGTCCTGCCCATTGCCACTTGAGTGTGCCTATTTGTTGAGTAGCCTCCACTACTTGAGTTCTTTTGCCGATATCCTCGTTTCGGATTTTATCTTTTAGCGACACTCCGAGCATGAATCTCTCAATAGCACGCTGAGTGACGTTCATTTTATGGGTCAGACTTGCTGTTAGATTCCGCGTCTCTGCGCCATAAGTTAATACAGGGAGGATGCATTGGTTAATCGCCTTACTTTTAAGACATTGCGGATTGGTATTAATCAGAGAATAATAAATGTCTTCAATTCTTCAAAAGATTATTCATTTATTTATATTTTTTATTAAGATATGAAAATGTAAAAAATACATCTTACTTTAATCTAAATTTACGTTAATATTTTTACATAAATATATTGTCACATAAACGCTTATCCATGCTTATAATGGCCAAATTTAGGGATTCAACGGATAAAATATTTTCTTCAGCGCTTTGTAATGTTTTGTGGTATTGAAACATTTAGTTACTGTGACCACAGCTTACAGGCTTTTAAAGCGGAAAGTCTATTAGTCTAATTGGAGGGGTTTTTTCACAAGCGCGGAATAAGTACTAAAGAATTGTGTAAAAAAACAAACACATCCTGGGAATTGAGTTTTAAATTATATAAAGTAAAATTGAGTCTTACTTAGAATGTCAAAACTAAAAAATCACTTAGACTTGTCTTAGATACATAATCTCCTTTCTCTTCAAGTCTCAGGGGTTATGTTCGATACCACGACCTATCGTTCACATATAATTCGTTCAGCAACTCATCGGTAATTACTTACCGTTATTACCACGGTCGCTGCTCTTTGTAACTTAAAGAACTAATTCCTCCTGCACCCACCCACAACCGAGAAACTCGTCTTACAATTGCCCAACATAATAAAATTCGACACACATACACGGTAAATGTGTGTCGACCAAGAGCTGGCAGTTTCCAAAGTTCCTTCCTTAATGTCACCGGTAAGCTTTGGAATGCTCTTCCAGCGTCTGTGTTTCCTTCATCCTACAATCTAAAACTCTTAAAGAAATACATAAATATACACTTGCAATCTCCCCAACCCACTCACAAACACGAACACAGCACACGTTTCCCGCATGCAGCCTCCAGCCTCCCTGGCTGAGCGTCATAGAGTGCACTGGTCTTGACCGGCTGTGCTCTCCTGCATGCGAGTACATAAAAAAACGACTTAGGGTACACTGGACGTCTGGTTCACGGGATATTTGGCGCACGTGACAACTGTTGCACTGGATGTCCCGCTAACCTAACCTTACCTAAGTATTTGTCCAGTAATCGTAAGCTCAGAGATCCATATGTCTCGTCAACGACATAACTTAGGTTAGGTAAGGTTATCGAGACAACCAGTGCACCATTTGTCCCGTGCGCCGAATTTCCCGTGCACAAGACGTCTAGTGCGCCCAACGTCGTTACCGATGAGTCACTAAACGAACTGTTCAGGAACGAAAAGCGGCGGAACTGTTTTTTCTAGATGCATAAATCTATGCATAATAGTAATGTAGTCGCATGAGCTTCGAGTATGGAGATGATTTTGAAAACGCAGTTATAATTTGTGACGGAGATGCTCCGGAGAATTGATGATTAATTAAACACATGATTCATATTGTGGCTTTTGGGTTTAGCTGTGTGTGGCGAATTCCTCCTTTCCAAATATTTCGACCGCCATTGCAGGGGTCATCTTCAGGGTTGATGACTTAGTGATGAGTTGGTGTCTGGAGGTAGTTTAGCCGTCAGCCTAACTAAGCCCAAAAGCCACAATATCAAATCTGGCCGTGAAAACCTAAGAAGTTATTTAAACACAATATTGATTTTCTATGGAATAGTGAAAACACCCAACATACCTCGATACTGCATGCAGTAAACTGTAAATTATTTAATATTCATATTGGTTATGTTTCAAATAATGATTGATAGATGTCATTACTCATTAGTTTCAGGGCTTTTCAAGTTGATTTCTCCCGTTCCCTCCCACTACCGCCAAACACGTCGGACCCATGTCGAGCACCCTACTCTGTTGACAGAAGTCGGATTCAAAGTATCTTAAGCAACAACCTTCGAAGATTCAAATTGGCTGTGGACTTAAAATTTCAAATTCTTGCTTGTTAGCTTATATTAATCTGAAATTCATAAATATAATTATTTTCCTTAATTAATATTTCTGATTTCAAACTATGAAGTTGGCGAATCTACACTACATAAAAGTAAATTATTTATCCTCAAAAAGGCAAGAGTCTCTTAGAATCTGTATGTGAGTTCTCTTTATCACCACCTAGCGGTATTTTCTTGTAAAATTTTACAAAATAAATACATACACGGAGTACGTTAAAAGCCTTGACGAAGCATCTATATTCATGAAGAATGATTAGCAACTGGTCGATATTCCTTTAGAGAGAGAGCTGGGACGTCTTTTACTGCATTCCTTAACAGGCTAAATGACTGACTGATCATTTATCAACTTCACAAGAAAAAAATGTGCTGCTTGATTGATATTATAACAATAACAAATCAGTCTGTTTGTGTCATATAAATTTATTTTTCTGCATCCGTTTAAATCGAAAAAAATTAATAATTTTAAAATAAAAATATAACAATAAAATAATAAATACATCTGAATAAAAATAAACAATTAATATATGATAAACATCCGTTAATATTTTTGTGCTTTTACGTAGAAATTGAACGGAAATGATCAATATTTACTAATTAAACTTCTTTTTATATAAATCACGTTGAGTATGACCTCTATCAAACAAGGTAAATAAATATTTATTACTTATAATGTATCTCAAAATGATTGCTTAAAACATTGAAAAAATTAACGGAAATGTTTTGTTTTGTTTTATACGCGTTTAGTAATTCAATTATCGATTTTTGTTTTCATTAGGTGCATAGTTCTCTGACGTTTGACAAATGGTCAGTAGAAAATATTTTAATTTAATCATAAATTTACGCACAATACAAAATACTCCTACACACCCAAGTCTGCCGCGCTCCCAATCCTCCACCCACCACATTCAGACTCTCACTTATTAATTTCTACCCCGAGCCCGGCCGCAGGGTCTTTAGACAAAATACGATGTGTGTTAAAGACATTGTCATAAAATTCAACATCTTTTGTATTTCATAAAAAATATAGAAACACTTATTGTGAGATATAATAATCACAATGTTTAAATAGATAAACACAATACCAAAGATATTTTTTTGCTTTAAAATCCTCAACTTATATATTTATTAATAAATTAAGACAATTCAACTTCATTTGCATTGTTTATGATGGATCAATGTATTTTTTTGTATTAAAAAAATTAATAACGGATTATTTGATTATTCCATAAATATCGCAATGATGACTCTTCTAGACATGAGTGCAGCGTTCGACACTGTAGACCATGCTATCCTTCTAAGGAAACTAAGAATACATTACGGTATATCTGGAAAGGCCCTAGACTGGTTTCAGTCATACCTAGAAAACCGTAAGCAAACCATCTGTCTACAGAATAAAATGTCGAGATTATCTACTCTATCATGTGGTGTCCCACAAGGCTCAGTTCTCGGCCCATTATTCTTTATTCTATACACCAAAGAAATCAAGGAGATTGCTGAGAGATAGGAAATAAAAGTACACTGCTACGCAGATGACTGCCAGCTCTAACTCTTCTTGTGGACCCGAGGAAATTGGCAACATGAAAGAAAGGATGGTCGGCTGTATAGAGGAGATCGGACAGTGGATGTCAGCAAATAGGCTCGCTCTTAATCCGGAAAAGACGTAAATACTCTTTATAGCCACAGCTCGAAGACAACATCTATTGGACTTACAACCCTTGGCCATTTGTGGTAATGATGTCATCCCTTCTACAAGCGTCAAGCTGCTGGGAGTAGAAATTGACCAGTTCCTCAATCTTAGCGGTAATATCACAAAAACGGTGAAATCTGGATTTTTTAACCTGCGGCAGATACGGTCGGTAAAAAGATGCTTACCCAGAGATGCTACAAAGAGTTTGGTAAATGCGTTTATAGTCTCCAAAATGGACTACTGCAACGCACTGCACGCAGGCCAGCCAGCCAAACAATTAAATCGATTGCAGTCGTTACAAAACGCAGCGGCACGACTAGTCTACAACGCGCCCAAATTCTGTCACATTACTCCAATACTACACCGACTGCACTGGTTGAGAGTTTCGGCTAGAATCCAGTATAAATTATGCCTCTTAGCTTACAAGGCACTCAACGGAACTGCACCGGGCTATCTGACAGAACTTATCAAGCCTTCAGAAATAAGCGCGCGTGGAGAGACACTCAGATCGGCTAGAGCAAATAGAAGCACCCTGCAGCTGACGGGAGGTGTCCTAGCACGGTCTTTGGCAATCGGGCTTTCAGCTACGCTGCACCAATGGCCTGGAACTCACTACCGAAAAGCATAAGAGAGCTTATAGCGGAGGCATCCTTCAGAAGCAGACTCAAGACCCACCTTTTTACTCAGAGAGGCAAAGAAGCGCTTTTGGAATGATCATTCGGTCATAAAAGAGCGCTATACAAATACTAATATAATAATTAAAGTTAATAATTTATTAAGAATGCTTATAAATTTTAAACATAAAAATACTCGTAACTTTATAAACCGTTTTAAAATTAAAAATAAAATCAGATAGAAAATATAATGATTGCCACCATGGATTCCAAATGGGAGGCATTTTTATAACTTTATAAATCTTATTCAGTTTTCAATGAAACAATACCATTGCTTAAAAAATATTTATATCGCGATGCTTTCAGATTGTTTACTAATATATTTCAGTCTCATACTGTAGTGATAATTGAATATCTGTACCAATATTTATAATTAATTAGTACACATAAACATACAATATAATGCAACAATCTATGATATTTGCTGAAGGTTATTTTGTATTCATCAATTTGTTCAAAACAATATATAAAGAATATTGTTTTACAAATAAATTTATTTATTTATAAAAAATACTATTCATGTTTATTAGAGTTAAGCTCATACAAAGTAATTTATTTATCTTGATTACTGAAAATTAAATTACTTGTAGGTAAGTTAATATGGGAAAGAGCTTTCAAATAATAATCTACGACCATTTCAATGTTTACTTTAGGATAATTACATTCACTATTCATTGGGATTACTTTAATTAGCATTTAGTGCTTAAAAAAAAAGATTTTCGTTAAATTATCACATTTCGTGGCCTAATTTATTTTTAATGTAAATGACCGGTAACGGACGAGCCCTAATAGGATTTAGGGCCGCCTCTCTGTCTGCGGTAGGATTTAATTAACACTTTGCGGTGCGCGTGAAAAAATACTGGAAAAAATAGCCCTGAGGACGAGCGCCTGAATTTAAATCGCATTATTAGAAACGACCCTCTTGGGCAGGGCTGGCACCAGACCTGCGCTTTAACCGGTAATATATTTTTATTGGATTTTTTGTTGTAAGTAATAATAACACCCTTAAAGTCCAGCAACAAAAGCACATCTTAAACAAGGATGGGTCACTGCCAGTTGCTAACCATGTGTAGCTAGTCGGGTGGAGCCGATCCTTTATTGTACATACTATAATTTTCTCTACTATTAAATTGTAAGTAAGCAAGCTGTGATGCGGCCAGTTATGAATCCTCTTCTGAAATAATCTGGAACAAGATATCATATAGGGAACACAAAGGATCAATACTGACTGATGGTTATTCTAAACATCTACTGAATATCGTCTTATAATCGACAGTCTTTCACAATTTTATCAGGAACGGGGAACATATTACAGATTTGATTATGAGATCTGATTTACATTCTCCTACAACGACATCCTAGAAGTGTTAATAGTTATCATGATCCGCTGAGCATATCTCCGATTGGCTAATAGTCAGGGACTATTGCTAGTTTAATGTACATATATGGGAAGGACATATATGTCAAAGAGACGACGGTCCAGGGAGAAAAAAACCTTAAAATGGCGTTCAAAATTGCGTTAAGAAAAGACGCCTTGCAAGATGAACTGACAACATCAGAAGAATAGCAGGAGTAGCCTGGGTGCGGAAGGGGGAAGATCGAGAGAGATACAGACTCATGAGGCAAACTTACGTCCAACAGTGACTGTCACAGGCTGATGATGAGATGAAACTATTGTCTATCTTTATAAATCTCTAGGTGGTTAGCCCTGCGCTTACGTAATTTTTATTGGCTATTTTTATTATTCCTTAATATTTTTCAACATTTAAAGCAACTGATTTACCGTTAAAAAAATTATCGGATATTTTTTGAACCTTGACATACAGTTCAAAGGATTCGTAAAGTTATATTCGTAATTCTTTACTCCTTCTCCGTTTGCAATATCTGTGGTGGTTTACATTTCTCTGGACCAAAAGATCTGGCCTTAAATAAACAATGAAATTGACATTTCTGAATCTTTTCTTTTCAAAGCCAATAGACGACACTCGAACATCTCAGTTCTTAATTGAGATAGTAAATCGATGAACATATATTTTAACTTTTAATAATTTTATATTTATTTTTAAACACATTTTAAATTGTTACATTAATCTTAACTATTGGAACGTATTAATATAAATCATAATCATTTAAGCAATTTTATAGTGATATCCTCCTTTCTAAGTTGGTTATCGAATTACTGGGTAGCAGGATGCAGGAGCAGATTGACAATACGGAGAACTTGTTTTTGGTTCACAATTCGCGTTTATTTTTTAAATACTCGCTTTTTCGTCCGCGGTCGCGAGCGAGTTGCCAACTGACGGAGCACTCTGAAATCTAGCGCCGCCATGACAGTCGTGGCAAAAAAGCATATTAAAGTTGACAGTTGCACCAACATGAAATGGAGCAACTGTCATAACAAATAAAATGGCGCAGGCAAACGCCGTGTACTATTATATAATTAAAACTAACATTATTAGATGTGCATGTCAGGCGAGCGAACAAAAATAAGATACACAAGATCGTTTTTCGAGGCTTTACGGCATCAGCCTAATATAATAGATATATGTATCAAGCTGATATCAATACATAAGACATCTATTTAAAACAAAAAAAAACAAAAATTATATCTTCTTTATACATAGCAAAATCAAGACACTAAATACTTCAAAGAAGAGAAATTAACATTACCAAGAAACATAACAATATCTTTCGTACACTATTGCTTCAAATTAATTCAATGTATTACTTATTACGGTGTTATAATTTTGCTTCTTAACTTATCAAACTATTACGTAATACAGTTCATTCTTGTCGGAACGAGATACTTCGTTTTTAATACCAATTTATTGCCAAAAATTTAACACATTCTAAGCCGATGAATTTATGTGAAACTGTCTCGCTTATGAGTCTTACAGAAATATAAAAAGTAAACACGATTTACGAAGAATAGAAAAACAGAAAAATAATTTTCAGTAGACCATTATTGTACTGTTGTTATGTTCTAAATTGACACATGAATGCAATGTCTTTATTGTATTTTTTCTTGTCAAAATATTTTTTCACAGTATCTGGCAACACTGAGATGTGCAGCTTGTTGGGCACATGAAGCAGCATCTTAGGTGTGAGGCGGTCTGCAGGTCTCCACAGTCGCACAAAAGTGTCTCCCTGCCAAAGTATTCCCCACCTCTCGAGGTTGTCTTTTGTTCTACCAACTCCGGTTCTTAATCTGTTCAGGGATTTCCAGGTCCACCAGTCAAGGTTCTTGCCAGTTGGGAGGCCTTCCTTTGGAGTAATGAAATCCTCTGGTGCGATTTGTTGCCAGAGCTGGAGTCTCTCATTTTCAGTTGTGTGGATTTCAGAAAGCTGCTTCGCGACTTCAATCTTGGTGTTGGGGGTATCTGATTATACAAGCAGTGGGACGGTTGGTTGGTTGCCTTACGCATTTCTTCGACGCATATGACCTTGCGTCTTATGTTTGGTGGTGCGATACCAGCCAAGGGGTATAGTTTAGAAATGGGTGTTGGTTTGAGGCAGCCTGTGACGACTCTGCATGCATCATTCAGGGCAGTATCCACTTGATTACAGTGGGCTGATCGACCCCACACTGGTGCCGCATATTCTCCGGCCGAGTAACAAAGTGCTACTGCTGAGATACGAAGAAGGGGTGTTTATATAAATTAAATACACTTAATTTTATGTGTAAAAAAACATGCAAAAAATATTTGACCAGCTCTACTTACATAAAAAATGCATGCAAATTATTTTTAATCTTAATTTAAAAATATACTTCTTTATATAATTATTCTCCTTCTTTAGTCTCGCCATCGACGTCGCCCACTTCTGGGCAGACAGGATCTGACCCTGTTGTTTCCGACACGATTATATATATATAGCCTCGCCATTTCCTATCATCTAGGGTCGATTATCCTTGTGCACATCCGCCATATCTGCCTGTCCTGCGCTGTATTCTCGATCAAGCCCAGAGTTTTAGGATCCTTGTCTACAGTCCAGGTTGTAGTCCAGGTTTCTCGTGGTATTCCAAGAATTTCCTCATCGTGGGTATGTTGAGGGCTTTCTTCACCATGTGGTCCTCATCTCTCCGTGTCACATGCCCATACCATCTAAGGCGGTTTGCCCTTACCTTATCAGGTACGGGGCCACCCGAAAAGAACCCCGAATATGCTAATTTCGAACTCTGTCCACTCTAGTCACACCACCTGCCCATCATCAACATTTTCATCTCTGCCACATGAATCCTAACCAAGTCGCGTTGCAGCAGGGTCCAACACTCTGATCCGATCTTAATTTTAAAGTATAAAATAAACGTAAAAGTGTTTTATTATTAATTTATTACTTTAAAAGTAGCCTTCTAAACTACAACATGGGCACTAATACACAGTTTGGGTAAAATCTTACAAGTTATTAGCAAACAATTTAAAAATCTTAGTTATAAAGTAATTATGAACTTTTATTAACACTAACGAGTACTTTCAGATTTGGCCAAAACTAGCAGAAGCTAGTAGAAACTAAAAATAAAATTGATAACAGTAATAATAGGCAAATCGTCCCTTCTATTATATGATTACCAAAGTTATATGAATTTATTGGCCATTTATTGCAAGTAAGAGGCAATTGTGGGAGGAAATGACAAACGAAATCCGTCGCTTCGCAAATTCCCGGTCACTCTTCATAATGAATGACCTTACATCACTACGTACACTACTCGAAGGAATTTAAGCATTATAAGTTGATTTGAGATTTGGATCTGATAGATTGCAGAGGTCTCTGACGGTTTTTTCGTATTTTCATTATTTTATACATTATCTGTGTTAATTTATATCACGTACAAGTAGAAGTCCAATTTATTATCGTTAAAGCACTTAATGATTTTATATTTAACCTGAATTTTACTTTTTTTTTAATTTTCAGATTTATTTATTGATTTCTTTCAGAAACACTACAATTTTTATTTAATACGATCCTGAAATAAGATAATACAAGAGAAACAATTAATAAATATAGGTATTTATGATTATTAACAAAAAATATTTAAAAGTAACACAGCTCGATACACAGAAGACTCCACAAAGTTACTTTGATAAATAAATAAATTCGTGGAGCTCTTGTCGAAACTGGGTTTCTCTCAAATGGAATACATTAATATTCGAGGCAATGTGGTTGAACAGTCTGAAAACTCTTCCAAGAGGCATAGTCTCTGGCAGGTTAGTACTCCTAGTAAGAACAAACAATCTGTGCCTCCTTATACTTAAGCAATTGTCAGGGACAAACAAATCGATTTCCAACAAAATATCGAATATAAAGATACGTGTTATTGGCTTTGGATTCTTATTGAGAGGTCTTACTAATAATCTGAATCTCTTAATTAAGCAGTTTATTAACACTTACTTAAACCTTAATATTTTCATGCACACCATCACTGTACTCGTATATCCTTCCAACATGTAATGTTGAAACCACCCGATTGAGCGTAATAGAGTTCAATGTTTAACCATAATCGTCTCTCGAGTGTGTGTATTTAATGAATGGATGTTTATTTATTTATTATTATTTTAATTTTATTATATATTTACGAGTGTAAAAGAATAGAAATATTATAATACAAGTACAATGAATTCGATTTATGGTATTAAGCCTTACTGTTATTTCGTTTAAGCCAAAGCTGAAAACTATTACCGAGCATTCGAGTAAAGCAATAATATAATAATTATACTGTCGGAAAGTAATAATATTAAGCTTGTGAATAAATGAAGACTGATTGAATAATAATAAAAATATACATACTTTGAATATATACTATAGCGACATCTATCGTACGATGATAACAATGATATAAATACTAGTTTCAACGCGAGTCGGTCTAGGCATAGCAATGGCGCAGTTCGCCGAGCGGTATGAATACCTGGGCATAGTTGGTTTCCAAGGTCCGCGGTTCGCATCCCGCTTCTGCCGTTATTTTTGTGCTTGGATTGACGCGTTGAAAAAGAATTTTATGTATAGTATATGTATATTTAAGTAATAATATAATAATTATTTGCACGTGTTTCCATACCTCCAGAATCTGACCTTTCATCCCTGACTAAAATAGAAGGCAGACCAAACGGAACTCTACCAGTGAAATACTTTTATAGATTAATATCAAACTTCTTATATACCTTGTATGCATGTTTGTAATCTTATTTTTGAGTAAACTTCTCTTTTTCAAAAATTATAATATTTTTCCTTAATTAAAATTTATGAGAATATTTGTATGTCTTTTATGTAATTTTCAATAGTTTTATGGACTAAAATTATTGAGAATATTGGGCATAAAATTAACCTGAAATTTCACATTAAATTACCGCCAAGTAGTCAATACATTTATAGTATTCCATTATCTTATTCATCTTCTACTCGTACATACGTACTTTGTTAAAGCGTATTGTCACCACTACAGCTGTTATATCGGGTCACATAAAGGTGCTTATTAATAATGCTGTGTTTTGAAGATACAATGTGTTTAGACCGACGCGATTTGGACATAAATCCGTCACTACAAATGTCTTGAGTGTTGGATCCCATGGGGCGCAGAAAGATCAATACAACCTTATTATTAGTATGTTTTATTTATATTTGTGTAACCATCAACATCCTTGGAGTATCAATCTCGAATAATATCAAATATTATGAGTCAATTAAGTATAAAGCTGGTCTCGCTTCCAAAAAACTAGGTGTATTTATATAGATCACGTCGGTATTTCAACGATAAACAACTTTTTCTTCTATATAAAGGACAAAGCCGACCTATTCTTGAATACGGCAGTCACCTTTGGATTGGAGCCCTTAAATACCTTCTTAACTTCATTGAATTAGTTCAAAGAAGAGCAATTTGTTTGATAAACAATGACACTCTTACGTCTAACATGCAATTAGAATTACAAAATTGGTTCACTTAGTATTTTCTACCGTTATTACCACGGTCGCTGTTCTTCGGAAATTAAAGAACGAATTCCTCCTACACCCACCCACAACCAACAAACATGTCTTACACTTGCCGAACATCCATACACGGTTAATATGTGTCGACCAAGAACTGGCAGTTTCCAAAGTTCCTTCTGTAATGCCACCGGAAGTTTTGGAATGCTCTTCCAGCGTCTGTGTTTTTTCCTTCCTACTACCTTGCTCTTGGAGTGTTTACAAAGTGAAGGTGTTTCATATATTAACGAGTTCGAGTAGTGATTTGTGGTGGCCTTCCTTTAGTTTGTATAAAAATGAAGACGATATTGAAATTAATATATGAAAATAACTAAATTATTATAAATTGCCTATATAGATTTTCTGACCTTTATTATCATAAGACTTTTATTTTGATATTACGATAGATTTCAGCGCTTACCTTAAGTAATCCTACCTTGAAGCTTGCGGAAAAATCTCACTTTAGACAGACGTATCTGCGTTCGTCATCAATCATGTATTATTTACACGCAGAGATGATACGTGTTATGTGATGGGTTATTAGAAAAAGCACTCAAAAGCGTTTTTAAATAATCGATTTCACATTCAAGGTTATCACAGAAAAATACTTAAGTACTTAACAGGTAGATTACCTTGGTGGCGTACTTGTGAAAATTATAAATAAGTTATGTATAGAAAACTTAAGAATGGTTTTCGTTGGATCACCTAAGTTAAGCAATATTGGACTTAGATAAGACCACAGACAGACCGCTAACTTATCGCGTCTCGTTGGTTAAATTAAGCTGCCACTTATGACTAAATGGTTCATGTCTCAGGACCGAAGGTTTAATGATACAATCTCCTTAAAAAAATGATTAACAAATAACCCAAAATATGCCTCGTATTCTACCCTGAATATCGTTGAAAACCTATATGTGGTACCTCTACATACGAGTTTAATTCGTTTCGCAACCTTACTTGTATTTCAAATTACTCATATCTCAAAGCAAATTTCAAAAAATTCACAAAACGCGAGCACAACTTATCAAAGATGCTTTGACAGCGAGAGCGCACTGATAACTGATTCTATGACCGTGGCCGGGGGATTCACGCGGGAAAACGTGATGCGCGGTTCGTGTGCAACCGGCCGACCCCCTAAGCCAATTGCTGATATTACAATGCAAAAAATCACTCGCTCGACGGCTAGTATCTCAAAAAATACGTATTTTGGGACACTCCTATGTCAAGGTACCACTGTATATTCTTAGACGGACCATCGAGTTCAGAGATGTTTTCCAAAAATGCATGGACGATGTCAATTTACAAAACTTAATAGCCAGTTGAAGAGATGCGAGGAAGAGGAGAGTCAGCAAAAAGATAGACAGACTCAATGAAGAATACTATAAATTACTATTGACACATATATAAATTTTCAGATAATTGGTTACATTCCAAAGATAATCGTCGTTCCAGCAGTGTGGTGATAAAGAGAAAAAAAATCAAGAATAAATGGTGTCACGACCTATCGTTCCCAGACAATTCGTTCGACGACTCATCAGTAACGACGCGGGGCGCACTGGACATCTGGTGCATGGAAAATTTGGTGCACGGGGCAACTGGTTCATTAGATGTCTCGGTAACCTCACCTAACCTAACCTAACCTAAGGATTTGTCCATTGATAGAAGAGTTCATAGATTCATAGGTTTTGCTTAACGAAATAACTAAGGTTAGGTTAGTTTAGGTTAGGTTAAATAAGGTTAGGTTAGGACCAAATAAACACCATTCCATCTTGTTTCATTTACCTTTATCTATCATATATACGAGTAGTAGATCCCTGATGTCAGCAAAACATCTATTGACAAGATTTTGACGGAGTATCTAGGGTATGCTAAGGTTTGCGCGAGGTGGGTGCCAAGAATGTTGACCGTACGATAAATTTGGATAGGGTTTTGTCAAACACCCACCCTACAGCCCGGACTTAGCCCGAAGTGACTACCATCTCTTCCCTGACATGAAGAAATACCTGGGTGGAACGCATTTCGGCGATAAAGAAGAGCTGGAAGAAGCGGTTCTCAAGTATCTGCGTGGCTTGGCGGCACATTTTTTTGACTTTGGCATTCAAAAGCTCGTATACCGCATGCAAAAATGCGTTGATCTCAGTGGCGATGTATACAAATAGGTTAAAGTCTGAAGTTTCCAAAAATGTACGCATTTATGAAATTAAACATGTTTTACACTGTGAAAAATCACAGGGAAACTTATTTTACGGATAACCATCGTAGCATCTATGAAGTTACTAGAAAAGTTTTCAATATTTACACATGCGGTTTATACACCACCTTCTGACTTTATTTTCTTGTTTGTGTTAATAAATAATAATACAAAAAAATTACCCCCTATACAACGACGTCAATGTCACCTTATTAATTATTCCTGCGGTCACAATTCATACCATGCTAAAGACAGGTATGTTGAGGGAAAATAAAAAAGAGAAGTTGAAGTAATATGATGTTCTGGAAGTCTTTTCCAAACAAGTATATTTTTATATCGGCGTTTATCGGAATTTCATTACTGAAGCACATTAGCGCCAAAGATCATTTTTCGCAGTATTAATCCACTGAGGTGGGTGGAATAAATTGAATATACGCCGTAGTCTTTTTTTTCGTTTATAATATACCTATTACTGTTGAAAAAAAAATCAAAGTAAATAATAAAACAATACGTATTACTGAAAATGTTAGTATCTATGCTAAGTGCATCCTCCCTGTATTCACTTCTTGCGCAAAGACGTGGAATTTAACAGCAAGTCTTCCCCATAAAATAAAGGTCACCCAGCTTGCTATAGAGAGATCCATGCTAGGAGTGTCGCTAAAATATAGAATCCGAAACAAAGATATCCGCAAAAGAACTCAAGTCGTTGAGGCTATCCAACGAATAGGCACTCAAGTGGCAACGGGCAGGACATATCTGTCGAAGAGATGACGATCGATGGGAAGGAAAACTATTGGAGTAGCGCCGAAGAAATGACAAATGAAGCATTGGCCGACCCCCTGCAAGATGGATTGACGACATAAAGGAGAATAGCGGGAGTGGACGGATACAGGCTAATGATGAAGGGCTAAGTCTAAAAGTCACATTTGTACAACTTTTATGATAAATATTAGTTATGTTATATTAATGCCGTAAGCGTGAAAATCCAGTGAAAAACGTACGTTTCTGTTCTATGACGGTACAAGTCCAGATGTTAGTACGAGTTGAAGGTATTGAAGTACAATTGGGTTATTTCAGCTTAACATTCAACTGTAAAAATCCTACTAACTTGTATTGCCGGCGGGTAAAGCTCAATGGTCAAAGCGTTTGCTTTACAAGCCAAAGGTCGTGGGCTTAAAAAAAGTTAATCGATTTCTGAGCTCTAAAATACCCCTGATTGGTGTGAATTTGATACCCCACCCATAAAATGCCAGTCAAAGCCTATTCATTAAAATTTGTGGTAGACGAAAGTCGTCCCGTGAAGACCATCCATTCATAGTAAATTCCTGTAATAATAAGGATGATGCGTGAATCTTGAGCTGTAGTTTATGACGTTGGCGAATGAACACTCCATTTGCAGCATGGTAAGCATCATAGAATTTCACGGATGACTTACTATCCCAACTGTCGGTTTTCTCCTGTATGTGCTTACGTAAAAAAATCCGTTCAGTTATTTTACATGTTGAACCAAAATAAATTATTCGAATTAAAATAATTTAAAAAAAATCAACGGAGTAAAACTAACAATATAGAAGTTAATGAACCTTACATTTAAATATGCTTTTGTCATTCAAAAGCAAAAATTCTGAAAATAAAACTATAAACTAAAAAATATCTCAAACGGTGAAAATTGAATCCGGTTGGTTTTGAAATTCAATTATTTAAATGTCTCCTTGGCATTTATCCAAGTTACAGAACTAATTATCAATGATAATTCTGGTTCAATAAGAACGAACTCGAATAATCCTTAACTTTAGTCAAAGTTAAGTCACCTTTGTTTTAAAACTATACAGGAGAATACCGACAGACGGTCATAGTATTTCTGAAGTCTCATCTGTGGAGTTATATGACGCTTATCATGGTGCATATGGTCTACAGCCCGAGATTCACGCATCATCCTTAATATTACAGGAATTTACTATGAATGGATTTTCTTCACGGGATGACTTTCGTCTACCACCTATTTTAATTTATAGGCTATGGCTAACCTTTTACGGGTGAGGGATCAAATTTACACCAACCAAGGGTATTATAGAGCTCAGAAATCGATCAAAAATATTTTTTAAATTGATCTCCGTCGGGGATCGAGCTTACGACCATTGGCTTGCAAAGCAAACGCTTTGACCATTGAGCTATACCAGCCGGCAAATAATGGACGAAAATAAAATAAAATGTATTTGTTAAACATATACTTTATGTAATGTTACACAATTATGATATATGACTCACTTTTCGATCGTTATTTATTGTAATAAACATAACAACACGAAACGGTATATTTTTATTTAAAATAATTACAACGTAACAACAAAAGTAATAGAAAATTGAAACAGGAATTTCATATAACGCTTGGAATTTTAGATGAATTAATAAAACTGTGGGAATTGATTACCGCAATAAATAATTGAATTAATCCGGAAATTTTCTAGAATAATTTCAATATACATTTCGACGATTTTCACAAGGAATTTGCATAAAACGTGAAAACTATCAGAATTTTTAAATAATAATACTTAAAAAATATAATAAAATTAACAAGATACAACTCTCTTGAGTTGTCTTTTTATAGTGATGGATTGGGGAAGGCTACGAGTTAGTCGAAACTTCAGTCTCCTAAATAGAGGCCATGTCTAATCACGTAATCAATGTTAAAACAAGGTAAATAAATAAATATTTTATTTTTTATAATGGATCTCCAAGTAAATGCTGAAAACATTGAAAAATATTTTTCTTTCGTTCTACCTAACTATATGACTAACATATTTCCAAAAATATTGGTGTTTGTGAGCAAACAGTATTATAATACCAATAGGAGTAAGATCATAAATATTAGATATACGATACCCTTGAGGGTACAAGTCTCAAAGATAAAAAAATATATCATCATTCGGGTAGCCTACGTCTGTGTGGGAATACTAGTTCCAATAACAGAAATAAAATACAGTATTAACAACTAACCGCGTTTCGAGTGAAATGTATTCATACAATTTTCCGGTGACTGTTTTATGCTGTGTAAGTGTCATTCTTAATGTGTATATAGTTTCATCAGATCTTCTTTAAACGCTTAAAGATTGTTTTTCTTCATAAATCCTTATTTTTACGTAATATAGATAAATAGATATATATAGATATATACATAAATCCTTCCTTATACGAGGCTTTCGGTACCAGTCAGCAAGGGCTATATCATGCTGATACCAATAGATATATTGAAAATATATAGACATAACTCTGTATCAGATCTGTAACAGGATCTCTTAATGATCACATTTAGGATTTGAACAAAATGATTTAGTACTTTCAAATAATATTAATTGTTATGGAATTACTATAAAATTATTACTTTGCCACTGTGAAATAATGATGAGTTAAATAATATTTTATTTTGAAACATAGGTTCAAAAATGTGTGCCGAAAAGTGACACGCTTGCCGGAGAGCAAAGTGGGCGAATCTAAAAAAGATTCCAAACTTCCCATACAGAATAAGTTAATGAAATATATTTATAAAACTCTCAATTTACTTTGATTTTATAGACTTTACATATGTAAAACAGTCGATAAGCATTAACCGATAGCATCTTTTCGAGAGCATTTACACAAAGGGTCCTACCGACCCAATTTAAGGTCATATGAATTACTTTTAAATTGAATATTTTTCTTCATGAAGTAATAGTAGGAATTTAGATTTCGAAATCTGAACTCTTCCTGAACTCTTCGTCTTTAGAGGACTGAAAGTCCATCTTACTCATATCAATGAGAAAGATGTTTGATATTGCATATGGATATTTATTCCGTTTTATGTTATATTCCTCATTATCTCGTGAGTTCGAGTCGCTGTTAGAATGAAGTTACGATCTCGCAAACCATAAAGTTACCAGTTCATAAATCCCCATAATCCGCGCGGGGCCAATTATTTTTGTTTCCGACAATTGGCAGCACTGACCGCTCTGACGTGCGAGAGGTGAAAAAAATGGCCGACATAATCGCACAAATATCATGCGAGAGATCACGGGTTCGATCCTTGGTAAGGCTTACAAAAAGAGTTTCGAATAAATTCATTTTCCAAGGAAGAATAAAAATGTGCTAAGACTACACCCATTTATAGTGAGTTTCCTTAAAGATGGACGATGTGTGGACTGTTGTACACACACAGCAATAATTTGGAAACTAAATAACTTTCTTAACAAAATAACCACAGACGATATTCCTCCATCACAGTCTGAAGGTTGCTCACTCTTAAGATTTGAAAAAAAAAAACATTACATTCAGAAAATGTCTTCGTTTACTGTTGAGCGTAGGCCTCCCGCATGCGTCTCCATCCTCTTCGATCCTCCGCCTTCCGTATCCAGATACACACATACATTACACATAATATATAATATTTACATATCTTTACAACTGACAATATTAATTTTCTGAACCTAATAAATGAAAATATATAGCAATGAAGAAAGTAATCTCATAATTAGTTCGGAGCTGTCTACATTTCATTCAATATTTATACGCAAATACAGGTCATTTAATGTTAATTTGACTCTATAAACATACGCAGGCTTCAAACATTATACATAATACCATCCCAAAAAGATTAAGTAAATATGACTATCTCACTCTCACTTAGGACGCAAAAGAAATTCTCTCGTGTCTCATTTTTTTTCATATTGCTAGATGTGTTCTTGTTGTCATCGTCACATGACTTTTATGTTGTTGACCCAAACATAATTCATCGTTTTCGATGAAAAAACTTTTTCGTTGATTATTTATTAATTGTTTTTATATTTGGCTACCAAAGTAAACACAGCCTTGCGAAGTATAAAATTAATTTCGCATTAATCAAAATTATTGAAAAGTGCGCACTAACGTCGAACTCTATCTTTTGAAATACAGATATTAGGTTCGGTCATTTTGTCTTTCTCAACAATATTTTTACCCTATTCTTCTGAACTCGAATTAATTCGTACAGTGGATGGGTATCATAAACGGTGTCACGACCTATCGTCCCTAGATAATTCGTTCAACGACTCATCAGTTACGACGTGGGGTCACTGGACGTCTGGTGCACTAGACTATTGGTCCCCGGACAACTGGTGCACAGGCTGTATCGCTAACATAACCTAACTTAAGGATTTGTCCAGTGATCGTAAAGTCCAAAGATCCAAAGGTCTTGTTAACGAAATAGTTTAAGCTAGGTTAGGTTGGTAACAATTATATACGAGTATACAGTGAGCTACGTGTGCTTGCATAAATATATATTAGTAATTAAATATACACATATTTTACATCAAATTCTTTATACGCATCAATTCATTCAGAACAAATATCGGGAGAAGCGGGATGCGAACCTGCGAGCTTTGGAACCAACACGTTGCTCTTGTTCATTACCCTAATCCACTCGACTATCTTCCTGCCCGAACTGGTGCGTGGAATAAGTTGTATTTATACCATTGTTATCATCATAATGAACAAGAGCAACGTTGGTTCCAAAGCTCGCAGGTTCGCATCCCGCTTCTGCCGATATTTTTTCTGAACGAATTGATGCGTATAAAAAATTTGATGTATAGTATGTGTATATTTAATTACTAATAATATTGTATATAGTTAATGATCTATAAAAGAAGATTAAAATATTGTTTTTTTTTAATAAAAATGAATTAAATATTAAAATCCATGCATATATATGGTTCATTTAATTACTGCAGACCCGCTGCCGAGATAGAGTACTTTATAAATTTCATAATATAAAATAGAAAAGCATTTTTTTATCATATTGTAGTATTGTGGCTTTTGGGTTTAGCCGTGTTTGCGAATTGTTTCGATCTAATATTTCGACCGGGGTTAGGGGTGCAGGGGTCCTCTTCAAATATTGGATCGAAACAGTTCGCCACACAGGGCTAAACCTTAAAGCCACAATACCAAATCCGGTCGTGAATAACTAAGTAGTAATCTATATTATAGTACGTTCTGAAATAAAATTAAAACCGTTTTTGTTATTTATTGTAGATATTTACATTAGTTTTGATACATTTGTATTGTTTTCTTTCTAAATGTAAGCCAGAAAGCTGTTTTTGTTCTTCGTTCTTAGCAGCGTGGAGAAATGAATTAGTAAGCTGTTGACACTAAGAGGGTTATAGCCGGAAAATAAACAAAACCTTGCTCCTAGATAATCCGCTCACTCTGGACCCCTTTACATTATAAGTGCCACACAACTTAGCGTTAATTAAATATTTAAAAAATTTAACATTAAATTTAACATGAATTCCCATAAATATAATTGAATATTACTTGACACAGCTACGTAACTACGTAAAATCTCTTATGACATAAGTCTATTGAATGGCCTGTATTTATTTGTTCAGTAACTTGTTTAAAGTTTTGGCAGGAAATTAAATGTATTGTCAGTACATTAAATAAACAGGCAGTATATAAAATTAAAATGTCAGTAATATACTCAACACTGGCAATTTATATTTTTACTGACATTTTTATATTTTTATTACTAATCATTTCTTAAATGTTTGCCAGCAGTTGATTTAGTTTAATACTGACAAAATATAATTAGTCGCCCTACGCTATTGTGAACTGTTTCTATATCCTCCGCTCTCTGTATTTCAAATATCACCCGTGTATATCCACGAAGGAGTTATGAAAACCATTCGTTCTTAACCGACAAATCATGACAACCGTTAATGTATTCTTAGACGGAGTTTAAATACTGATGTCTATATATAGGTGAGACTTATTGTGTAACATTCAGAAGAGCAATGTTTATAAAAATGACGATAAAATTGAGTAACAATTTATGGTCAAAGCGTTTGCTTTACAAGCCAAAGGTTGTGGGTTTGATTCCCGACGGAGATAAAAAAAAATGAATCCTTTTCTGAGCTCTAAAATGCCCCCGGTTGGTGTGAATTTGATCCTTACCCGTAAAAATACAGTCATAGCCTTTTAACCAAAATTGGTGGTTGACGAAAGTCGTCCTGTGAAGACCACCCATTTATAGTAAATTCCTGTAATAATAAGGATGATGCGTGAATCTTGGGCTGTAGTTTATGACGTTGGCGGATCAACACTCCACACGCAGCGCTTAGCCATATGCAGCATGAAAAGCGTCATGGAAATCCACAAATGAGACTTTAGACTTACTATCCCCATCTGTCTTTACATAAAAATAAATAATTTATATTATCATGCAACAACAATCTTTTAGACGATTGAGTGGTCACCAAAAGTAGGACAAACTATTCAACCTAGTCTATCGCAATACCCTGTTGTGATGGGGATAAAATCAATGTTATTAAGGTGTCATCAAACTAATTATGTTTGAAGTTTTCTTATCAGTAACGCGACGATCTACCACTTTAACTCTTCTTTAAAGATAAAAAATAAGTATAAAAATAAGTTTTTATTTATATTTTCATTGCATTGCAAAAACGTTTCTTATAAATTCAAATAACACACTAGTATAAAACATGAACATTATATCATTTTATTGGTAATTCTCTCTCTGTCACTGAAGATTTCGCGGCTCAAGTTTTTTAACCTGTTTTATATTATTATTTTGACAGCAGCGAGATCGCATCAACTGTAACGAATCAGACAGGTGACAGAAGCATTTACCTGACTTGAAACGACAAATAGGAGTTTCAAACATTCACGTTGATATCCATAAGTAGACGATATTAAATATATATATATGTTACAATCAATGCATTGAAAATTAGCGTTTTGTATTGAGACTTATAATTCGGCAGGTATATATGCGATCGGGCTGCAATAAATTTTACCTGAAAGTTAAAACTAATAAGCCAACAACATATTATCATACGCATAAATATGCTTTGGATACTGCAGCTCAAATCAAGAAGAAGTTTCCTACAGTCGACAACGGAACTGGAGATACCTGAGGCCACCCTGCGGCTGAACATGTGGAGAAGCGCAACTGAGGGGAATACTTGGATTGCCCCGAAAGAGGACCTAGCCCCTGGACATGACCAAGGGTGGAATATATGGAGGTCCCTTAACAGACTTTATGCAAGACGAGGACACAAATGAGGGCCTGGCAGTTTTACAGCGGACCGACTGAATGTGACTGCGGCGTGGAGCAGACCCTGTCACACCTTCTGGAGTGTGCGCTGTGCCCGAGTGGCTGCACCCAGGAAGACCTGATGATGGCCAGAAGTAACGCCATCGACGTCGCCCACTTCTGGGCAGACAGGATCTGACCCTGTTGTTTCCGACACGATTATATATACTGCAGCTGCCTTCTCACTAGCCCCTGGTACTCATGCTGGAGGTTTTCTTGAAATATGCAAAGCATAAGATCGGTAATGTTTCGAAAACAGAGATGACATTATACAAGACTAGATCCTAATTGACCGATACATTTTTTTTTATTACTTCATTCTATGTCCGCTTCATAGTATGTGGAATGAAGGCAAAGTAAAAAATGTTAAAACAAAAAGTTATATTATAAATAGTGAAGGCCGTAACAAAACAATATTTTTCGCAAGACAATGATTTAATAGAAAAAAAATAACTGGTCGAATATAATAAATTAATTTTTCTTTGTGAATAAAACATCAAAAAGAAAAACTAAGTGAACTGTTAAATTTTATTGTAGCATATAACGTAACATATATTAAATGCTGTGAAAAAAATCTACAACTGTCTCATAAATAAATACATTTGATATTTCCTCATTTTAAAGGAAAAACTCCTAGGAACACCTGTCGGTATTAAAATTTATATTTTTGAAATGGGTTTTACGTTTCTGGTGTAATTACAAGGGACTGACTTATAACGTTTAAAGGTTCTATTAAACTAAATTACGAAAAAATATTTATATAATTACTTTGTCAAAATTATTAATTAATTAGAATTCAAAGTGACTTTTTATTTTTTTTTTGCCTATTTCGTTAATATTTGAAAAAGTTTTGATGTTTCACTTGACAGTCAAATTTTAATCTCTGGAGATGTCAAGACTGTCAAAGAAAAAACATGTTAATTGGAAAGATTAACTTCATAATTGATAAAGCGGTATAATTTGAACACATATACTTTTATGATTGTTTTATTGTAAATAGAGTTAAAGTACATATTTATACTCACTCCAAATATAGAGCATATGGTTATCATCGAAGACAAAAGCCTAGAAAAAAGACTGCTTTAATTTTTTGTGTTTTCATATTCTATAAAAACGGAATTTAAAAAAAATATTTCTTTAGACTTAACTTTCCTGCTTGCATATCATAAAATTTATTTAATTTATTTATTTCCAATGTAATTTCTTTATCACTGTATTAACTAATTAGGTTTAAATTCAATACAAGATACTATTCCAAAAACTTACTTCAAAACATATAATATATAATTTTGATCAAGAAATTAAGAAAGATTTGAAAAGGTAGCAAATATAGAATATATATTTAAAAACGTTCGGCGGTAAAAACCTCGGAGAAATGTACTCTGGAATATAATATTTACATGACTTCCAAATGCGCATACTCTTGCTCGTAAAACTCATGATTTGTTATTTATTTCTATATTTGTTTCATGAAGCCGTTTTCAGTTTGTTTGCGTTTTTTCTATTTTTATTACAACTCACAAAGAACGGAAACAATGCGGATTTATTATGATTAGATGTTTTTCAACTGAGAAATTTCGCGGATAAATAAACAATATAATCTCTCGTAAAATATATATATTTTGATTTTGAAAGAAAGGGCGATTAATTAAGATTTTACTAATAATAATTCGAGGTCATGACTTTCCTTCTCCTTTGTTAAAATTCTTCTTTATCGTGTCAGCAACATCAAATTATTTCTGCCCAGTATCTGGCAACATTGATAGCCCGTGTGTTGTCTAGTATTAGGTCTTGGGTTAATTTGATGTTAAAATTAAAACATAATTATTTTTTTCATTAAAACTATATGACATTACCGAAAAATAACATATTATTGCAGTTTAAATATTTAAACTGCTATCCCGAATAAAATGTGGAATAAATATTGACGGAGAGTACATTTCTCACCTCCGATTTACAGATGAAATAGTGCTAATAGCCGAATCACCTCACAAGCTCCAAGATATGCTCTACGACCTCAATGAAGCGTCCAATAAAATTGTTCTGAAAATGAACATGGATAAAACAAAAGCCATGATAAATAGTCATATTTCCCAGACCTTCGACCCTATTTCCGTTGGAGGAACACAAATAGAGGTTGTAAACGACTATACCTATCTGGGACAAGTAATACAACTGGGACGAAGTAACTTCTCAAAAGAAATCGACAGGCGTATACAACTGGGATGGGCAGCATTTGAAAAACTAAAGTACATTTTTAAAGCGAAAATTATGCAATGTCTAAAAACTAAGGCGTGTAACCAACGCATCCTACTTGTATTAACTTATGGCGCAGAGACGTGGAATCTGACAACAAGTCTTACCCATAAAAAAAGGTCACCCAGCGTGCTATGGAGAGATCCATACTCGGAGTGTCGCTAAAAGATAGAATCCGAAACGAGGAAATACGATGGGGAAGAAAAGTATTGGAATGGCGTCCAAGAACTGGCAAACAAAGCATTGCCCGACCCCCTGCAAGAGTGACCTGCATGCGAGAGGCTTACGTTCAACAGTGGACGGATACAGGCTGATGGTGAACATCTAATCAATGTATACTACATGAAATGCAAAAAAAAACTGTTGTACATTCTTAGAATATAAAATTGGAGGAAACATATTAGTTTGTAATACTGAAATTTTATTTTATTTAAAATGGACATATTCCTTATGAAACCATCAGTAATTTTTATCTTAAGTAAAACTAGGTAAATTAAACTCAATGCAAGTCTGTTAAATGTATGAAATTTCAGTGTAAGCTTATAGTTAAAAATCTAAATTTTGTCTTATTACTCGTAGATTAAAATGTTGTATTAGGAATACATAATCAAAAGTATTGTCACGTGAAATAAAACCCGAAACATTCCAACATTACGGCGATTATAATTCAGTAATTTGTAACATTGTCTAAGTATAATTTTGAAATAATCCAGTTTTTCTTAAATAATCAGGAAGTATAGTAATATTCAATTTAAATATATTTTCGCAGTTTTTACAATTTAATCTCTGTTCGATAAAAAAATTATATATCGTCATAAACAAAAAGTAATTTTAAGTCAATAAATAAGAATATTTGGGCTTTAAGATACTTTGTTGTTTTAAATTAGGAGAACATGACATCTTATAATGTATCAATGATCCCTGGCGCGCGTTTCTATGCGTCAAAATAGGCAGTTACTTTTATCAAGATAAAGTACGAAAAATAGTAGATAAACTTCGAATGTGACGTTTGTTGTTTGTCTTTTTCCAATTGTTCATGGTACAACACTACCACTACTTAATTGTTACATTCATCAATAATATTCGCGAAAGTCCAAGCAAGAAGTTCCTAAAACGAAGGGCGTGGAAGTGCATAACATATATTTAAAAAAAAAAACATTTATTATCGTACAATATGATTTGAAAACAGCGGTATCATCTCAAATGTACATTTTGAAAAAAAAATTGTGAGAATGACGTTTTGATTCATTCAAATTTCAATACATAAAACTTCTTTATATGTAGACTTATACAGATTATTGAAATATTATTTCATTCCACTCATTTTTGGGTGAAAATTGAGAATCAAAATATATATACGAGCATAGCTATCGATATAACGTTTTTAACGTACGACTAATATTACAAAAGTGATTGGCAATAGTTTTTAACTTGATTAAAAAGTGTTAATACTTGTGTTGCCCAACGTTTGAAGTTTGGGTTCCTTATTTTTCTATTTCGCTACCGATCGGCGCGCGGAAGTAACGTAGCAACGGTTTCAGTCGTGCGCGACGCCCGGCCGTAGATGGACGTCTTTAGAGACACCGCACGAGAGAACCAAGTCGAGAGTTAAAAAGGTTTTACGCTAGGTACTTCGTGAAAAAGTGATTAAAAGAAACTTACAGAAAAACATGAGATTTGTAATTTAAAAAAATAATAAATGGTGTTCAAAAAATGTTCAATGATAAAAAAAAGCACTCTTAATAGCATTGTTTTGTAAATGCAAATTACTTTTACGTGAATAAACAAAAATTCTAGTAAATAGTAGTTAGTATACCTTAACTTTGGTTTCTTTAAATTACGTGTAAATTTGTGAAAAACTTTGTTTGGTTTAATTAATTAATATATATTTGTGCATAATTGGATTTTTAGTGACAAAAAATGAATTTTATAAATAATCATTGTTATAAAATAAGCGTTCTTATATTAATATTGCCCACTTAAAACAAGTTTGTGTTAAGTTGTCGTTATTAAAGTTCATCTTTACACAATAGTTTATTTAATTTTAAACTTTATCAGTGTCATATTAAAAACATTTCTTGCAAAATATAGTGTTTTATTTTATTCTTGTAAAACACCTTTGTTGTGAAGTATAAAAATACGTCCCACATATTTGAACATAAAAAAATGTTATCTTTGAGATTAAAAACGGGAAATTGTAAATAAATATAAAGTTAATTTTATTATTTCTTACTTTGTGTGATTTTTTATTGATTGTTAAAGATTTTAAAAGATTTTAATTGTAAGAAAATTAAATATTACGGTATACAAAAAAAAGATCGTCGATATAAAGTGTTTCGATTTATTGTAAAATAATACTTTTTTACATTTAGAAAACCTGTCTCTATGAGAGATTTGATGTCCATTTGTAAACAACTCAACAATACCTTAAATACTTGATTTAAAAAAAAACTTTTAAAAATGATTACCATAATTTGAAATGATATAAATTTAAAATAATAATCATCAAATTGTGCGTAAGGTTGATGAAAAGACTGGTACCCGAAACCATGGTCTACATATAAAATATACTCAACGTGGTCCAGCCAAGGTAAAAATATCATTTTTTATATAAAATTCTAATGTAAGAAACTTTTTTAAATATTTGCTTAGTAATTAATTCAAATGACTTTATTATTACTTGTTACTTCTCGAGCACTGGTTGGTGTTCATTAAAGATGCTATTTGCGTTCTTGTGATGAAAGCGCACATACTTTACAAAAACAGAAAATAAGACAACATAAAAAGTGTTAAAGAGACTGTAGAGCTGACATGTGATTAGGCGAAGACTATGACGACTGATAGAGATTTGTGGCTGCAGTTCATCAGCCATATGTTTCACTTAGGGGAGTGGACTTGGTGATGATGCTTAAATGTTGATTGGGTTGAGCTACCGCTTAGGATTGTTAGCCCAGGCCTTGAGAGTTGCGGGTTAACGCGTTACTTACAACCTGCAACAGACAACTTTTGAAGTCTTTAAGGGTTGCTATACATTTTATGTACTCTGCAGAGCTTCAACGTAAAGGTCATACTGACCATCCAATTAAAAAAAAACAGTGAAACATACCCGTCATATTTATGACGAGTAAAGAACCATGGCAGTTGACAATCTATATATATAAAAGAAAGTCGGGTTATATTTGTTTTTATAACTCAAGAACGGCCAAACCGACTTGGCTGAAAATTGGTGGAAAGGTAGCTTAGAACCCAAAAACGTCCATGGTATACTCAAAATTGATTTGATTAAGAAAAAATATTGAACATTTACGTAAACATGTTTTCATACAAGACTATTGTAACTTGACAGCTGTCAGTTGAGACGGTGGCGACATAGGCCAGCAAGATAACTAAAAATGACGCAATAGTAGGTATTGTAAGTAGGTACCTACGTAAGGTACGGAATATTTTGAAATAAAAAAGAAAACAAAAGGCAGGAAAAAAAAGACAAAAACAAAATAAATATTAGTGAAAATATCAATTTAATCTTTTATTTGTTAAAAAATTTATAACTAACAGCAAATGGTAAGGCATCTTCTTATTCTATTGTGTTATATTTATTTTTTATTATTTTCTCTATTTATTGTATATTTATGTATACTATTCTAAATATATGTTTCTAAATATTTGTAAAAAAATTGGAATGGACCAAATATATGATATCATATGTACCGAAAAATCCAACTTAATAAAATCCAAAATCTGCTCATTTATTGCCTTTCGGGTGAAACAAAGTTCACCGGGTCAGCTAGTAACGTATAAAAGCAATTTATCCCTACCACATTCTCCAGATATGGACGTGAAAAATAGTATAACATTCGTATCTAGTTATTCTAAAATCAAAAATAAGCAATGAGTATAATAATTATTTGAAGTTATTAGTCGCACGACGATCTTAAATTTGATATTATTAATGTTCGACGCATTTCGCCTGACGCGTATTTTAACATCTCAAGGAAAGACGTCTTGTGAGTTAGATCAAAATGGTTCCAGCTCGCGAGTCGCGCGTTACCTATATCGTCGTAAGTAAGATATTGTCATTTGTAAATTATATTCGTATTTTTTTCTACATATACATCTATGTAAGTAAGTACAGTATGTATATTTACACGTGAATGTGTATTTATTTAATGCTAGATTACTATTTGACGATTACTAGTTAGAATGAAATATCTACTCAACATAAAAAAAGGCTACATAATATTTGAAAGGAATCTTCTTTGTTTGTACATAATATAATATGAACATCATAGTTATGGTTCTCTGATATCCTCCTTGGAAGAAGGAAATGATTCTACTCCTGTTTTATGTGAACTTTGAACGTAGGTGCTTCGCGGCCTCAAAGAGGCTTGAAACCAATGCTTTAATGTAAAACGAAATGTTTTGTTTTGTTAGATTTTTTGAGATCTAAACTTAATACTGGCTTGATAATCAAGCGCTTTACCACTGAACCATAATATTCAGTAAAATGAATCATCATCATCATCAGCCTGTGTCCGTCCACTGTTGAATGTTAGCCTCCCGCATGAGTCTCCATCCTCTTCGATCCTCCGCCTTCCGCATCCAGAAAAAAGAATAACTTGAAGAAAAAATATTATGTTTGTGAAATATGAATTATGTTTAAAAATAATACTAAAATGTTGTTGAGAAAAACTATGTCCTTCAATAGTGATAAAAAAACATTCTATGGTAAAACAATATCATTTATAAGTGGTAATAATTGTATGACATGCAATGCACAGGTAAAAGTTGATTACCATAATTATTTTTTCGTTTTCTTTAATTCGTTATTGTTTTTGATACCATCCTTTGGGAAAACGAAAAAATATAGAATTGCCATTTTTTAATTGTAAATTCACACACATCGAAAGAAAATTCTAGAAGAGGTGGCATTAATAATTGAAAGAGTTGTTATCGATCGAAAATAATATTTATGCACTCATTTTATTATATATTTGTGTATAAACATTAGAAAGTCACAAACTGATTCTCATATTATTGTTATTTCTCTTTGATAAACGAATAAAACTTTTGTAAGCGATTTCTAGATAATATTTCGTTTTGAGATTCAATTGATGCCACTTTTTATTTCATGTTTAAATAAATTTTAAAAATTTCAACTTATTTATGAAATGAGATTTATGTGATCGATTTATATGAATTGCCATGAAATAATTAACTGCGATTGAATGACAAACTGTTCAGATTACAAATACAATGATACACAACACAAAAAATATTGTTCATTGTTTTTAGTATGTTTTTGTATGCTTACGATCAGAATTGAATTTTCTTTTGTTCTGAATTATATAAAAATAAATGTGCTTCTAGACAGTAGCATTTTATATTCCAGTGGCTAGGCACTTGCAATTTGAAATAAAATCTTTATAGTTTAATAAAATATATTTCTTAAGCACAGTTCTTACATATATTAACTATTTTTTAAATTTTTATCTTTTATAATTAATTCATCTAATCAACATTCAACATACGTCACATTTGTCAGCAATAAATAATTCCAAAGAATTAATAATTAATTATCTGCGTGATGAAAATACGTTTGTAACATCTAATAGACGGTATAAAATAAAATTATTTTTATTATTTAGCAATGTCCAGCCGTCATGACTGAGTGTCATAGAGGCGACTGGTCTCGACCGATTGTGCAATCATTTATGCGATATCATAAAAGAATCTTGTTCAATTATTTTTAGTGCTCTGAGATCGGCCAACACCATTTTTTTCAATTCTTGGGTGCAAAATCCTTCTTGCTATTTCCAATTTAGGCTATTATACTTTAAACGTAGGAACAATATTGGCAAGAACAATACAAATAGGCATTATTTTACATTTCAAATTGCTCGTATCTCCCAAAAAAAAATTACCTATTGAAATAATTTGAACTGCCAATAATCCGTTCCTGCACCCAATATTTCACCCCAATTATTTAAGTTAAATGTTTTTGAATAAGAAAAATGTATTTATAAATGACAAATATTGTACGAAAACGAAATAAAACAGAATGTTAAGAAATAAACTAAATTTATAAAGGGTTATTTTCACTTAATTTTCGTCACTGCTTTTCGCCTCACTGGTCTTTGCCTTTTTCGTCACGTTTTTCTCACTTTCACCTGTAGGCCGTGTAAAAAAAACATGTCCAATCTGTTTCTTCCTCCCTTTCATAATGTTCCGGAAATGAGTTAGGCAAGTGTCATTAAATACTTCCGATGCACGACAGCTGCGACCTTTTCTGGGTGTTTCTTTTCCACGAACTGTGAAATTCTCTCCTAAAATAACCTCAACCTTCTCCTCTGGCTCCTCGAAACCAATTTCTTGCAGAACCTTCGTATGCTGCTATGACAGTCTTGTATCTCATCGGTCGTCAGTTCCTTCGTGTGCAACTGGACGACCTGCTAAGCCGATTACTCGTATCTCTAATTTTGCTCGTATTTCAAAGCAAAAAATTGCTCGCTCGTCGGCTCGTATCTCAAAAAACTCGTTTGTTTGGGCACTTGTATGTCAAGGTACCAATATATTTTATAATTTAAATATATATTTATTTAATTTTATAAAGTTAAACACATAGTAGATAGTATAATCCCGGAAATACAATGTTGATGAAAATAAATCTTTAGTTTATAAGTCCTCTGGAACATATGGTCTCCCAAAATTGAAGGCACTCAGTTTTGCTACCTTGTCACAAGACAATTATTCACCTGAAGATCCACCTAGCAACTTATAAGGTTCCGACGAGCTCAAAGAAATGAATACGAGGACTTGAAGAATCGGCGGTTGTAGTATCCGAGGAATATTTTAGGTAAATTATTAATGACATTTTTTAATGAGATCGGATGCTTAGCCCGATGGTCCCGAGGCCTGGACTATTTGGTCTTACGAGGTTGCTCAACCCAACCAACGAACCGCGGCAGTAAGCAACAAGCGTTAGCCTATCCGTCTTTTGGTCACGGCCAATGTAGCTTAACATTGGTAATATAACGAGAACCGCAATTACAATGATAGGAATACTATAGCCGTGGGTCTTATTTGGATTATATAATGTTTTTCGCTATATTGAGGATGGTAAAGCGCTATCTGTGGAGTGTTGATTCAATATTATCATTAGACTGCAGACCAACATTCACCGACTATCTATTTTTTGTATCCGTCCACTGTTGAACGTAAGCCTCCCGCATGAGTCTCCATCCTTTACGATCCTCCGCCCTCCGCATCCAGGTCACTCCCGATATTCTTCTTATGTCGTCAGTACATCTTGCAGGGGGTCGGCCAATGTTTTGTTTGTCAGTTCTTGGGCGTCACTCCAATACTTTTCTTCCTCATCTCCTCGTTTTCTTCCGACCGTCGTTTCTTCGACAGATATGTCCTGTCCATTAACACTTAACTGTGCCTATTCATTGGGTAACCTCCACTACTTGAGTTATTCTGTGGATATCCTCGTTTCGGATTCTATCTTTAGTGAAACTCAAATCACGAGTCTCTCCATACCACGCTGGGTAATCTTTATTTTATGGGTAAGACTTGCTGTTAGATTCCACGTCTCTGCGCCATAAGTAAATACAGTGAGGATGCATTGGTTAAACGTCTTTGTAGACATTGCGGAATTTTCGTTTTAAAAATGTACTTTTTGTTTTCCAAATGCTACCCATTCCAGTTAACTATTAATTTTAATGAATTGGTTAAGACAGATAATTTTACAGATACAGGAATTAGCCTCACACTAATTTCAGACATTTTTTGTCAATAGACACGTGGTGAACAGATCAGGAGCAGATGAGCAACGCACATTCGTCTTTTTTAGAAGCACATTGACATATACAATATATTTCGGTAAGCTTGACAAATTTTCGGTCCGGGGCAGAGCGTATGCTTTCAGACCCCAGCCGGATCACAACACTATAGAACTAGTCCTGCTAACAGCCTGTCAAATAATTACAAAATGACAACACACGCGTGTCCGACAAGCGAACAAAAATAACAGACGAAGGATCGCATAACGAGGTTTTCGGCACGAGCCTGGAAGGGCTATATCATGCTGATATCGTTATACATTCACCGCTTACGTTTTTATACTGATGTAAATGACATATGATGCTTAAGATTCTGCCTAGAAAAGAAATAAACATAATACAAAATGCGCATTGTGTATAACCGTTTGGTTTTCCCGATAATCAGTAAATTTTATTATCACGTTTTTCATTGAAGTCGTTAATATTTGTGATTTATAACGTTTCACTTTTACAACATATTTATAGAAGTATTTTTTCTATATTTCAATAAAAATATACAATGTTGTTGTAATAATTTTATATTTGAAAATTTTGATCGTGAAAGAGTGGCGATCAATAGAAAATAATGAAGTTCAATGTTGCATTTGTCTTATTATTCCTTCGCATTTCGTTCACATACAATTTGTTCAGCGACTCATCAGTAACGACGTGGGACGCACTGGTCATCTGGTTCACGCGACATTTGGTGCACGGAAAAACTGGTGCACTAGATATCTTGCTAACCTAACCAAATCTAATTTATTTCGTTAATTAAGTTAGGTTACGTTAGCTTAGGTTAGAGGTCCAGGACGCCCTACGTCGTTACCGATGAGTCGCTGAACGAATCTTGTGTGAACGATAGCTCGTGACATCGGTATTATACTTACTCCTTTTAAAATGAAAACTATTGTAACATATCGATAGCTGTACACTGTGAGGAAGGTTTTCAGCCACTCTCTCACAAGTAGCTTTTTGCGTGCGTTCAGTAACGGGTCCCCATCTGGGTCTCCAAAAACAGGACGGGACAGGAAGGGTTTTACCAAGCGAGCTGTATACTCTTCAGTTATCCATATATGTAGTCATATCGTCGTTTCTTTATATCGTTTGGTTAAAATATATGACAACATATTTTGAAAAAACTAATTATTACATTTTAAAAATATGCTTAAAGTGTCCCTTTTTTATTACAACACAGTAAAAATATTTTTTATATGGTAGTTAATCAAACAGAAGTTATTGGAATGGAAATCGTTTTTTTATGATCACTAATTACTGACCGTGCACTAAACAATGTACTTTACTACGACTGACGTTATGTTTAACATTAAGATAAGAGTAGTCATTTATTTGATTGCAGAAAACCGTAAAGAGTAAGCATAATGTATTACTTTATTAAGTTTTTGTTTTATTATTATTGTGGTTTATTATTATGATTAAACTTTATCATACTCATATTCTAGTAGCTGATTTACACGAGGACATGACAGCTTACAACAACTGGTAAAAGTAGCGAGTCGATAATTTTTTTTTATCAAATCAATTAATTTTAATATACTCGTAAATATAAATTTCATAAAACTAACAACTTGCATTCTAAATATCTTTAGATGTTTATTTTCCTTGTCTATATAACGTACTCAATTTCCAAACGCTCACAGCAACTACACATACATTCTACACGTAAAGTCCAACCGACTCGAAAGCGTGTCACTCCATTTATCATAGAACATATGGTCACCATGAATTGGCACTACTTATTTCTGTCTGCTGCCACTGTTTATTTCTCGTTCTAGGACATATCTGCACCTGAATGTATGGTTTACGAAAACCTCCAGAGCAGAAGTCGAGTACTTAAAGAAAGGGGATGTGTAGTATTCAATAATTTTTTGGGGTGCTTTGTTAATGTTTTTTTTAAGGAAATCGGGTTATAAGCTCAAACGTTCCCCAGGCTTGGACTATTTTGACGTAAGGCATTGCTCAACCTAGACTCCAATAGATCCAATACTCTGCTGCAGCTCTTCAGTATGTGTTTAAAAACAAAATTTATTAAAAAATATTATTAAAAGAAGCAATTACAGAAATTGTCAAGTCAGATGTAAATTACAAGAATCATTTTTTTTATATTTTTTTTTTATGTAAGCACATACAGGAGAATACCGACAGATGGTGATAGTAATTTTTATTTTTTTTTGAAGTTTCATCTGTGGAATTCTATAACGCTTACCAAGGTGTATATGGCTAAACGCTGAATGTGGAGTGTTGATCCGCCAACGTCATAGACTACAGCCCGAGATTCACGCATCATCCTTTATTATTACAGGAATCTACTATGAATGGGTGGTCTTCACGGGACGACTTTCGTCTACCACCAATTTTAATTGATAGGCTATAACTGGCATTTTACGGGTGATGGATCAAATTCACACCAATCGGAGATATTTTAGAGCTCATAAATCGATTGAAAACCATTTTTATTTTAATCTCCGTCGGGGATCGAACCCACGACCTGTGGTTTGCAAAGAAAACGCTTTACCATTGAGCTATGACCGCCGGCAAGTAGATTTATAGATTTAAGTGACTAGACGTTAATACAACGTTCACTAATAACTCATTGATAATTGAAATTCAATTTATTGTGAAATATATGACATATATATCCTTTAGTCTGACTTTAAATATATAATAATTGAAACATCGTATAACTGTGTTTTTTAATGGCTTATACTTAAGACATTACATACTCCTTTGGTTTAAACCTTATCAATCTTATAGTTCACATCCTATGTAGGTTGTACTAATCGAACATCTTATAATTTAATTATAGGAGGTTTACAAGTTTACAAGAGATCAATTAAGACGAGTAACAGATCAATAAGATTATTTGAGTTCATTGATGCCACGTAACTCAGGCAAATCTATTTATTCATTCAAATGTATCTGTGTTGTTCCATATTTTCAATTAGTATGTTGGTGGTCATATGGTCAAATTACAACTTTAAAATAGTTAAACGAGAAAGTTGTACTTTTATTCATTGCGACAAAATCACATTGTCCAAGTTTAATATCAAGTAACACCCTCAAATTAACGAATATCGAATGTTTGGTAGAAGGATTGACGGGCAAAGTAACCTTGATAAATATTTTTTACTACAAAAGAAAATGTTAGATGATTGCAAATAATGTTACAAGTACCTGTAAGCTTCGTGAATAGTTTCTACAACGTATGGGTTATTTACTTAGTAATTAAATAATTAATTTCTTTAACTATTATTACCTCGGAATACTCTATACAATTGATCACACTTTCATCCTCCCACAACCAACAAATACACAGTAGACAGAAATTAAAAAATCTAGATCTATTTTTTTTACTATATCCGCTCCATATTTGATGCGTCTGGGCATTTGGACACTGAAAATATCCGTTATATAGTTCTGTCAATTCAGATTATCTATGCCTTGTCCTCGAACACCAGTATACTCGGAGGTCCACATGCGAACATAGATGGCTCCCGCAAGCCTTTTGTTTTATCCTTAATATGTGCCTCAATCTTATCAGTGATATGTCTAGACTCTAGAGCTTCGATTTTATATATCATTTTTTTTTTTAAATCATGTTTGGTCAGTATTTGAACTGACAACGTCTGAATGACAAACAAACGCTCCACCACTGGACTATGCAGCCAGTGTAAATCTAGAGATCTTTTAACAGATCTAGTCGTCCTGGTTGAATAAAATACATTTAATAATAGTTGTAAACAATTTTAGGTGCTCTCCTGCAAGCATTTATATGTAAAATCTGATTCTATATTTTGAACGAAATATTTTTGTCAATACAACCGAAACAAGGCACTGCAGCATTGTCGCTCTTATCGGGGCATCTGTTTTCTTGCGGTCAGTACATCTCTTATGGAAGAATGGTCGGCGTCTCAATGCGTCATTAGGAGGTGCCGCGCGTGACCAACGCGCTCTGTCAGCTGCCCGGTTGTGGACCCGCGAAGCTGATGCGATCACAAAGGGGCGCAAGAAACATCAAAGCGTCCGCAAAAGATCGACTGTATCATACGTATCACTGAGGGGCATTGCTGAAATAAAAACGCTCCACTGATATGCCAGAGCTAACGGATCGATCCCAGACGATACATTTTTTTTTATTAAGTTCCTTCAAGATCATTATCATTTTTATATCCGGCCTCTTAACTGGAGTATATAGTTCCCATGTCAGCTCTACCTCCCAGGATTCCACCGAATTCCTGCTTATTCAGGACTGTGACAACACGGAGGCTAGTAGGAAAGGAAGCTGTAGTTTATTATTAGTTTTTTTTTTAAATGTAGCAACAAATTTACGTTTTTGCATTGCATGTTTTGTCGTCAGGTTAATTATATAGCAATGGTTATATCATTAAAACACTGCTCAGAGAGCTTATATCATGCATACATAATTTAGGTATTATTATTGTTCTTGATTTTAACATCACTAATTACACATTTACGGAACACCTGGAAACCGCGTATACTTGTATCTTTGTCTATTTAACACATATAAGATAGAAAGCCTTTCACTAATTTATTTTTATTTTCATATACTCGTCAACACATACAGGAGAATACCGAGACATGGTAATAGTCATTCTGAAGTTAGCATAGCGCTGCATGTGGATCATGTTGATCTGCCAACGTCAGACTACAGCCCGAGTTTAACCCATCGTCCTTATTACTACTGGAATTCACTATGAATGGGTGGTCTTCGCGGGACGACTTTCGTTTTCCACCAATTTTGATTGTCATTCTTTTATTATCTGATCATTATTATTATTCTAATTTGTCAGTTTTTGCACCTAATTCGGAGTATATTGCTGTAAACCTAGTGCAGTCTTATTGAACTGTATATTGCGACTTATCTGTTTTATCTTAACTGTATATTGCATCTTATCTGTCTTATCTTAACTGTATATTGCATCTTATCTGTCTTATCTTAACTGTATATTGCATCTTATCTTTCTTATCTTAACAATATATTGCGTCTTATCTGCCTTATCTTAACTGTATATTGCGTTTTATCTGCAACTTTGGATTCTTAAGTCCACGAATCAATTATGTGTTACGTATGTAATGGCTTATTACGGTTACTGTGGAGATAAAATACTACGTAAGATACTTTCCTACGTGTGTCTGCTTTAAATAAATCGAGTTATGTGGAGTTGATATGGCAGCATAATATTTTGTTATTCAGTAAATATCGTGGAATATAAAAAAGAAATTAAACGTGAAATAACAAGAATTTGTGAATGAAAAAGTTTATGGAAAATGCAGGCAATGGACTTTTTATATTAAGTCCAAACACACATGTATTGTGAAGAAACGAAAAGGAAAGAACAAAAAGCGTTCTGAAGGCACATTATTAAATATTCAGTAGACAGTACGACTCATGTTCCAATATTACTACATAGTATAATGTTTTATTTTTTATGTACAAGAATGTAGGTTACCTTGAAAGATTGGGTTCAAGCGATCTAGCGGGACCTTTTTTTATAGGTTCCGCCGCATTTCGCTCCCAGAGAATTCGTTCAACGAGTCATCGGTAACGACGTGGGCCGTGCTAGACGTCTGGTGTACGGGACATTTCGCGCACTGGCATTAATTGTTGAAATCAGCATGATTTAGCTCTTGCTAACTGGTACCGAAAACCTCGATAAACAATATTTCGTCTCTTATATTCGTTCGCTCATCGGACACGCATGTGTTGTCATTTTGTAATACCGTTAGGAGGACTAGTTATATAGATCGCCCCTTGCTGCGCTGGGTGTGACCAACCACGGCACCCGGTCAGTCAGTTGGGTGCCGACCGCGAGAAGGTCGTATTATGGCCGGCCCGGAATGTTATTCCGGTAGGGCCGGAAGTTTGTAAAGTTCATCATGAAAATAGATGTGCTTCTGTAAAAGCCTGTGTGTTATTCTTCTGCTCCTCACCTTGCCACCATGCAATTCAATAACTAAGATATAGTGAAGGATGTAGCTATTTTAGTGTCGCTTAGCCTTTTTTTGAGAATGGGAATATACGTGTAGTTATGATACGTAATTACCATTAAATTGTCCTTACTCCAGTAAAATCCAACCACAAACTTCAGACTTTTGCTGAACACCGACACAGTGAAAATAATGTGATGGCTAAAAGAATATTTTCTATTGCCTACTCAAACACCAAAAATACGTTTGTAAAATCAAAACTATTTGTGCTCTATCTCATACATTTACTTACTCTTTAAGAACAGATTAATGCTACAGATGATGCCTTTAAGGGAGTAAGCCATTACTGTTGCAATCTCATTGGTTCATTTGAATTAAAGGGTATACTTAAAAAAAACTATTACCACTAGTAACAACAACACATAAAGTTTTAGCAAACGGTTTTTTCCTGTTCTGATTTAACGCCAGAAACCCCATGACTCGCTTTAAATAATAAATAATTACTATTTTCTTCTTCTCTGTGACTAGTTTTGTAATCGAAGAAGAAAGAGTTTTTTCTCCTTACGTGGAGCATATGGTCTGCACATTTGAGATAGCAAATAAGAGGTGAAATGACGACATTTTTCAAACTTAAACAGCATGATACTTTATAGGCAGCGACGTAATAATCAATAATCTGAACTGGAAAGGAAACTCGTAAGACGGATAAGTTTTTCAAGCGTGGTATTAGAAAAAGTTTTTCATATTTCAAACTACACAAAAGAATTAGTTGGTGAAAGCTCGCAGTAAAATAACAATGTGAGCGTTTTTCCTCATTTATTTTGCGGCCATATAAGTGACCGGAGCGTCGGACTAGTCATCGAACTCCTAAAAAATAATTGATCACGTCTCCACCGCTGAAATCTTCTTACCATTTAAACTGCAGAAATATTTAATACTGTGTGCAAAAACTACAGGCATTTTATTTATTTTTTACTTTTAAGTGAAAAAAACACTATTAGTTTTTTACAAATGGACGGGTATCTCAAACACTTACTAATATTTTTTCGTGTTATTTAGAACAGATGTTAACAGAAGTTCCAATATAAAAATTAAAAGATTAATTAGAAACCCTTAGGCCGCGAAATGAATAAAAATAAAATCCGGTATTTTTTTCCCGCAATAGTATGGTATATATTATATATCGCATACGTGTTATCCAGATTTAGTGACTCCGTTGTATGATTTCATCAGCGCTTCCCGATCATTCTCCTCTCTTCCTATTTAATTGACTAAATCCAACATTATCTTCATTCAATTAATTATTTTTAAAATGCATGTCGCACCTTAAAAAAGTTATTTCAAAACCCATATATATAAACATATCGGTGAAATTGATGCATAAAAACTTCACTCGGAAAGCTTATGCGACGCATCTAGACATTTTCGATATTGACTCAATTCCAGTGTATTTTTTATTCATATAGTATATGTAAATTGTGAATATTAGTAAAATTTCACCATAAATATGTATTTTCAAGCGTTCGCCATATCAGCAACACCTGGTGGAATCTAACTATAATAAAACTGAAAACTACGTTAGCATCAACGTATGTTTTGATAAATTATGTGTTTTTTTGGTATTATCGAACGTAATCGATGTAATGAACGCACTTTTATGTACGAGAATAAATAAAGATTTTTATAAATATATATATTTTTGTCATTCTGAAATTTCTTTCACTGTTTTAATCTTTTGTCATCGGCATGATTTGCTGACTGGTACCGAAAACATCGATATACAATCTTTCGTCTCTTATTTATTATTCGCTCTTTGGACACGCATGTGTTGTCATTTTGTATTGCCGTTAGGAGGACTAGTTATATAGATCGCCACTTGCGGCGATGGGTGTCATCGACCACGGCGCCCGGTGTCAGCTGTGTGCCGATCGCGACGAGGTCGTATTATGGACGGCCAGGCACGTCATTCCACTAGGGCCGGAAGTTTGTAAAGTTTATCGTGAAAATATATGTGCTTCTGGATAAGTCTGTGTGTTGTTCTTCTGCTCCTCATCCTGCTTCCACGCAACTCAATAACTAACTAAGAGAGGAGGATGCCAGTTTAAGTTAACGCCGTATAAGTTGTCTAGACGCCATGAGTAAAAATGATGCGTAGAGTTATTCGATACATTACAAGATCTATGTGCCTTAACCAAATATCCCAGTAATTTTATACACATACACAAGTTAATGTAGCTAACAATATAGTAATGTTCACAATAGCAAAGTATGTGATGCGAAAGTAAAAAGTTATTAGTTATATTCAGCTTCTTCGTAGTAGTAGTATCAATCCGGTGGATTGGATTGCAGCAACAAAATCTTACATCTCGATCTCTACTCTTCTCGATCCTCTTCGATCCTCTTCAATCCTCTTTAGCTCAGCATAAGAGCCACAACTCATTTCATTGAACAGTTGCTGCAAATACTCCCGTCTAGGGAGCCCCCTGTAGTTTCTATCCTTAATCATCCCTTCAACAATGTCGTGAAGAAGACCATCGTGGCACATGATGTGACCGATCGCCTCTCTGAGACGGTTCTTACTAGGTGCCTATCTTCCTTGATTATGCTGAGAACCTCATTGTTCGTGTGATTCAGCTTAACGTAATATAAAAGAACGAAATTATTTAAGAGGATCTAGGAAAGTATTATTATTACGGATAATATTTTATAATTTTAAAATTCATTTAATTTTTTTTTTTTTTTTTTCGCTTTTGATTTACAATTGATTTTAAACGATTACATGTTTCGTCCTTCCTGAAGACCATCTTCAATAATAAAATAAACAAAAACAGGCAGTGGCTTATATATGTATGGACAATTAATTAGTTCCTACACACATTAACAGGTTGTATATGTGTGCGGGTTAAATAATTGAAAAAAGACATTATAAAATTACTATTAGACTTAAGTAGGCAAAGGCTCTTTAGCGTAATCCAACAGAAGCCTGGACCGGTTGGATATATCGACCTCATATCTACGGAGCCCAACTACCATGCATTTTCTGTATTTGCGGCGACCTTCGGCGAAGAAGTAAAAAAGTCAAATTCTTAACGTCTGAACTACTAACTTTTACACCCACGTTTGGTGTTGCTCAACAAAGTCCATTACTTGTTCAACAAGAAAATACTCTGTAAACAATGCCTTGGTAAGTGCTCCCAAGGAGCGCAGGTACAAGGCGACCGGCCCGGGGGCCTATGGACCCAAAAAAAAAATTAAAATAAAAAAAAAAATTAAAAAAAAAAAAAAATACTGGGTAAAATACATTTTAATAATATTTTAGCAAAATCCTTTAGCATACTAAAAAGGATCGTATTACATGTACTTTTCCGCACAAGCAATTCATGTTCTTACGTAGGGAGATGATTGAAAAAATCTACGTTTGACGGAAGAAGTCTTGTAGAACTAAGTTTGAGAGGCTTAAGTTGTTTGAATTTTTAATGTTACTCAGTTATATACTGAATAAACAATTTACCAAAAAAACCTCCATCAAAAATCATTTATTATTTATAAAATACAAAAAATGTTTTTCTTTGTTTGAAATTGTATTTGTAGGAATCGTTATAACGGCAACACCACTGGTAATCTAATATATAGTTGAACTGAAGAAAGCGAAGAATTCCTTTTCTTAACTCACTAAACCTGCAAAAAAATAAGTTCCATTGGTCCATTGGCTATTTTTTTATTATAGATTATATTTTTTATTTTATTATTCAGAAACTGTAGAATACCGACAGATGATACAAATAATAAGTTATATGTGCGTCTAATTTTAGAACGACATGTTGTGCATGGTTTCTCGATCTATCGTTCCCAGACAATTCATTCAACGACTCATCGGTAACAAGTTGGGGTGCGATGGACGTCTGTCTAAGTTATTTTGTTTAGAAGACCTATGAAACTCTGGACTCTCCGATAACTGGACAAATCCTTAGATTAGGTTAGGTTAGGTTAGGTTAGGTTAAGTAAGCGAGACATCCAGTGCATCAGTTGTCTCGAGCACCGTTGTGCGTTGATCCGCCATCGTCATTGGAATATAGCTTGGCATTCAACCTTCTTCCAATTTTTAGGGACGCACTTTTACTATCAATTTTTGATTAATACAATTATCCAGTATCTTTTTAAATAAATAATAATCCATGTAATATTGTGGTCGTCAATAAATTTAAATGTAAACTAAAAAATGTGTTCTTTAATTCGTTATAAATGTTAGACATAAGAAGAAAAAATATAGATTTTAAGTTATTATTAGTTAAGTGAAAAAACCGTTAACTGTTTTTATTTTTTCATAGTACTTGAATGAACTTTAGCATTGACGTATTCGAAATGTAATATATATGTTGATCTGTAAAAAGATGTCAGGTGGATCTGAATGCTTCTACCTGGATTAATAACTGTAGAAGTAATTTTATTACATTACAACTAGATGAAACGAATTATAAAAATATTATATTTTGTCTCTTTTTGCACGAATTTAAAGAATTTTGATTGTAATTTCTTTCAGCGATTTTTTCTCTTTAGAATTTCACAATTGTTCAAAGGGTACTTTCACTGGACTTTGTCATTTGCTAAATGATCACATTTTAAATGAGCGCATAATTAAGGAGACTTATTTGCCCTCCAGTGTGATACAGGTGTAAAGATGGATCATTGGCAGCCCTGTGAAATCTTTTCCAAGCTATTTGTACGTAGAAATATAACTTTGGAATGAATTTTCCAGCATTGGTTTCTTTCACTGACCTTAGTCTAGAAAATGGGGTAACTTGTATAAAGCGTGTCGTTTATTTATTGATGTACAACTGCTTTATGCGTAGTCCAAAGTCCAATTTTCAAATACCTTTGAATTGAAGCCTCGAGTTAAGTGTTGGATTCCATTGATTCAATTAAAAAATAACATTTCGCCTGATGGCTTTGACAACCTGATCTCCAATCTATGGAAAACAAACGTCAGTCGGAAAAGCTTTGTCAATTATTTTATTACAGACATTGCTCTTCTGGAAATTCTTAATCCATATCACCTGCATCCACGTCAGAGCTATGGATTACTAACTACGTATCCCTACACTGTTGAATTTACAGGAATATTGTTCGTAAGCAAAGGTATAATTATTTAACAACATTAAGGTTATCAACTGACAATACTTAAATTAATTTTAATTGAAAAATTAACAAATTAAAAATATAAGGTTTTCATTCACATTTATTTTAAGCGATTACATGTTTCGGCCTCCCTGGAGACCATCTTCAATATTTATTGTTCAATAGTTTAAAATAAATGTGAATCAAAAGTAAATATTTTTCATTTGCAAATTTATTAATTGAAATTAATTTAAATTTATAAAAAAAAGTACTTTTTTTTTGTATGTCAAATTAACCCCTTAGATGCGAGGTGCGGATATATCCGCATCACCGTGCACGGCTCTTAAGTGCGAGGTGCGTATTTATCCCACGCCGTGAAAAAAACACATCGTTTAAGCGCTAGGCTAATCAAGCGGCCTCCATAAAAAAAACAGCGGTAATGATCTCACTTAAACACTCTTCTACACAACATACTTGTTTAAGATAATATGTTATTTAGATTGATGACTGTATGCTTCAAATAGAACGTACACGTAGTTAATGACGTATCTGGCGAGTTATTTTTTAATAAGTCGTTAAAAGAATCGTTCGTCAACTTGGGTGACCGTACTGATCATTGATGGTGACCGCAAGTGTCCAGACGCCTTTGAAGATCATTGTGCATTACCACGTACTTAATTCTGAAAACAATGACGAATGCCATTGAAGGCATCCCTAATTTGGACCGTCCCATCACTGTAAGTACATAATTATGTAGTGCTTATTTTATATCTATTTTAAATGAAACGGCAGGCCAATCACCTAGCTTTTTTTAAAATATGTAATTATACCTTTTTTGTATGAGTAACTAGAACGATGTATTCGGGCGGATAATGTGTTGGTAAGGTTATGTTAGTTCACTATGTCCCCTTATTACATATTTGTTACTACATTGGGTATGTTGCCATATTCCTTTTATATGTATATCACCAATTCTTCTTCTTCTTTAGCCTCGCCATTTCCCATCATCTGGGGTCGGCTCTCCTTGTGCACATTCGCCATGTATGTCTACCCTGCGTTGCGTTCTCGGTCAAGCCCAGAGTTTTCAGATCCTTGTCTACAGTTACAGTCCAGGTTGCCTGTGGTCTTCCAGGTCTTCTCGTGCATCATGGTTTTTTTTTGGCGGGTTTTTTTTTTGGCGGATTTTTTTTCTGCCGGTTGCTACCTGACGCAAAGACAGTAGCTTTCTTGGAAAGCTAGAGAGCTGCCGTTGACTGCCAATTCGGTTCATCCGCCACCATATCAGCTATGAGGTCCTGCCTTCCACCATCATAGCCTCGCCTCCGAATATGTCGGAGAAGCCTATGGATGGTCTTCCACTGGGAGCCTCTACTTCAAAATGTATTGAAGAAGCCTCCCAGTGTGGGTTTTTGTATCGAAGTTTGCTTTCTCCGGCCTGTTTGTCTGCGGAAGGTTTTTTATTTCCCTAGTAGTTCCAATATGAATTTATCAAATCGCTTAGTGGAGAAATTTCAATCCAATTTCCTTGTATTTTTTATTCACAATCTGGGCATCTTTACCATTTTTTTAAGGTGATGTCATGATTGATACCATCCTATATAAACTATTTCCCCCTAACCTGTAACTAACAACCTGTGGCACAACATCAATTACTCGCAGTGCTTCCAGATTCGCATAACTTCAACTATCATGGTATGGTTATCGGTCTTAAAGAAGCGTAAGTCTACAAGAGTCATTAGAAAAAACGGGCAGCTGGGATTCAATATGTCTTTATAGTGGCCATATAGCTTGGATGCGGATAAAGCAAAGATAAAATATATTTCTATAGTTGTAACATGTCTAGTTGTCGTACAATATTGCTAACAAAACGGTGGATTACAAGATTTTAGCGAACTTTCACCATCTGCCGGTATTTTCCTTATGTGCTTATATAAAAAAGGTTATCAAAATCCAAAGTGTTCATGAGAACGAATAATGACATTAAATTTTGCTTAGATTTCTTATCTTATGTTAATTCAACATCCATACCAATATTTGTTAACAAATTGATAGAAACATAAAAATCCAAAGGAAATATCATCTTCAATAACATTTTTCTCGTTAATATCGAAGAAAAAGATACAGCAAACGCTCGGGTTTGAACCACGAACTTTGCAATTTTGTTTAATTCCATACACTGAGCTGGGTCATTCACCAATTGTATCCCACATACCGACATGAGAATGAAGAATTATTTATATAATTGATACGTATTTTTGCAGATGGCGCTCGCTTTAAATTGCATGTATATATTTTTTATTGAGATCAATATTTATATATTTATTGAAAGCATTATTTCTTACCGATATTATATTTATTTAGTGTAACTGAACTGAAGCCACCAGTTAACAAAGCATCATCTCCGTCAGCATGTACTTGCCCATAAATTTACCTAGTTTGTACAGTTATAATGAATGTCAAGATAATTTCAAGCTCAAGATAAATCGTCATAAAAAATGTATTCAACCATACAATTCATAGATCAAATATGGTTAAATTGGTTGAGTATATCATTGGAGAGATCATCAAAAGTTTGATCGTAAAATTTCGTACAATCTTTTTTTGCTCGCTAAGCTTTGACAGTTTTAAATGTTAAGTTAGCGTTGCTGTTGGAAGTTTTTTTTATTCCTAAGCCCTTTGTGTTGTCGATTTTCAAAACGGCGTCAACACTAATATATTTAATTATTTTTTGCGGTCCGCAAAAAAGCGAACCGAACAACAAGTGCTTATTGAACCGTTTGCCATTGTACCGCTGGTTGGTAACGGCACACAAAAAATTGTAATGTGGGAAAATGTCTCGCTCTTTCTCACGGAGTGCTTAAAATCTTCAATTACGTGATGGTCTTTTTGCAGAACTGCAAAAAATTATTGAAAATATTGGTCGCAATAAAATATTTAAATTGACAAATTCTTTCGTGTGTGACAACAAACACGTGTAAGGAGGCTTGAAAAGAGTCTTTGAATATGGTTGAGGCGCTAGATAACGTTCAATTAAAAGGTCTAATGATTTATTTTCTTTATCTCGATACCACTATTTTGCTAAATTATTGAATACTGCAGATGCTGAAAACAGCCTGGTTGCCTCTGCCACATGCTGTGGCATAATCTTAAAACATATTTTGTATTATTTGTATTACAGTGTAACATTTTGACATTTTGCATTTAACATTTAGAAATTATAATTATACGAGTATGTATTTTAAAAAATATGAGTATTTTAAAAATAGAATGCTGCCATAACGGCTTGCAATACTATGGTTCTATTCTGCTTTACACCAGTTACTAGCCACAAGTATGAATAAATTAATAAACTTTATATTTATAAAACCTATATAATTTTTGGATTAAATCATCCTTAGAACCAATCAATGCAGGCTTCGGAAGCTACTATGTAATCAGCTGATCTCGTTTAAAATGTTTATTAACAAATACTCAAATATGCCATAAACATTTAGGCTGAACTCTCTCGTTCTGATGAACATCAGGATCTATGCATAGTACTCACTCTCGCTGAACAAAAATTATACCAAAGCATGAAAATATATTTAATAATTAAAAATAATAAATTAAGTAATGTGGCAAAACCAGTACATACATGGTACGACGGTTCCGCCGCGTTTCGTTCCCAGACAATATGTTTAACGACTCATCGGTAATGACGTAGAGCGCACTGGACGTCTGGTGCACGGAACATTTCGTGCACGGGACAACTGTTGCACTAGATGTCTCGCTAACCTAATCTAACCTAATCAAACCTAATCTAAGTTATTTCGTTAATGATACCTATGGATCTCTGGACTGTAAGATTACTGGACAAATCTCTAGGTTAGGTTAGCGAGACATCCAGTACACCAGTTGTCCCGTGCACCAAATGTCCAGTGCACCAGATAGCTAGTGCGCTCCACGTCGTTAGCGATGAGTAGTTGAAAGAATTGTCTGGGAACAATAGGTCGTGACACCTGGTACGACAGGTCGCGAAAAAATATTTTCTCATCACATTTTTGTCAAACCGTGTAATTAATTAATACGAAAGAATTTTAAAATTAATTTTAAAAATTATTATGTTTTAAACGCTCACAGTTCGCGTACAATTATTGCGATAGAAATATTACATCAGTAGAATCTGTCATCATTCTGTGATTAGAAGCTGTGGTTGATGTAAACTAATTCCACACCCGCAAACATGCTTGCAGTAGCACCTATAAATCAAAATTTGGTGGTAGGTGAAAGTCGCCTCGTAATGTCTTCATCGCCGTCTAGCAGTATTCTCTTGTGTGATGTGAACATCAGCAACACGTAACGGGATGCGACGCGAATACCTCCGGCTTACAAAAAAAGTCACGCCAACTCGCCCACCTATATCAAATAAATGAAGCGAAGAATTCAACCAGTATTTCTAGTTTTTGTTTTTTAGCTTATAAACGTTTGTTCAACTAAAACGTTTTTTTTTTTAATAAAAAATGTACATTATAAAATAATTTCATAACTCCATGTCCGCTCCCTCGACTGTTGCGTATGGACATCACGAGCCGCCGCCACAAAGCTGTGTAAGCCGCCTTGGTCCTCGCCTCGTCCCATGTCAGCTCCGCCTCCCAAAGCGCCTCAGAATAATACCGCCAGACAAAACAGATTTCGCCTGAGAATTCTAGAATATTTGCTATTTTAACCACTTCAGAGATCCTCAATATCAATAGATTACAAAATATATATAATGTAATTAAATTAATCCAAAAAATATATACCTGTGTGCCGACGGGTATAGCTAAATGGTCAAAGCATTTGTTTGACAAGCCAAAGGTTGTGGGTTCGATCCCCGACGGAGATAAGAAACAAATAAAAAAATGATTTTAATCGATTTTTGAGCTCTACAATACGCCCGGTTGATGTGAATTTGATCTCTCACCCGTAAAGACCACCCAGTCATAGTAAATTCCTGTAATAATAAGGATAATGCGAGAGCGTCGAGAACGTCGGCATGCAGCGATGTCATAGTATACGCTTTAACCGTTGAGCTATACCCGCCGGTTTCATCTACCGCTATTGTTGCAACTGCTGCATGCTGGCAAAGTTATATCTACTGAATACCAATACTTTCTTATTTAACGATAATGATATTTATTATTGGACTATTGTAACCGAATGATGACGAAATGCCATTTCTTGGTGACCATTATCAAGAGTGGGTGAGTGGTGAGGACTTCCTAGAAGTCAGGTGCGCACTGCTCCGGCTAAGCACAAACAAATAACAACTGCGTTTAGAAGAAATTGCCTTGTTTAGTAAACACTCGTTGATTAAATGGCATTTATACTCGTACACCTCACTTTAATAGGATCAGAGTTTCTGCAAGTACCAAATTATAAGTATTATTTGTAGTATTTGCTCTCTAATCATCATCATCGTCAGCATGTCCGCTCACCTAACTGGAGCATATGGTTGAAACGAATTACCATCACAAAGCTCTGGCAGCAGCTATAGTCTTCGCATCATCCCATGTCAGCAGGCGGGTATAGATCAATGGTCAAAGCGTTTGCTTGATGAGCCAAAGGTCGTGAGTTCAATCCCCGACGGAGATTAAATAAAATAAAAAATAAAAATTTAACCTGTAAAATATCCCCGGTTGGTGTGAATTTGATCCATCACGCGTAAAATACCAGTCATAGTCTATTAATTAAAATTAGTGGTAGCCTATTGCGTTGGTGGATCAACACTCCACATGCAACGCTTAACCAAATGTAACATGGTAAGCGTCATAGAATCCACATATGAGATTTCAGCATCACAATCACCATCTGTAGGTTTTTTCTGTCCATGTTCTTGGCCACCCACAACTCCGAAGAGAACATTATACGTATAGTTCCCGACGGCCTTCAAAGACGGCGCTAGCTCGGGAGCTTCAATAAAATACAGCTGTCGTTTATATGCGGTATCCTTAGTATATGTCCACCTTGCTTCTTGACCAATGTTCTCTAGGTCAGGCATTTTCTTATTCTATATCCATTCCTGAAATTTTTTACAATAATATATTAGCCGTATCCCAATTTCTTCACTCAGAGCTCTACTAACTACATACTAGTACTATTAAAAATTCACTACGGCATTTACCACATCATCCCGTTGATTGAAGAGAAAACTGCAGAAGTATCTAAGGTATATTTTATTGTTTATCATCATTTTTAAGGAAATCTTAATACTTGGAACCCTTGCTCTTAAAAAGCGACATGCCTTAACCAACGATACATCAGCTGTAAACGTATACCTGCTTGCAAGTCCAAAGACAAGCTACGTTGTATGCATATTCAGTTACTAGCAGATATCCATGATTACGAGAATTAGGGCCTTGTTTCACGGGTGATGTATCCAAGATATTTTTAGACGTATAGAGTCAACTTAATTCTTTCTTCGTAGTATCAATCCGGTGGATTGGTTTGCAGCAACAAAATCTTGCATCTCGATGTCCACTCCTCTCGGTCCTCCGCAACCCTCTTCAGCTCAGCATAAGAGCTACAACTCATGTCCTCGAACACTTGCTGCAAATACTCCCGTCTAGGGCGCCCTCTACAGTTTCTACCCTTAACCACCCCCTCCACAATGTCGGTTAAAAGACCATCGTGGCGCATGATGTGACCGATCCATCGGACTCGCCTTTCTGAGATGGTTCTTACTAGGTGCCTATATTCCTTGATTATTAAATTGATAAATCGCTTTTATAGTGGTTATTTCACTTTTAGTATACTGTTTCCGGTCATATTAAAATCATATTGCGACGAATGTATTTGAAAAACACTGTTGTTAATAATATTTTGACTTTTAATTAATGTTACGGTTAATACCTCTGCTGGGGTTTTACTGCTTGCGTTAAAATTGTCAAACAATAATAAAATACGCTTTGTTCAAGCTAAAAGTAGCACGTAATTGTTTTTGAATATATATTTGCGGAACATATTAGATGTGTATCCCAAGAGAAATTAACAAATGTAATGTCTTTGAAATATACGAATGGATATAGAGAATAATTATTTTACATGGATCCATGTTTGCTAAGCTTTTATCATTGCGTCAGCTGTAGCATATCTTACATATAATAAGCGTTGATATATCAGATTTGGTCATAAGGAGCGGCTCAACCCAGTCATCAAAACGGTAGATGGCAGGCGGTGATCTATCGATATTCGCTTCGCCTACAATGCTTTTCAACTTAAGCAGTCGTAAGAGGACCAAATTTTCGATAAAGCATGATCATTAGTCAATAGATTTTACACTCGTAACATGTTTTCTTTTGTCTTTAGGCAAAATTCTGTCAAATTCAGCCTTGTAGATAATATCTTTTGGACGTTTTCCTCTTTTTTACATCGAGTTTTATCAAATCACGTCATAAAATCTTAACAGCACTTTCACCAACAGACCTGCTACACTTAGTTTTCTGTATTTCAGCGTATTGCAATAATTTAATCAATATAGTTCTAAATCATATACGAGAAACAGGTAACTCTTATAGGTTACTTGTACGGATAACACTGTTTCCTCATACATATTATTGATACCTCTAGGTCTTCTCCTCTCAGTAACCACAATAGCGTAGAGGGGCGCCCTCTAAGCTAATCATTTGATATATATATCGCAATATTCATAATGAGTGTATTATCGTTTGATCACATAAGTGGACCACAATTATTCCAACTGTTCAGTAAACCTATTTCGTCGTCACAAGCGTTGTTTTTATTTGTATCGCTTTTGATCTCGCCTGCACCTGGGACTGTATACTGTTAACATACTACCATTCGAAGATGAACGTTGGGCTCTATCATCAATACTAGCAATATGTGAGCTTTGGAACACTATATTTAAATCCTTCAATAATTTCAGTATGCGTCACCATGAAGCAGTTTTAGAAATATTTCTCTTGTTGTCTCTTTTACAAGTTGTTTTTACCAATGATATTGGCAGACGACCTCCACGTAACTTTTCGAATAATTATGTTTATTAAGTATGCTGGCGGGTATAGCTCAATATATCCCTGATAGACACTCTCCCTACCCCCGCTCCTACGTTAAATGTGTTCAACTACTTATGAAGTATTATGCTGCTCTGTTGTCTCTTGACAAGTGATGGATTGAGGAAGACTATGAGTTATTCGAACCTGCAATCTCCTAGACAGAGGCCATATCTTTCGTGATCCATGAATAAAAACAAGGCTAATGAGTAAATATTTATTATTTATAATGGATCTCAAAGTGAATGCTGAAAACATTGAAAATAAATAAATAATAATAAACGATTTTATAAATTGTATTGTTGAATCAAAAAATATATATGATTAAGTGATTTCAGAAAGATTTATAGGTTCACTGACTTAGCACCCACAGCAGCCGTGAAATCTTAGTGTCTATCGCCTCTTGAAGTTGCTGATTTGCGGAAAATTATTGTTATTAATGACTCGTTGCGGATTCGCTCCGCATGGCCAGATGGAAAAACAAAACTACAATGACGATTTTCGCAACAAAGGAAAATTTCTCACGCCTCGTGAACGCTATCAATGCTCGTTTATAATTGCAGTTATTATGAATTTATATAGTTTGACAATTAAATTTATCCTTATATGATTTTTTTAATTTTTATTAGAATATTATTTTATTATTTCAATATTCTAATCTACTTTTATAGATCATTGACTATATTACAATATTATTATTACTTAAATATACATATACTATACATAAAATTCTAGGTTTCCAAGGTCCGCGGTTCGCATCCCGATTCTGCCGTTATTTTTGTGCTTGGATTGACGCGTTGAAAAAAGAATTTTATGTATAGTATATGTATATTTAAGTAATTAATTTATCCTTATTTATTTTGGAAATATCCACGAATCTTAACACTATATAGAATAATTCAAAAGTAAATAATACAAAATATTACATAATAATTGAGTGATTTGCATCCTAAAAACACATATTCACCGGCGGGTATAGCTCAATGGTCAAAGCGTTTGCTTTGCAACCAGAAGATTGTGGGTTCGATCCCCGACCGAGATAAAAAAAAAGGTTTTTAACCCTACTCCCACTGTCTTCCCTCTTCCTTCAGAGTGAGATGCGAATATAGTGTCGCGCTTTCCGCACATCGTCGAGACCCAAGGTCGAGGCACTCACAGGGCGAATTTGTTTCCGATGTTCACAAAATACCTCCGATGTACCCGATAAATTCTGATTATTATTAATATTATTTTTTAAATCAATGCGCTAATATATTATGGACGTACACCTAAAATCTTAACGTTGTAATTATTATATTTATAGAAATATTATTACAAGCAATGTGTAGAAGATACACATCACAGAGAAGGGAAAGGTTAATAGTGAGCACATCTTATCAAAGATGCTTTGATAGCGAGAGTAAACTGATAACTGATTCTCCGACCGTGGCCGGGGGATTCACGCGGGAAAGCGTGACGCGCGGTTCGTGTGCAACCGGCCGACCCGCCAAGCCGATTGTCAGTATCCCAAATTTTGCTCATATTTCAAAGCAAAAAATCGTTTGCTCGACGGCTCGTATCTCAAAAAACTCGTAAGTTGGGGCACTCGTATATCAAGGTACCAATGTAATTCCTTTTTATTTTAATATCAAATTTTCCTATATGAGCCGATTGAACTGAATTATCCATGTAATAAATTCTTTAAAGGCTTTCAAAAACATTGGTTTCTATAGATTCATTCAAAAGGAAATCGCAAAAACGCCTCCCAACGACTTAACAATGAACATAATATAATGAAAGCGCACTACAGATAGACTTTGCTGTATTGAGTTTCTAAAAAAAAAATTTATTTAAAAAAAACCTGTTTTACAAATAGTTCAAGACTGTGATAGCTGTAGAAAAAGAATATATATTCAAATAAGTAGAACTGTACATATGTATAGAATAGCTTAAAGTATAATGCTCTTAATAAAAAATATATTAAACCGTTTTCAAAACTGTTTACCAGCCCCCAGAACTGACTACCCGATGGGCTCCTTCCCCGCTCATACCCGAATTTTGACTTTTAAGGTTAAACTGCCCATAAAAACCATATGGTCAAGGACTCGGGAGACTCAGTATTATCACTCAAAATCCTTAAAAAACGTCTTTACGTCAAACTATCAAGATCTAATTTGAAAGGACCGTCAGGAACTTCACATTTACTTTACTATATATGCCTGAATTTCGGGTGCTGAAAATAATGATGGATGTTTGTGGCATCCATCTATCCAGGAATGGATATGGATAAAATGAGTCATTAAACTTTACTACTTTGCGCACTTTTCGCGATGCGTCACTTGTGTTGCATTGAAGGAAAGACAATATCAAGAACCTTTTTTGTGATAAAAGGTGACAAAAATGGGTCTTCTACAATAACTCTACACGAAAACTGTATTGGACTAAACAAGGAGAACCTCACTAATCACGTCAAAAAGCAAATTTCACGAAAATATAATCATTTTATCAATCGGGTAGGATATGGAAGCAGTAATTATTTTTGAGCTACTGAAATATAACCAGACAACGTTAACGGCAAACGATAATGTCAACAACTTGACATATTAAAGGCTTATTTGACATATGAGCAACCAGAATTTGTCGATCGGAATGGTGTCGTATTCCACCATGACAATTGCACAGCAATAACAACTCAAATTATTGAAGCAACTCAACTGATTTTGCAGCATATTTTCCAGACTTCTTACCTTCTAATTACCGTATTTTTAAATCGTTAAAAAAATGTTTGAATAGCAAAAAACATCAAAGGATGTGTGAAAAAAGTGTTTAAGACTTTTTTTGCTTCTAATCCATGTTTTTTTGTTTGATGAAAACCGAAATCTTACTGAGCGATGAAAGAAGATATAACAATTTTATGTAATTAAATCATTGATTAAATTGATTACGTTGGTAAAAAATATCAAACCGTTTTTTAAATTAAAATATACAACAGGGCTTTTGCAGTGACGCAATAATTCAAAATTTAATAATTTACAACAGCTATGAAAGCTTTACAGTGTAAGTGTGTTAAGCTACAGAAGCTTAACACACTTACACTGTATATATTTTCAGCATTGCTATTTTAACTTCCTTTTAGGTACAGAACCTAAAAGGAAGTTAAAATAGCAATGCTGAAAATATACTACTTTACATGGTTTTGATGGTTCAAAAAAGTCACATAAGTCATGTGTAAAAATAAAAAGCTCACTCGCAGGCGAATTTGTTTTTTTTCTTTTTATAAAAATACGCAAAAAATGTAAGTAACTTTCGTGAAAGAAATAGAAAAATTCACCTGAAGAAGACGAATGCGTTAATCCAACACTAGAAATTTATTCTGACTTTCGCGCTTGTCACTTTTTATGTTAAACCATACAGAAGAACACCGTCAGACGGTAGTGAAAAAATCTCATCTATGAATCTGTGACGTCTTCGGATGAAGATGACTTATCGTTGCTTTGGTCAAAGAGTCGGTTAATAGACGTAAGTAAATTTGACCGATATTTAACGGATACAACAGGAGAATTTTCGTTATTATGAACAGTCAAAGCGTTAACCGGCGGGTACAGCTTAATGGTCAAAGCGTTTGCTTTGCAAGCCAAAAGTCGTGAGTTTGATCCCCGACGGAGATTAAAAAAAAGAAAATATTTTTAATCGATTTATGAGCTCTAAAATACCCCTGGTTGGTGTGAATTTGATCACTCACCCGTAAAATACCAGTCATAGTCTATTAATTAAAATTAGTGGTAGACGAAATTCGTCCCGTGAAGATCACCCATTCATAGTAAATTCGTATAATAATTAAGGATGATGTGTGAATCTCGGGCTGTAGTCTATACCGTTGGCGGATCAACACTCCACATGCAGCGCTTAGGCATATGCAGCGTGGTAAGCGTCATAGAATTCCACAGATGAGACTCCAGAATTACTATCACCATCTGTTGGTATTCTCCTGTATGGTAATATTTTTATCTGAGAATATTTGTGATTGAGTAAATATATATTTTTTTCAGATTTTCAAAAAAATACTGGTATAATTTTATTAAAAAAGCTAGATATTCTTCCAAATTATTGGTACTGTATGGTTTAGAATGAGTTTATACAAATGTGCTGTACACAATTAACTAATACTTACACTTTTAAGAGACACGATTAATTATACCCATAATTTTCTACGTTTTCCTGCTGTTAATATATTTTTAAAAATAACTTGGAATATATTTACAATGGCGGATTTAAAAAAAATTATTGTTCTATTTACTTTAGATTTTTTTTTCGCGCATTAAATCCGTTACAGAGATTATATTAATTTATTATAGATTTATATTACTTTATAAAAATTTGAACTCACGATCGCTCGCATAATGTTCAAGTGCGTTAACCTCTTGGCAATATCCATGAGCCATATCCCCGTATATACTGAAAAAAACAACTCAATCGCGACTTTTATATGTGCAAAGTGCGAAGGAAAAAATATATTTTTTTCGACATTTGTCTTTGCCTCATACGGAACGTGACGAGGCGATTTTTTTTTTCGTGAGAGTTTCAACAGACAAATGTCCCTAAAAGCCTCACATAAGCCGACGTTCGATTTTAACGTAGAATATGATTTGTAAGAATTGCTAACAAAATTGCGTTTCGAATTCGTATTGCAAATAGGTAAAGATTTTTCTACACACGACTCATAAAAGAAGCAGCTCTTTAATAAGTGCAAGAGAAGAATAATATGTTAAACGTATTTCCAGAAGTGATCAAGAGAAATTTTCTCGATAAGACTATTTGCTGGAAAAATCTACGACAAAAGATCGAGCTGTATGACCTTGATGGTAGTGTTACTGGACTATCAATCACAGACTCTGAACATCACAGGCTCGTTTTAGATTGAGGGTTACTCGTATCATCAAAAAGGCTAGCTATTTTTACTGGGAGTCGTCGGCAACCATTATATATGTTACTAGGTAGACTTATCTTATAGACTTAACTTAACTTGTAGAAAAAAGCTTTGGGCTAAGGTATAGAGTAACGGCAGCTGAAATAACTATGTGGTGGATTTTAGTAGTGACCACATACTCCAGATTTACAACGTAGAATATAAAGTTAAATCCACAAATGGATTGTTTGTATTCCGTTAATATTTCGGATGTAGTATCCTACATCGGAGGTGTATCCATCAAGATGTTCATTCGGTTCCAAGCATCGAAAATAATAAAGTAATAAACACTCTTTATCTTTCACTCACTTGCATTGCAATTGAGTGCTTTAACTTCTCGGCTTAAGTAATCGATCCGTGTAAGGAAATATTGATAGGCAAAGTTGGTAACTTCCTCTTCATCAACTGACTTTTAAGTTATATCGGATGTAATTTACATCCTTCAGAAGTTTGTTCTATAATTTGATTACTGATTGTACAGAGACTGCAACGCATGAAATATAAATTACACGCAATTAATAAACTGCAGCTTGCACACACCCTCGGCTTGTTAGTGGTATTAAACACGTACAGTGTAACGTAATTACTGATAATCTCGACTGAGGCTCACATGACCCATTCCAATAAGCTTACACGTGTCGCTTGGGACATAATAATTGTTAACACACTGAAGCTCACACGTCATCTTCCAATCCCAAGACAATTCAAATGTTAAAGTTCCTAATTATTAAATAAATGATTGATGGATTGTGAGATTTACCGTGATTAAAATCGAATATTCATTATAATATTATTATGAGTATGTATACGACGGAAATAATCTTTCAAGTTTTTTTTTATATGTAAACACAAACAGGAGAATACCGACAGATAGTGATAGTAATTTTCTAAGTCTCATCTGTGGATTTCTATGACACTTACTATGCTGCATTTGGCTAAGCCAATGTCATAGACTACAGCCCGAGATTTACGCATCATCATTATCAATGTAGGAATTTACTTTTGGTCTTCACTGGACGACATTCGTCTACCACCAATTTTAATTAATAGGCTATGACTGGCATTTTATGGGTGAAGAATCAAATACACCCCAACCGGGGATATGTAAGAGCTCAGAAATCGAATAAAAATCATTTTTTTTCTTTTAATCTCCGTCGGGGATCAAACCCACGACCTTTGGCTTGCAATGCAAACGCTTTGACCATTGAGCTATACCCGCTGGTAGAGTAAAATAATTTTGCTTTATAACTCGTTAAGTTGTTTTTTTAATATTGTTAGTTTCGTATAACATTTTAAACTCCTCTAATACAATACACTTCAGCATTTAATGTAATATCTGTAAGAAGAGAAGACATGCTGTGTGAGATATTACAAAGTGACCTAGCACAGCTGTCAACATTTCATCCAAAAGTATTTCATATCGGTATTTTATACACACACCAACTATAACTGTATCTCTCGTTCTACCATTGAATCTTTTATACGTAAAAATTACGCTACAAATAATGTTTCTTCTTGACCTCACATCCTGTATCGCCTTCTCTGGTTGTGTTTTTAACCAGAATACTTGTCTTTGTGTCACCTGTTCAACAATAGTCTTGAGTCCTGTAAGAATGAGAAAAACAAGTGGAGGTGGTAACGCCTTTTCATTGCTTCAATGTCAAACAGCAGTCAAAACAATTTTTAAGAGAGAACTGTTAGAGTTTGTACAAAAATATATATTCATCATCATTCATCATCACCCTGTATCCGTCCGCTGTTGAACGTAAGCCTCCTGCATGAGTCTCCATCCTCTTCGATCATCCACCTTCCGCATCCAGGTCACTCCCGCTATTCTTCTTTTGTCATCAGTCCATCTTGCAGGGGGTCGGCCAATGCTTCGTTTGCTAGTTCTTGGGTGCCATTTCAATACTTTTCTTCCCCATCGACTTTCGTCTCTTCGACACATATGTCCTGCCCATTTCCACTTTAGTGTTCTATTCGTAAGGTAGCATCCACTACTTGAGTTCTTCTGCGTATTTCCTCGTTTCGGATTCTATCTTTTAGTGAATTTGCGAGCATGGATCTCATCATAGAACGGGTGATCTTAATTTTATGGGGCAGACATAAGTTAAAACAGGGAGGATGCATTGGTTGAAAGCCTTAGTTTTAAGACATTGCGGAATTTGCGCTTTAAAAATGTACTTAAGTTTTCCAAATTCTGCCCATTCTAGTTGTAGACACCTATCGATTTCTTTTGAGAAGTTACTTAGTCCTAGTTGTACATCTTGTCCTAGATAGGTATAGTCGTTATAACCTCAATTTGTGTTCCTGCAATGGAAATAGGGTCAAAAGCCTGGGAAATATGACTATTTATTATATATAATATATAGTAGTTTGTCAAATAATGACACATTTACGTCAAAATTTCGATCCTTGGAACACAGATGTAATTTTGTTTCACTTGCTTGGTTTGACACCCTGATCGAATACCAGAATCACAGCAACTGGAAGTATTTAAAGATAGTTATGAGCTTATTGGGTCACTTGCTTAAATAAGTGTCTTATTAAAAACCTTCATGATTTAACAGGAGATTAACATATGAATGCTTGTATATATTAATTATTATTAATTAAATATACATATACTATACAAAAAAATCTTTAAACGAGTCAATCCATTTAGAAAAAATATCGGCAGGAGCGGGATGCGAACCGCGGACCTTTGGAACCAACTTTTTGCCCAGGTAATTATACCGCTCGACCACCGGCCATTTCTTCCGCCTTGAGCTGACTCGTTTCGGATCCTCTCTATAAGGTTATCATCGTATGGTAGATGTCGCTATAGTATATATTCAAAGTATGTATATTTTTATTATTTATTATTCAATCAGAATGCATTTATTCACAACCTTAATATTATTACTTTCCGACAATCTATTTATTTTAGTAAGTACCACTCGGGTCTCGAACCGAAACTATAGATCGAATGGATGAAAACAACTTCTTGTAAGTACGACGCGGACATTGCAATTAGTTATTTACCTGTGTTAATGATAAATAATTTTACTTTCTTGATATTGTCTCAAGGTGACATTATTATATGGATTTTTTAAATTATTTATTAGAATATTATTTTATTATTTCAATAATATATATAGCTTGTATATATAGTCAATCCTCCTAAAATGATTTCATAAGATCAGATGATTAACCTGATGATCCCGAAGCCTGGAACATTTGATTCTAAGAGGTGGTTCAACCCAAAATAACAACAACGAATAGCAATTTTTTGAAAAATCTCCGCGAAGACGAAAAAATCTCTGTTTTAAATACAATAATCGTGCGTTATAGGAAGGTTGGTTGAAGCATATTGTAGTCGAGCGATTTTTTACTAGACCTGATACTCCTCGGCATTTTCGAAACCTTAATTCGATTACGAAGAGTTGAGGATATCTCTAATTGAATCAACCACTTCTTAAACGAACCAAATCATATTGTTAACCAGAATAATACGTAATATACATACATTCGAGCTAATACTAACTTTTATTTATTATATTATGGAATTCCACCAAGAAATATCTATCGAAAAAATCGATATAATTAATACTAACTATTTAATAAAAAAGCGCTTCATACAAATTATATGAAAAAAAAACGATTTTTTTGTGATTTCTTTCCGATTTATAAATTTTTATTTTTATTTTTTATTTGGGAACGAGAGAAAGCTAATCAAAAAATTCTCTTTCCATAAACGTTCCATAACTGGAACATATGGTCACCACAAATTGCCGCCACTTTGTTCTGTTAGATGAATATCCACTTGAGAAAATACATCCCGAAAACCTCCAGAGCAGAGTAAGAGTAGTATTCAAGGCTTATTTTTGGGTGATTTCAAATCGGATTTTTTAAGGAAATTGGATGATTAGCCCTCGAAGATGCTCTCGAAGCCTAGGTCATTTTGTTCTAAGAGGCGGCTTAGCCCAAGATATCAAAGATCATTAAAAAAGCTTTATAAATGTATTTTCTGTTGCTCAAGGACATATTTTTTGTGCATTAAATTATTGCCCAAAAATTTGTAATAATGAATCCCAGTTTTAAGTAAGAAACCATTTTTTCTTTGCAAGATGAAACTAAGAAAAAAAACTTCAATTAAACTGAACTTACGGTTTAATATTATAGATTTGATACAAGAAAAATCTATTTTTCTTTAACCTCACACTGGTTTGAATTCTCGATCACTAGTATAATAGTCAAGTGGCTAAGCTCTAGGAGTCTAGGCCATACCAAAGCGTTGAAACCTTTTTATATCTGATACTAGTATATTAAATAAATGTTTTTTTAATCAATCAACGGACCTATTAAAGCGTGCTATTGATATATCTTTCCCAAAAGCTTCTTTTCTAGGAACGTATAAATTGAAATCAAAGAAAAAACTCAGAAAACCTTCATCAAGGACATTCGTTAACAATAAGATGAAATAACTGAAGGTTATTTTTTAAGAAAATATCAATATGATATTACACTTATTATTTGGCTTAATAAGAGTATTTTTCCAAGAATAAAAAAACCTATGGTGTTGCTTCAAATAATATGAGTATCATGAAAGTAATACTCCATATTTATTTTCAATATCTGCTTTTTACTGGGATATATAGTTATTAGCCGTATGGATGCCATGACCCTGAATAGATGATCTATGCAATGCCTCGTGTATTATCGAAGATTTGAACCCTTAAATGGTGTCCAATTTTAACCATTTTTTTTGTGCAGACAAAAGATGTCACTAAGATTTAAGCTATAACATTGACCGAAAATATACAGTTTTATAACACACCGGTGTGCTCACAGCACTGGCGAGCTTCCCGCAGCAGATCCATATTTGGGCTCATGAGATCCACACTGTTAGAAATGACCACGATTAAATTCTCAAAAGTCAGCCGGCGGGTATAGCTCAATGATCGAAGTGTTTGCTTGGCAAGCCAAAGGTCGTGGGGTCGATCCCCGAAGGAGATTATAAAATATATATATACAATACTTTTTTAACAATTTCTGAGCTCTAAAATTCCCACGGTTGGTGTGAATTTGATCTCGCATACGTAAAATGTTAGTCATAGCCTATAAATTAAAATTGGTGGTAGACAAAAGTCGTCCCGTGAAAACCACGTATTCATAGTTAGTTCCTGTAATAATCCGGACGATGCGTGAATGTCGAGCTGCAGTCTATGACGTTGAAAATTATTTCTCATCGCGAAAACGAAATACGTTTTATCAAAATTAATAAAGTTACACAAAATATTTAGAGGATGGAGACTCATGCGGGAGGCTTCAGTTTAACAGTGGATGGATACAGGCTGATAATGATGATCAAAATATGTATCATTTATGTGCTACATCACTTATTTTTTTACAATATTGGAAAACCAATCGTTGCTTATTGGAAACGTATTTAGTTTTTAATGCATTAACCAGAAAAGCCATTTTATTGTTTAAATTTTATTTTTTTATTTTATTATGCCAGTGAGTAAGACTCAGATATAAAGCATTTGCTTACCATACTTTATGTAAAATATAAATAAATAATATTGAATATGCTGTTAATTATGTATTTTCGAAACACCTTATATGAATACGAATAATGATGTATTGTATGTACGCATCAAATTTCTCCGCTTGATTTTCCTTAGTACTAAATTAATTATTAAATAGTTTGGCTCTTTGGCTGAAGATCGGAACCTGAATAAATTTCTGGTTAATTATTTCACTTCCTTAATTTAAATTTATCGAATTAATTCGATAAACAGAATAACAGAATACCTGGCTGAAAACAAACACTTAACGAAATAGCTCCAATGAATACACTAATCCTACATTCTAAATTTCAAGTGTATTCCACTCACTCGATAGATCTACTCAAAAAGCAAAACATCCATCCACTTTACTATAGAATACAAGCAAAAATTATTCACTAACAAGCCTTTTGTTTCAAAACTCTTGGTGAATAACGTTAGGAAGTAATTTTATATTTCGTCTCAGTACAAGAAAGTCTAGTCAAATATTAAGCTAATGTACACAAAATCATTATTAAGCCATCAAAAATGTCTTTGTCGATAAATTACAGCTATCAACTTCTTTATATATTTTTATTTTATATTTTCAATTGAAATATATACAGCATTTTTTTTTCACTTAATACATATTGAAATAAAACAATAATTAACGTAAAAATTACGTAAACATTTTCTGAAAGACGTAAAAAATACATTCATCGAACATTTCAAATAGATATACATACATAATAAACTTATAAATATTTTATTAATTGTTGAATACAAGTGAGTGCGTTTTGAGGTTTATTTGACTTGAGAAGCGCTGAGTTAGACAAATAATAGAGAGGTAGTTAGAGTCTCCCTAAGCAAGAACCCTCGCGGTATCTCTGTAACAAGAGAGAGGTTGGATCATAAGCTTGGTTTATTGCTATTATCAAAACCCCAATTACTTCCCTAAATCGAGAACCTTTATACCTCAAAAGGCAGACCTTCCCAACAATTTCATAATAGTTAGCTTAGCTGCACAATTATTTTTACTTATTACAACTGGTCACTAGGTGGTCTGCTTCTTCTTCGTGTCAGCGACATAAAATTATTTTTGCCCAGTATCTGGCAATTCGATAGCCCTTGTGCTGCCCAGCATTAGGTCCTGAGATGTGCAGCTTGTTGGGCACATGGAGTCAGATCTTAGGTGTAAAGCAGTCTGCAGGTCTCCACAACCGCACAATAGTGACTCTCCCTTCCGAAGCATTCCCCACCGCTCGAGGTTGTCCTTTGTTCTACCAACTCCAGTTATTAATCTGTTCAGGGATTTCCAGGTCCGCCAGTCAAGGTTCTTGCCAGTTGGGAGGCCTCCCTTTGGAGTAAAGAAATCCTCTGATGCGACTTCTTGCCAGAGCTGGAGTCTCTTATTTTCAGGGCCGGATGTGAGTGGATCTCAGAAAGCTGCTTCGCGACTTCAGTCTGGGTGTTGGGAGTATCTGATTATACAAGCATTGGGACGTTTGGTTGATTGACTAGGCGGTCATTAGTATGGTACTTAGCGTAGCTTAAAAAAATAATTTTTCTTTAGCTCTTAACATTTCCTCCCTTCGATTGAAAAAATAATGACCCAAAAAATGCTTCATCATGCTATTTTTGAAAAAGCATTTGTAAGATAAAAAAATAAATTATCAATGTTTCTTTATTTTAGACTATACGTGTATAATGGTCTCACGACCTGTCGTTCCCAGACAATTCGTTCAACGACTCATCGGTAACGACGTGGGATACACTGGACATCTGGTGCACGTTCATTTAGTGAACGGGACAACTGGTGCACTAGATGTCTCGCTAACTTAACCTAACCTAAGGTTTTGTCCAGTGATCGTTGACTCCATAAGTCTCGTTAACGAAATAACTAAGGTAAGGTTGGGTTAGGTTAGCGAAACATCCTGTGCACAAGTTGTCCCGTTTGTCTAAATGTCCCGTGCACCTGACCTCCTCGGTGCACAACCGGTGGTTTTGCGAATCACCGGTTGTGCACCAATGTGAGACCTTACCCTTTTGCACTATACAGCATCCATGTGAAGTTAATATTTATCAGAGCTGCCGGATACAGCCTTCGGCTTTCCAGCCTTTCAGCTTCACAACCTCAAAAGCCACGGTGGTCTTTAATTTCTCTTGGGAAGGTTTTATAATGTATTTACAAATTATGTTTGCAAGGCAATCACATGAGAGCATGCTCATCTAATCACGCGTTATTTGTTCAAAGTTGTCTACAATCTAGATATTTTTTTCTTTTTGTATCAATTAAAAAGAAAGGAATGAGTATGTTTTATATAGTTTCAATGTTGTCGAGAACATATTGTGATCAAGTACGTTCATGTAAGATAAGAGCTGAAACATATCTCCAAAAATAAAATTTGAAATACTTGTATGTACTAAAAATCGTATTTCGTAGCTCTTACATTTATTATGGTGTTGAGTTACAATTTTATAATTTTATTGCTTATCTATTAATAACTATTGAGAAAGAATAAAGAACATCTACAGCCTCACAACAACCTCTACCATTATTGACTATAGTTTTCGAGTAAGTGATTGTTTCATAGGAATATCAGTAATTTTCCGAAAGGAAGAAGACCTGTTCAACTATAATGAGGAACATGAAAGCTAAGATTCTACGTGTTCGTTCTGCGGTGGTCAAAGCTAATAAGATACTTGTCTCACTCCTCCGCAGGGTAAGATCACGAAAGAAACTGAAAAAGAAGGAAGACTAGCGGTGCTCGCAGCATGGCAGAGCAGATGATCGACCTCGCTCAAGGGTAGACACACATATTCCTTCTTTGCTTCCGTCCTCAACAGAATGCAGATGCCGTGGCTTATTTCAAGCCATTGGACTAGTCAAATCATAACTGGATACAACAATTTTAAGGCTAAACTCTTCAAGCTTAGCTTCGTTGATAGTCCAGACTGCCCATGTGGTAGCCCCTTACAGGACGCTGAACACGTTCTGTGGCGTTGCCCAATATAAGATTTAATTAGGGAAAGGCAGAAGCCTGGACCGGTTGGATATACTGACCTCATCGCTACGGAGTCCAACTACCATGCCTATTCTGTATACGCGGCAACCTTCGTTGAAGAAGTAAAAAAGTCCAAATTTTAGCGTCTGAACTACAAACTTTTACACCCACGTTTGGTGTTGCTCACCAATGCCCGTTACTTGTAAAACGAGAAGGTACTCTGAAAATAATGTCTTGCTAAGTGCTCCCGAGGAGCGCAGTTACAAAGCGACCGGACCGGAGGCCTTAGGCCCCAAAAAAAGCTGATACGATAGAGAGAAATTTACCCGCTCCAATAATATAATATGACGACTTCATGCATATAATACAATCTTCTCTATTTCTTTAGTAATTCTATTTTATTATAAATATATAAAATACTTTATTTATTTTAGACTGCCATAGATTGAATTTGAAAATACATTTCTAGCACTGCATAAATTTGAACCTTAAGTGCTAAAATAAATCTTACATTTTATTGGTGGACCCTTTTCTATAACCATTATTTTAAACGGTATCGAAGTAAATTTTCTGTCGCGAATTTCAAAACCGTCCGTGAACTAAGGGAAGTCTAGTGGCCAGCTCACTTGTCGTGCGAAAAATTCCGTATCAACTCCCTTATGAAATTTCAACATCACCAACCCAGGTACGTAACACTTTTAAACGTAGAATCATGATGATAAGGTTTTCTGCTTTCAAGACGTAATATTTGAACTGCAGTTATCATTTTTCGTTCTATTTTATAGCTTTTTTGAGAAGACTTTGGGAGCTTGAAAGAATTGTGGCTTTTGAGTTTAGCGAATTTCATTGCAGGGATCATCTCCAAAGTTTTTGACTGTGAAAACATACGAAACTATTTACACGAGTAATAAAATATACGTCGATGCAGACAAATTACATAAATTCGTCAGTCACTCTCTTACTGAGGCTTGTTCTCGGAATAAGCACGAGAGCATAAACTGTGCGGCATTTTACAAAATCCCCAGGCTCTCTCTGCCTTGGAGGGTATTATCTGACTGAGAAACGGATATGAAAGGGCACACGATATTTAATTTACTATACCATAGTAGAAGTTGAAGCTTTTTGTTCGCAAAAGTCTGTCAAATTAAGCGATCAACCGCATGAAACTTTGTACTTCTCCTATAAATTTTACCCGGCGTGACCTCGTCTCATAATTTACGGCCCTCAAACTTTCAACTGAAAAAAGAGGCCCCCTCTACTCCTGCCCGATAATTAATTTATGCAGCGCACACTACCTCTTTATAAACACTCAAACAACCGGCGTTTGCAGGCATTTTTAAATACTACACCAGTACACCTATAGTGTAATATCTAGTAGTGGTTGGCGTTCACAGATTAGTACTGATTAGTTTTGTTTTTGAAAGCATTAAGTATAAACTAGAATTAAATCCAGGGCAATATCCATATGTGCACAAATACTAAATAATACTGATTAACAAACGGTGATCGAGAAATTCATCAGTAGATCATATGACGCTTGGTATTTTTAGAATATCTGTAAATTGGCGGCAGGTTTAGCTCAATGGTCAAAGCGTTTGCTTTGCAAGCCAAAGGTCGTGGGTTCGATCCCCGACGGAGATAAAAAAATAACAGGATTTTTAATTGATTTCTAAGCTCTTAAATACTCTGGTTGGTGTGAATTTGATCCCTCACCCGTAAAATGCCAGTCATAAGTTATTAATAAAATTGGTGGTAGACGAAAGTCGGCCCGTGAAGACCACCCATTCATAGTAAATTCCTATAATAATAAGTATGATGCATGAATCTTGAGCTGTAGTCTATGACGTTGGCGGATCAACACTCCATATGCAGCGCTTAGCCATATGAATCATGGTAAGCGTCATAGAATGTCAAAGATGAGAATTCAGAACTACTATCAACTTCTGTTGGTATTCTCCTGTATGTGCTTAGATAAAAATGATAATTCATAATACTAATGTCATTCAGCTAACCATTAAATGAACCTTCTACTTTTACATGGACTTAATGTGAATGGGTAGCGAACACAGTACGTTTTTTTTTACGAATAATTTTGGATTAATGGGATTTAAAAGGTAATATTACGAACGTATAAGGTAAGAAATAATGAAATGTCTTATATCTTCAGGCAGTGTTAATTAATATTCATTTCGTGATCAGCTTTTGTACATCTTATAAGATGAAAAGCTATTTAAACGTACGAGTATGTATTCTCTCGTGGTGGACAAGCAATTGGACTATGGATATTATCCCTCGGTATACAGTCAGATTCAGACGGTGATTCAGACAGTCAGATTTGAATTCACAGTGGTCGGGAGCCGGAGTGTTGATTCGAATCTCGGGCCCCAAATTCATCTCATTCATTTTGTTGCTTAATTAGGCCGCCGCGTGGCTGGCGCCCCTGGGTGATAAGGTTCCTACCTCAGCTGAAGCCTTCGTGGATCGTGACCCGACTGCAGAGTCCCATATTAGGTTATCCTGTAAAAAGTCCATGCATATTTTTAGAAACAAAAGCGATCGTATGAGGTGCCTGAAACGGACTAACAACAAGTCTTGAATATTAAATTCATTTATTTATTAATTTATTTTTATTTCAAAATATATAATTATTTGAATAAGCTGACAAAAAGTCTAACAAAACCTTTTCTATTAATTTTACTGGATCTAATCACTCTTGGGATGAAAATTTGCGCCTGCGGGTATAGCTCAATTGTGAAATTGTTTGCTTTGCAAGCAAAAGGTCGTGGGTTGGATCCCTGACGGAGATTTAAAAAAATAATAATCGATTTCTGAGCTCTAAAATACCCCCGGTTGGTATAAATTTGATCCTTCGCCCGTAAAATGTCAGTCATAGCATATAAATTTAAAATTGGTGGTAGACGAAAGTCGTCCCGTGAAGACCACCGATTCATAGTAAATTCCTGTAAAAATAAGGATGATGCGTGAATCCCGGGCTGTAGTCTATACCGTTGGCGAATCAACACTCCACATGCAGCGCTTAGCCATATGCACTATGGTAAGCGTCATAGAATTCCACAGATGAGACTTCAGAATTACTATTACCATCTGTCGGTATTCTCCTGTATGTGCATTACATTTTTTTTTAAATGGCCAGATTAGTATTGGGTTAGTCGAAACATAAAAATAGAAGATACATCCAAATACGCCTAGAATACTTTAAATGTCATCTCTCGCATACATACTGGCAGAATCCTTGTCAGGTTATATGCAGCTGACATAACTATTTCATTGCAATTTGTGACGAATATGCTTAAACCCAGCGATCTTAGCATATCACATCTCCTCCTGAAGCTCCACCGAGACCGCAACCAGCATCAAATCATGAGTAATTGTAGAAAAGACAGCTTTAATACGACTTTATGATATATTGATAATATAAATTTATATTTTATAGTAATGAAAATAATAATAATGTTCACACATACAGGAGAATACCGCCACACGAAGTTGAAAATATATGTAAATTCTATGACGTTTGGTATTATTAGAGAAAGGTTAGGTTGCGATTAACTCATATGACTATAACTTGACATTAGTGCTGCATACACAAATAATCACTTAATGTTCCGTTTTAATTGTGAAATTAGGAAAGACAGGTAGTATAATTTTTTTCCGCAGTTTTTTTTTTTTGTAAAATGAACTGTGTGTTTTTTTCGTGCGTTTATATTTTAACTCGTCTAAAAAGTTTAATTATCTATTTAATTCAATTATAAAACATTTTTTAATTCCAAAAAAATGTTCAATCAAAGTCCATCAAAAGCAATCCATCAAATAATTATACCGTTGTGTCAATCATCATTAAAAAACTTTTCTTCGATCATTTTCCAGCAAGATGATTTATCATAGAAAGAGGACTTTACTCATATTCTGTATACTCTAAAAGTTTTTTTTTTATATGATTAAAATCATTGATATTTATGATAAATTTTAATAAATTTTGAATTTGTTATGATTGAAATCAATCAATTAAATCCATCATAATACCAAATATGTAGGACTATGTAACTAGAGACATGAGAAGTTCTAAGACGCTTAGTGTTTAGCACAATGGTAAAAATAGGAAAAAATATTATTTTGTAACAAACTTTACAAAACGATTTATATAAAAATGTAGCTGTATCAATTCTCTTCCAGATCTGTTTATAACATTAATTACTTACTCATTATTGAGTATTGTTGTTATTATTAACTTAAGTTTAAGTTTCAATTTAAAATTTAATCATTAACAGTTACTGATGTACAATTATTAAATATCATTGTTAATTTATTAGAACACGTGCCAGAAGAAAATATAAATATTTTCACGCGTTGAAAATAATAATGCTGTGTATAATATACACGCGATCTTCTAAAAAGAGCACGAAATTTAAGGCTGAATGATTTTCTACCGGCCACACCTCGGGCTGTTTGATAAATTCAATGATAATATTAACTATGAGACACCAACCCGAAAGGATGTTAATCTGCAACAGCTTGCCTACTATTCTCGTGATAGCTATTCACGTAGGTTGGATGCCAGAGGCCGCATTTCACATCGAATCTTAACCCCGAAAATCCTCCTCGGATAAATTTCTTCGTAAAGCGTCAGTTCCAATGATGACGGGATGGGATAATTCAAGGTGACGAACAGTCCACTTCAGGGATAAGCTGTGGCACTGGTACTTCTAGTGCGGAGCAGCGATCGTATGACGGTCAGTTCCTATTACATATTTCATATAAATGTTGCATTAATAAAAAGTATGATGCGCACAAGCAAATCAAACACTGTGTTTTACTGGTACAGCTTATGAATAGAGCTTCAAAATGACAGGTAAGTCAATGGTTTGCTAAAGCGTATATACAAGCATTAACATCCTATGTCGAATTCCGTTTTTTGACATAGTCGTAGATCTGATTAGAGCAACATTTGAACTAGAGCAGCCTTTGTTTTTTCTTAATTAATGGTCTACATTATGTTTTGTGGATTGAAACGCCATTAGTACAAAAATTTCCAGGTCTCTAAAACATGGGGCAAATTATCTGATTTCCCAAAAAAAAAACGAGTAACTAATCGCCCACAAATATGCCTCGGATACTACAGCGACCCCCTCTTCAAGTACTCGGACTTCTGCTCTGGAGGTAGTCGGGAACAATATATGTTCCTAAGTAGCGGTTCCCAAACCTTCAAGTGCAAATATGTCGTAGAACTAGGAATGGACAGTGGTAGCTGATAGAACTTCTTCTTCGTAGTATCAATCCGGTTGATTGGTTTGCAGCAACAGAATCTTGCATCTCGATCTCCATTCCTCTCGGTCCTCCGCAACCCTTTTCAGCTCAGCATAAGCGCTACAATTCATGTCCTCGAATACTTGCTGCAAATACTCCCGTCTAGGGCGCCCTTTACAGTTTCTACCCTCAACCATCCCCTCCACAATATCGCTAGATAGAACTAAGTGAAAGTAATTTGTGGTGACCATATGTTACATATATGGAACGGATTTGGGAAGAACATTAAAATGTAAATGGGCCACAAGTGTTTTTTAATTGTCTTAGAAATTGTGTTAGTGTTTGTTTTGAAAGTTAAAAAAAGAAATACAAGCAATTAAAAAATCATACAACTTTGAAATCAAAAGATTTCTTTTCAAAAAAATAGTAAATCACACACAATGGAATAAACTTTTAGGCCATTTAAACTTTACAAGCAAACCTTACTTTTTATTCTTAAAACAAATTATTTTTATGGGCCTGTAAGGCCTTACGATGTGCTGAAAGTTTGTTATTTTGTTATACACATGAAGTTGAGAATGAAATAGTTCTAACGTACTTTTTTTTGAAGTTCTGATTTCAAATAACTGATCTTTTGTGTCTATAACAATTTCGCTTTAAATTTGTAAGTAATTTTGTAACCTTGAATTTAACTTTTCACATAAAACGCCTATGGTCGACTTTATAAATATTATAACACGATGCACTTACGAGTATGACTCGTAGAATTAGACCACTAATTAGGATTTTTTTATGCTATATATATAATGATTTTTTCGATAGTAAAATACATTCTTATGAAGCGTATCACACTCCTAGAGAATACACACAGCCGTTTAAAATGAAAAACGTCTTATAATTATGTATTTGTTTTTTATATACTGATAAATAAAATTATACTTTTTTGCATATTTATCACTTTTATATTTATATATATTAAATTTAGTGATAAAAAGGATTTCGATTTTTCGATCGATATTTCTTGGTGGAAAGTATTTGAAAATGGCCATCCGACCTGGCTGAAACATGTCGTCAAAAAAATATATGTGGAATAAATTCTAAAGAACCTTCTATTTTATATCTGATACAAAAAAGGACATTTACACCGAATTTTTTTCACGAAAGTGTAAAAACGAAATTCTTTGTCGAAGCGTATACCCACAGCCAAGTAATATTTTAATGTCTTATTCATTACTCGCCCACGCCCTGTTTCAGTCATATTCCTCATTCACCAATATCAAGTGTAAATTGCGTAAAAATACCAGTTTCCCATTAACAAATTCCCGTAGGATTGAGTTCAATCCGCACCACTTAAGTCTGTATGGCTCTCAGGTCAAAAAGGTTGTATTTCCAAGGATCAAACGCGGAAAAGAAAATAATACGGAAAATTCTTGGCAAGCAAAAAATCCATAATAAGTTGCTATTTGAAAACAGCCTAAGGCGTATAAAAATATTTTCTTAAAGGCAGATGATTCAATAAATTTCTTTAAATACTAATATTTTGCATAATTATTTGACAGAGTAACTTGTAGGATATTTTATAAAGGCCTTTATTTAAGTGAGTTTAAGAGACGTCCAATAACTTTTTAGAAAAATGTGATAACAAAGAAAGAGATCCGTATTTTTAGCATTTTGAAATAGATGCGAAATAGATGTTAAAATTCGGAATAGATAAATGCGAATTACATAGAATAAGCAAAAAGATGCTAAAATCTCAATTCAGTTGTTTTATGAAATGAAATTCACCGTTATAAATATAAAATGATAGATTTTTACATACCTTTAATATATATGGACATGTTTTACATCGCCTTAGGCATTATTTTTATTTTTCTCCTCAATTTTCATATAATAAACTTGGAGACTGTTAGAGTTCATTCCTGAAAAATTCAATAATTGACTTTATATTTTGATGATTGTCCTATTTTTGTATTATTTTGTATGATGTGTTAGTATGTTTAATAATTATTTATCATATTTATGTATGTTTGTCAATATTATAATAAAAAAATGTTTAAACTTTGTGGAATTTATAATTATTTGATATAAGCGTCATACAAAAATAGACGCTAAAATAGATGCTAAAATAGATGCTAAAATACATGTTTTTAAATTCTCCAAAGCGCTAAAAAAAATAGATGCTTAAAAATACGGGTCTCTTATCACCTTCTACAAATATAAGTCATTTATTATTACTTTATTATTAAATTTTGAATATGAAATAATTTTCTCAGGACCGTAGTTTAAAACGAAGTAAATCTTTCGATTTTAATTTTAAAAAGCAGACATAAAAACATATAGTTTTAGAAAAAGTTATTTAACGATAATAACATAAAGCTATTTGTTTTAAGTTCTTCCTTGGTATAATGATTTAGCACTAGAGAACGCATTAATTTTCAAAAATATTTCATAATATTTTCGAAACGTGTTGTGTTTGGGTGTAGAATAAGGGAGATTGCAAGTGTACATTGATTTATTTCTTGAAGATATTCAGATTGTATCTAGGAGGACACACAAACACTCTAAGAGCATTTCAGAGCTTAAATATTGACGAATCAGTGCCCAACACACTTAGATGAAACAGAACCTTTCAATGTTAACTTAGGAAATAAGTCCTGAAAATATCCATATTGGATGCTAGTATTCCTCCGCCACGTATATCATGACTGTCGTGACTACGAGCATCACGTAAACTCTCAATTTTTATCACAAATCACGAGATGTTTTTTTAAAAACAAATTATTTTTACCAATTTTATTTGGTTTGCACCTTCACCTCTTTACTATCTCAAATGTATAACATTTTAAGAATCGCAAGCGGCATTTTTTATGAGTTTGTGAACGAATTTGATCCGCGCGAACACTTGCAAAAGTTGAAAGATTACTTTCAATTGAATATTTGATTACATTAATTAAACTACATTTTTTACCTTTTTTTAACAATTATAAACATTAATGATTTGACAATGTCTCCACCAAAAGACGAAAATATGTCTTCAAATAAATTTGAATTATGAGCTTTTAATTAATTTTAATTAAATTACATCAATACTAGATTTTAATTTGACGTTTATTTTTACTTTGGGACCATAGTTTCGTTTGCTGTGCACATTCTTTGGCTAGATATATTATAAAAGTATTGTAATATTATTTTTAATTATCGTAACAATGTACTTAAAATCATAATTCCTTAATAAATAACAAAGCATGGTAAAAAAGACTTTCAATTAACTAAATAATCAATACGATAATATTTTAAAGGTTTTTATTGAATGTCCCGCAGTAATGCATCTTCAGAGACGCAGTAATACGAATGTACGCTACGTTTCATTAATTGACATGTTACTTTGTCAATGTACATTAAATTCAACAGCCAAATCAATTTGCCAATAACCCTACAAAGTGTCTACTTAAAAGGAAAAAAAAGGTATCAATAAAAACTGAATACCTGTATACATTTTTTTCTTGAAAACTCACATGAAAGAATCATCAGAGGCTCTTACCCCTCGGTCAGGTTAGCTGGACCAGGTTGAATGAGGAAAATGTCACAGATACTGAATATTATTTTAAAGCCTATCTGTGGATTTGAATTATACCGTATTGTGGGTAAATGACGAATACCGTCATGTTTCATTAAATTAATTAAATACTTCAAATTTATTCCTTGAATTTTTAACAAATTATATAATTTTCTACGGCAAACAAAATTACATATTCATAAAAAAAATTGAATTAATATAGTTTGCCTGTATTATATAATGGTATTTTTGTTTTTTTGTTTTAAATATATTTAAAATATGTTTTTTTTTTTTTTTTATTAGAATATTATTTTATTATTTCAATATTCTAATCTACTTTTATAGATCATTGACTATATCGTACGATGATAACAATGATATAAATACTAGTTTCAACGCGAGTCAGTCTGGGCATAGCAATGGCGCAGTTTGCCGAGCGGTATGAATACTTGGGCATAGTTGGTTTCCAAGGTCCGCGGTTCGCATCCCGCTTCTGCCGTTGTTTTTGTGCTTGGATTGGCGCGTTGAAAAAAGAATTTTATGTATAGTATATGTATATTTAAGTAATATTTAAAATATTTTTTTTACTTATAGTGGATAGAATTGAGCCCCGCGATGGTATTGCATAAAGTTTTACTAAGGTTATAGGTTAAATTATACAATAGGCATCGTTATATCTGTATATATTATGTATTGCTAACGATCTTCCAATCCAGTGATTCACAGGGCCTAAATAAGAAGGAGCTGTAGTTTATGCGCTCTTGCAGCATACGATGAACACCCCAGTAAGGTCAATCTTTGCCTCTTGATCGCCATTTGTGTCGAAGTCAATTGTGTTATTAATGAAATATTGAAATTATAAATGATTTTCTAAATGTTTTAATTGTACATATACATAACCTTCATTACTGAAAAAAAAATCTTAGCAAAAAATCCAACCAAGTGATTTTATTTTCTGATAAAAAAATGTATGACAGTGATTACACTCGAGAAAATTTAGCTTATATCTGACTTCTTACTCGTAGCTAATTTTTTAAAATATTTTTTATTGTTTTTCGTATTTTTTGTCGTTATTTAGTCTTTCTCTTATTTACTGTTTAATGTCGCTTTCCTGTATTACCTTTCCTGTTATTTTATCTTTATTTGTAATATCTGTTTATTCTTTTGTGGAATCTATGTAGTACTTGGAATTTGATTCCGTCAACAAATATTTTTTTACTAGAATCTTTGCTTTTATTAAAGTTAAAATACTGAATGTGGTATGGTAGGAGTATATTCGTTCAAATAATTATATACGTCTTCTATTTTTTATCGTGGTATGGTAGGCGTCGTCGCTTTTGCGAAATTCATTATTGATATAGATTATAGTCGGAATTATTCCTTTACATTTCATATATGATATTTACTTAATTAAGTAAATTTATACTTAAACTAATTAAGTCGTAATGTTGGATAAAAATGGGACCATAAAACGGTTTTTATTTTCAATTTTCACGAATTTCAGACTATTACTCTATTTCCTTTATCCAACCACCGACAAGATTCCCATGTTGAAACGCCAGTTTTCATTAGCTTACTTAAAAGCTAAGCAACATTATGCGCGGGACGTACTTTTATGCGTGACTGCCTGGCAATACCGCATGTCGTTGGTTAAATGCGACTAAATTACTAAAATCCATTCAAAGGGCTTACAATCTAAAATGTGTTAAAACACTTGAGTGTTTTAGTTTAGTAGTAAATATACTCTAAATATGCTCCAAGAATTTGTAGTTTCTTAATCATGCATCTGGAATTTCGTGCTGAAGGTAAGTCAGGAACTAAGCATAGTATGAAAACGGCATAACTTCGGGTAGAAATATAATTTGCTATGAAGTAAAGACAGATGGTGTAAGTAAAGGATCATATGGTGTAAAAAGCCCTGAATATACCCACGCTGAGGAGAAGACTTGGAAGATCACAGGCAACCTGGACTGCAACTATAGGCAAGGATCTGAAAATTCTGCGCTTGACCGAGAATGCAGCGCAGGACAGGCAGACATGTTGAATGTCCACAAGGAGAGCAGACCCCAGATGATGGGAAATGGCAAGAATAAAAAAGAATAAGAAGTAGAGACTGATCAGTTTGTAGTAATCATACGTTGCGGCATTTAATGAAGCGAATATAAAAAAAAAAAATTCAACAAGATAATTTAAAGTTTGTTTGCAGTTGACGAAAAGTACTCATCATTAAGAGTATAATATATTATTAACAAAATACTTATTCTCATGTTTTTCTGTTTACATAAGAGTAATATTTAGTTGCAAGTTTTGTGGTTGCAACAGTGTTATTTTATGTGACATGTGGCAAGGTGCGTAAAAATACAATTCTCGTAAACAACCGGCAAGCGTCTCGGGTCAGTCGGCCTAGTTGCAGATTTATTGACGTCAAGATAACGCTGCTCACAAGTAAGATTGACGGCCTTTGGTGTCCGTGGTCCATAAAAACTGATTACACGTTGCGATTATTTTAAAACTCCGAAAAGCGTAAAACTTATTGAAAAATATGCAAACGAGTGTTTTGAATTTGTGTAGAAATTATTTATGATTTTTTATTTAGAACGTTTGATTATTCTCCATCCTCTTAACTCTAAAGCTTAACAAAACACTGTTTTCCACAGTCTAGGTAGACTACAGCCTGTTTTAGTAGCTATCAACGGAAGTCTGTTGATAGATAAAGTGTTCACATGCAGCACAAAGCCATTAGGGTGTCCCAAAAAAAAAAAAAATTTAAGGCTCACCCCCTCATTTTGTGTCAATGATGTCCAAAAATTTGAAACAAAGTTTCACATCATTAAAACCACAAAAAACGATTGTGACTTTCATCGGAATATTTCAATAATAGAATTCTAAAGCGCGCGAAAACTGACTTTCGATGTGCTCGAATCATCCTTCTAATATAATGGCTCTAGAATAACAATGTTAGAGCAAATCTTAATATCCGTGTTTGCATTATTTTTTGGGACAAAAGGACGTCTACCGGCTATATTTTTACAAAAATATATGAGATAACTACATACCTCATATTAAAAAAAATGAACATGTTTTGCTAGTGATGGCTATCACTCAATTTCGGAAAATGGAGGAGAACAGGTATAAAGTATTTCCAGCTTACTCAATGCAAGCTTAACATTATATTTTACTGATTCTAAATACCCATGTAGAGGTGCAGTTCTACTGCCTCACTTCGGTTACCAGAAAATCCATATAGGTTATATTTAAATTGGCGCATTGTTCACAGCAATTTCTTTCTCATGTTGCAATATTCATTATTCGTCCATTGTTACTCCAGATGAAAGCCCTACGGCTTATATTGCACTTAATGTGGCTGTCAGAATTGTTTATTATTAATTTACACATATTTAATATGGTTTTAGATCTGTAAACTTCATACACAAACGAAAATAAACATCCATAAATATGTGCGAAAAGCTGAATTCAATAGTGAGTTTGTATCATTAGCAGATACCTACATAATCTATAATCATAGTGTCAGTGGTGTATAAATTTGATGTATATAAACTACCTGTTATGTGTTATCTTTATACATAAACTACTTAATTATATTGTATCCTTTGACATGTGCTTAGGTTCTATAACTTTCGTGGATTGATTGAGTTTTATTTCATTGAACCATTAAAAATAAAAATACTTTAAATATCCTTATTAAAAAAAGATATTTCCGAAGAAATATTTACCAACCTGGCGGTATTTTTTTCTTATTCAAAAAACAACCATTATTGACGAAAAATATAATGTTATATCACTTGAGCAAGTAACTGTAAAAATATTATATTTTCAACAAACTTACAAGGTCTTGTAATGCAAAAGGTTTTTGAAAAAAATAACAATTTAACGGAAATATTTTAAGCTTGGAATGAAATATTAAAATCGAGTCCATTAATTTTTTTAGCTTTTAAGTTAAACATGAAAAATATTTTATGGAATTAATTAACATTTTAGGATTATTTAGTTAATTGCTCAAATTGTACAGCATATTTTGAAATCCAAATAGAATGATGAAAAAATGTAATATTATTTTTATTTATTCTTGGGTTATTTTTGTGTTGTTTGCTAGAATATAAAAGAGTTTTTGAAAAATCTTCTCATTTTAAAAGAAATAAACTCGATAAACAGCCTTAGACAAATATTTTAATAAAGTTTTTTTGGAATTAATTATAACGTATTTTTTACCAACCTTCTGGAACCTTAAAAGTATTAATATCAATAATTCAGTTAGCGTCAAACTTTTCGACCTGCTTGTGGGTTATTGACACAAATCATGGTCAAATAATAAGCAAAACTGAAAAATGTATATTCACCAGCCACAAATGTTTTTATTTTTCTTAAACACAACAACAAAATACTTCCCTTAACAACATCTGGTAACTCTAAGAATATATTCAAAATATTCGTTGTATTTTCATTTAAGAAGACAATTTTAATATGGAATAATTAACTACTACAATTTACCACTGAAACTAGAAACCATCACCAATTATGATATGTTCATATAAAAAAAGAAAATCATCACAAAAGCTTACTTATATATAAGTACAACGCAGCTCAGTTATTTTTAGAGTGAGGTGCAGAATGAAATAATTTAGAGAACTTTTTTATAAATATTTATAATTTTATTATAGTTTTCTATCTAAATAATATATAAAATAATATATATATTTAAATATTGGAAGCGTAGAGTACAATAAAAAACACGGTTCCAATATAAAAAAAAATACTCAACTTGCAACAAATGTTTAAGGTATTGTTAAGTCCCCGCTTCATAAATTTTTTGATAACTGTGAAACATCCTTTAATATTTTCGCGGTTATCGCTAGTGAAGAAACTACCTTATCGCATAACAAGCATCGATCATATTTTATAAATTGTAATCTTTTGCATTTAAATTTTATACGTGATGGAGAAATATGGCAGATAACATGTTTTTAGGAGCTTTGTTCACCTTGTTGTTGTTTATTAAATACTTTTTAAATTTAAAATTGAATCTACAAACGAATAAAAAGTATCTAATAATACCCGGAAATCATTAATTTGTAATTAAACTAGCGTTTTGAATTACGCATTAAACTAAAATGAAGAATTTTGGTTTATAAAATGGATTTGTGAATCTAGTTGAAACATATCCTTCCTTTTTTTTATGATAAATGTCGAAAATCTATTGTACAATTTTTTAATGATTCAATTCTCTTTTCAGATACTTCGGAAACCTTTCAAACCTTCGGAAATGTCGGAGCAGCAACAATCATTGCCGATTCAAACTAAGAAAAAATAACCATTATTCAAGATGACGGATTTTGCTTCGATGTACTTTGGCCCAGTGGCACTCCTCAATTTAACCACGAGCCCTGATTACAATATCTATGAACCAGAAAACGGATCAGCCCACACGGAGTCCTTTGAAGACTACTTCAACGGAACAGACGTAATAAACAGAGATTCTCTTTACCTCATTGTTCCTATAACAATAGTCTACGGTCTCATACTTCTTGCTGGCATTATTGGAAACGTCAGCACGTGCATCGTTATTGTGAGAAATAAATGTATGCACACAGCAACGAATTACTACTTATTCAGCTTGGCTATATCTGATCTGTTGTTGCTACTTAGTGGATTACCACCGGACATGTATAGAATCTGGTATCCTGATGTTTATATTTTCGGAGAAGCATCTTGCGTGTTTCTTGGATTGTCATCTGAGACATCAGCCAACGCAACAGTTTTAACCATAACAGCATTTACAGTTGAACGTTACATTGCAATATGCCATCCGTTTTTATCACACACCATGTCGAAGCTGTCGAGGGTTGTGAAGTTCATCATAGCAATATGGGTGTTGGCATTGTGCTTGGCGATCCCTCAAGCTATACAGTTCGGGGTTGTGTATTCAGTGGAGGAGGAACTGGTCACAAGTTCTTGCACGGTGAAGTGGGTGATGGTGGAACACGCGTTCGAGATATCAGGCTTTGTGTTTTTCGTTGGTCCGATGACGGTGATCACGGTGCTGTATGTGCTAATCGGTGTGAAGCTGAGGACATCGCGGCTGCTGCAGCCGGCTAAGAAGTCTTCCCTCAACAGCAATCCGGAGCACAACAACGGAAGCGCCAGGAGTTATAAGAACGGAGTTTCACAAAGCAGAGCCATCAAAATGTTGGGTGAGTTCAATTTATTCAAATTCAGTTTATTCATTTTTTTCTTTATCACTATACATTCCGTCAAAAGAAAAAACTTCTTTATGATTATGTCACATATGGTTGGCCTAGTTGATACGAAGACTTCACCAGTACATTAATAGTATGTTACCTTCTAAGTTGTAGTTTAAAATAAAATAAAAAATTGAAGTTCACAAACAAAAAAAAATCATATACAAAAGGCATTCCAGTGTTTTCCGTGCAGGTCTATATCGCATTGTCACATCCGCATCCAATTTGGAGTATGAAGGCATAAAATGTAGCCGACTTTATATCCGTTTCATTCCAATCAGTTAGGCATCCCAAAGTTCTTCAAAAAATTTCATGTTAAATTGACGAAAAAGAGAGAAAACCTCTCCTTCTATTCCGAAACCGTTCTCAGGACCGACAGCGCTGCTTTCACAGCTTTATAAGTTAACCAAAATTACTTAGTTAACAAACTTAGTCACATTTTTACTTAGTATTTATGAAAACAGTTTCAAGGGTATAACCAACTTAAATCTGGAAAACAATTTACAGATTCATGGTTCTCATATCACAGGCTGCTGTAGTGAATGATTAGTACGACGCTATAGTATTTTGTTAATTCAAAATATTATCTAAAGAATATATTTTTATGCGCCAAAAATGTTCTGAGAAATATTCACATATTTAAAATGTAATATGCCACACAGCTTTATGTCATTTAAAAATATAATCAAAGTACTCGATGGGACTATTAAATTTTGTTCAAATTATCTTCCATAATATGATTTTCCCAAATATGACGACTTTTCATTTTAAAAACAGGTAACAAAAATATTTCCTTTGATATTTTTCTGTAAGTTCTTTTATATTTTTCGTGATCACACACAGGGGAAAACCGATAGATGGTGATGTTGGAATCCCGGTGGATTGTCATCACGGAACGGTATTTTTACGAAGATTTGCTATAGTTTGGTGGTGTTTACGGGTCAATTTTCGTCTTCTGCATAGTTTTTTTTATGTAAGCACATATACAGGAGAATATCGACAAATGGTGATAGTGATGCTTAAGTCTCATATGTGGATTCTATGATGCTTACCATGTGATTGTTGATCCGCCAACGTCATAGACTACAGCCATTTACGAGTACTATAAATGGGTGGTCTTCACGGGACGACTTTCGTCTACCACCAATTTTAATTAAGAGGCTGTTACAATCAAATTCACACCAACTGGGGGTAGTTTAGTGATCAGAAGTCGATTTAAAATCTTTTATTTTTTTAATCTCCATCAGGGATCGAACCCACGACTTTTGGCTAGCAAAGCAAACGCTTTGACCATTGAGCCACACCCACCGGAAAATTGATTGAAGTTGAATTATAAGTGATGGCACCTTGATGTTTGTTATCTAATCTGTAACAAAAAATAACCCAAATGTGCGCTAGATTTTGACATCAGATTCCATTCCCTCCATAATTGACACGCCCAGGTGACCAAAACTTTTTGAGAAAGCTTTACTTTGTGAGAGCTTAAAAACGTATTTTAATTTAAGCTTATTTTTAACCAGTTGATGAGCAGTACTTGTGATATTTTTATGTTTTTTTTTTACTTTGCAATATATTTCTTTATTCCTTATCGTTCTTGTTGCGAAGCCAGAAATCATGACTTTATTTATTTGCCGGTCGTCAACGCAAATAGTAAACAAATAAATTATATTCCTCAGACAGGATTATATATCCTAGGGCCATGATATTATTATCTCATTTATTAATTTAGTCTCATATTCTAACATAAGTCGTTTTCCCAATATACCACCTGGAGTAATTTAATAATTAATTTGCGGTATTTTATGTATTACGAATATATCGTCACCCACATATCAAGACAGTCGAGACAAAATAGTAAAAAGTACATAAATCTTCGTCTTTATCCTCGCCATTTCCTATCATATGGGGTCGGCTCTCCTTGTAAACATTCGCCATGTCTGCTTGTCCTGCCTTGCATTCTCAGTCAAGCACAGAATTTTCAGAACCTTTCAGGTCCTCCATGTCTTCTCCTCAGCGTGGGTATGCTGAGGGCTTTCTTCGCCATGTGGTCGTTTCTTCACCATAAAGTAGATAAATCAACGCGAATAATATAATATCTAATTTATATTGTATGCACTCTTTTTAAGATATTCTATAAATTACAACAGCAACTCCCAACTGAAGAATTCCTCCCTGAGGGTGAATTTTGGAATTCCAATGTATGGATAAAGATAAATTCATGATTTCAATTTCATTTGATTGAAACATTTAAGTGAGGTTCGGGAGTGTTTTAGGTTACTAAATTTTAGTTGCAAAGTATCCTTTTTCTGTAGATTATTTTTTGAAAACATCAAAACTTTCCCAAAGAAACATATTTGTTTTTTGTTTACCATTATTTTGTAAAGCTATCGACTATTTCTTTTTTGTCAAGAACTTTTTAATTACGTATATAATCTTTTTTAAATTGACAATGGTAAAAATGAAGAAAATAAAGTAAAGAACCAATGTATAAAAGGGAAAACAAGAAAAATATTACGCTTTATTTGGAATTATAGTATAACATTGACAGATTGATTATATGGTCATCCAATGAGACATGAATGATTTATTTGTACCTGTAATACCTTATTTAATACGAAAGTCGATTTATAAACTATAATAAACATAACCAGTCCGTGATTTCAAGATAGATTTTATAGAAAAAAATGCACTTAAGACCTATATCATATGCTTAGGTCACCAACTGTTCAAATAAGCAGGTCTTCGGTACTTTTTAGAATACCAGTCAGCACAGCTAATAAAATTAAAAAATATATATTTATAATACATTTAGTATTTGGCAAATTCGCCAGCTCTAATCGCTAAATACCATTTGTTTTTTTTTAAGTGTAAATTTTAAAATAATTTAATTTACATAGTTAAATTTCTGGTGACTGGTATCAACCACCATCTCGAATTGTCAATCACAGCGAGTTTAGTTAAAAAATAATTAAATAATCTGATGATGTTTTTATTTTTAACTTCCATATCCGCTTCTCTGTCTTAGCATATTGTCAGCACAAATTACCGCCATATACTCGTACCACTACTGCTAGGGAATCTCTGGTGGAGAAGATGAACATGACTCTTGAAAGCGTTACACGATGGGGTGACTTCAACCTCGTCAGTTTCAACATTTCCAAAACCCAATCATGTACTTTCTCCACCAAGAAGACTGCTATGGATTCTGTATCTTTCAACGGTTGTTCTCTTCCAAAAGCAAGCTCCATCAACATTCTTGGATTATCAATCTCGAATAATGTCAAATATTACGAGTCAATTAAGTATAAAGCCGGTCTCACTCCCAAAAACTAGGTGTATTATATAGATCACGTCGGTATTTCAACGATAAGAAACTTAATAAGTTACTTACTTACTAAGAAACTTATTAAGTAATAATATTAAGCTTGTGAATAAATGAAGACTGATAGAATAATAATAAAAATATACATACTTTGAATATATACTATGGCGACATCTGTCGTACGATGATAACAATGATATAAATACTAGTTTCACCGCAAGTCAGTCTGGGCATAGCAATGGCGCAGTTCGCCGAGCGGTATGAATACCTGGGCATAGTTGGTTTCCAAGGTCCGCGGTTCGCATCCCGCTTCTGCCGTTATTTTTGTGCTTGGATTGACGCGTTGAAAAAAGAATTTTATGTATAGTATATGTATATTTAAGTAATGATAAGAAACTTATTCTTCCTATATAAGGGACAAATCCGACCTATCCTTGACCTTCCTACAATCTGGATCTCTTCGTAAAGTAAAAGTTACTTTTGTTTGTTTGGGAATTTGTTAATCAGCTATTTTAAGGAGGTCAGGAGAGAAACTTAACAATACAGGGGCTTGAATAATTTAATATTGAATAACTTTTGAAAGCAATCATGTAATATTATTTATTGAGACTTTTACTTACTATAGTATTGAGGTAGTTACTACAAAACTGATATAATACAAGTTGTCAATAATTAGTTGTTGATTATCAATCTTCCTTTTCAGTGGTTTGTTACAATATTGAACAATATTATATTCCCACTTAAAACAATTTAATATAAAATAAGACATAATTATAAATATTTTAAAAACGTAACAACTTTGTGGTAAACGCAACCATTTGTAACAATATAAATCATTTAACACTAAGACGTACCTGAAGTACAAAGTACGTTTTGTAATAGTTGTACACTTCTGACCAGGCCCGAACCAAGAGAATCGGTAGTCTTTGTGCGAGAATATTTCTGACGCACTGTTTCAAAGTTATGAATTTCTTTAATAGGGAAAGATATAACTTTGAAAGCCCATACCAGCCGTGTTTGAAAACTAAAATGAATAAATCATACACGTTTATTTCATCATATTTTTCATAATCATACACATAGTTTCATTTTCTTTAGTGTTTATTGTTTCATTTGAACAATTTGTCATTCCTAATGTTATTATTATACTTACTCATCGGGTTATTCTGTTCACTTAAAAAGGTGTTTTTTTTTTATTGGAGGGTTAAAAGTGTACAATCATTTAAAAACTATGTGAAGTTCTTTTGTTTTTGTTTATAATTGATTATTATTATTTAAAAATACATTTATACCATTATGATTATGAAGTTTTACATAGAATTTTAAGTTAATAAGCTTAACGTAGCTGGAACGTCTTAATACGAGTATTAAGACGTTCCACTTTCTGATTATTTGATCATTAGTAAGCAAGACCAAAGATAAAAGATGGAAAATACAGATTGGGTAGATTTTTGCGAATTGGAATATAATTCAAAGTCAGTATTTTTTTATGTGAACACATAGAGGAAAATACAGACAGATGGTAATAATGAGGCTGAAACCTAATCGATGTTCATGTGTCATACTTATTATTACAGTAATTTACTATGTATGGTCTTCACGGGACGACTTTCATCTACCACCGATTTTAATAACTAGGCCATGACTGGCATTTTACGGGTGAAAGATCAATTCACACCAATTTTTTAGAGCTCAAAGAACTAATTTAAAAAATGTATTTATTTCATTAATCTCTGACAGGGATCGAACCCACGACCTTTGGCTTGTCAAGCTAACACTTTAACTATGTAGCTATACCCACCGGTCAAAGACCGGATGGTGCTAAATGTTTTTATTCGAAAATAGTTCTCCTATTTCAGGAAATAAGAAATAACATTATGTTATAATCGAAATCCGCAAAACTGGTCAAAATATAGCAATAGGGCAATGCGATTATTGTTTGTGTATTTTATATCAAATACTTAGTTGCCATAATCGTTTTCTGGTTCCAATTATTTTTGCACCTGACAAGGGCTTAGCTGTAATTATAATTAGAAGAAGCTTCAGTGAGCAAGGCATATTTTTAAGTTTGTAAATCGGGTGTTTTTATGTTGTTTTTTTTTGGTTTTATAACTTTATTGATGGTGGAAATTTTAATTCTAAGTGAGAGCAGAATTTGAGCGATATGGTATGTTTCCAACATGCAAGCTTCCATTCAAGCACTTTCCGTGCTCAATTTTACTTAAATTGAATGCTGGAACGAAAACCAGTATTTCAATGTGGTTTAGACGATATTAAATTTCTGTTTCAAACATTACGATAAACATTTCATGTCTCATACAGTAGCGGTTCTTACTCAAACTTACACATAAAAGTTATTCGCTAGTAAGTTTACCTTTACTTGAATAATGAGAATAACTAGACAACTTAAAATGGAATATGAATAAGACTCAGAAATTAATAGATCTGATTAGTTTTTCATATCATTACTGTAGCTCATTTGCGTTTGCTTGACAAGCCAAGGTCGTGGATTCGATCTCTGACAGAAATTTAAAAAAAGGTTTTTAATTGATTTATGGGCTCTTAAATACCTCCGGTTGGTGTGAATTTGATCCCTCAACTGTAAAATGCCAGTCATAGTATATTAATTGAAATTAGTGGTAGACGAATGTCGTCCCGTGAAGACCACCCATTCATAGTAAATTTCTGTAATAATAAGGATGATGCGTGAATCTCAGGCGGTAGTCTATGACGTTGGCGGATCAACACTCTACATGCAGTGCTTAGCCATATGCACCATGGTAAGCGTCATAGAATTCCACAGATGAGACTTCAGAATTATTATCACCATCTGTCGGTATTCTCCTGTATGTGTGTACAAAAAAAAAGTACTTAAAGGCATTGCTCTATGGTACCAACTCAAACACGTCATATATTTGTGCACAAGTCCGATCAATAAAATTATTTGTACCAGAAAATGCGCATTACTTTTATAAAGGATTCTGTATACTAATGTTAAATTAATATTTGTGAAGATTTCATAAGTCTTAAGTTGATTTGTAATCATTTTTCAGTTTTTCTGACGATTATTTCCGCGATTTTTCAGTTATTTGTTATTTCAGCAACGTTAAAAATAAAATTATTATTCGTGTTGAAAGTGTCTGAAAAAAAATGGTATACTGTCGAATACTTTTCAATGAACTCGAAATAAATCTAATAGTGAATAGTCGTACGGGGTCCGTCAATCGGTTTAATACAGAATCTTCCCTTTGAAGAGAAAATAAAGCAAAAGATTCGCAGAATAAAACATTGTTGCTGACATAGAAAAATCTCATAACCTAAGATGCTTTTTGTGTTTAACCACCACATTTTCTTTTACGAATATAAATACACAGGAATACCACCAAAGATCGCATTTTTAATACAGATTTATCAACTTACTTTCTTATCTCTTTTTTTGTTTGGTACAAATTGTGTAAATTCATTTCATATAAAAACTACTATTGGCTAGAGACTTGAAATATTAAGCATAGGTAATAACTGGACGATAACGCAATTCATAAAAAGCAACAAACTAATATATGATAAAAAAAAGATTTTAAGACTAAAAATAATAATTTAAGAAATTCCATCACCTAAACACTACTTTGATACACTCTTTTTCTTCTGCATGTGGATGATTTGATACAATGCGCAAACATTCACTGCTATGCCGATGACAGCACTGTCCCTTGAAACATTCAGAACTCTCTGCTGCTAGGGGATCTCTGAAGGAGAAGATGAAGTCTTGAAAGGATTTCAATATGGGGTGACTTTAACCTCGTCAGATTCAACATTTCCAAAACCCAATCATGCACTTTCTTCACCAAGAAGACTGCTATGGATCGTGTATCTTTCAACGGCTGTTATCTTCCAAAAGCAAGCTCCATCAACATCCTTGTCAAATATATCGTGTCAATTAAGTATAAAGCCGGTCTTGCTTCCAAAAAACTAGATGTATTATATAGATCACGTCGGTATTTCAACGACAAACAACTTCTTCTATATAAAGGACAAATCCGACCTATCCTTGAATACGGCAGTCACCTTTTGGATTGGAGCCTCAAAATACCTTCTAAACTTAATTGACTCAGTTCAAAGAAGAGCAATTCATTTGATAAACAATGACACTCTTACGTCTAACCTGCAATCAATGGTACTCAGGCGTAAGGTTGGTTCTGTTAGTCTTTTCTACCATTATTACCACGGTCGCTGCTCTTCAGAACTTAAAGAACTAATTCCTCCTACACCCACCCATCATATACCCAACGAAAAGTAAGTGTTTTTGTTGGGTATATAAGCAGTGTAAGAAGAAATGGTCCAGGCTTTGGAATCTTCGACGTGCCCATTGAATTACGAATTACGTCTTACGCCGTGGATAACTACATATTTTCTAGTCTTCGGGCTCTCTTCCTGATAACGCCGGGAACTGTGAATATTATATTAAATTAATACACTTTTGTTAACAAAAATTTGAAAATTATGTTTTGAATGTATTCATACATAATCGGCGGAGCTTCGTATGCTGAGAGAACTTGGAACGAACCAAGATATTATCTTATAACGGCAGCTGATAGAAATCACGGTGATTATTTGTGTGAATATTCACTTCATCTTGCGAATGGATACTGACGAATAAGAAGAACAAAATGAAAGGAATACTTTCGGAATTTGAACCCGCCTCCGCTTGAACGCTTTAATATTATTCTCGACTCTACCTTTCCACAATGGGCTGAAATACTTTGTAATCCCAGCAAGTCGCTCTTTTGAAGGCGACTCACAGATTGATTTGATCCGAAATACGCATTTATTTTTACGAGGATTCATACGAAATATTACATTCTAGTATTAACCCTAAGGATAGGTATGTAGAAAAATGTTAAATCAAGAGTCAAATATATAAAAACGACGCAAAAATTAAATTAGCGCCGCAGCCAAAGTGGAGTATGTGAAATGTATTTCCGTCAATTATAGGCATTTTGTATGTGTACTATCTATATTTTAGGTCATGCCAGATCTTGACTATTTATAATATTACTGCAACATCGTTTCATTTATTAATTTAATCATAACCTTACTTCTAAATGGTGATGAAAAGAACTTTTTGTAAGACGAAATCATTGTATTGTTGCCATTACATGAGGTTTTAGAAAATAATCCCCTTAGTAGGAGATAAGCAAACTTAAAATATAATTTAATAACATTGTCTTTTTCATAGTATTTTCATATTAATAGCATACGGTCACCACAAATTGTGGCCATACAGTTCCTCAGCTGCGACTGTCATATATGGTTTCCTACGACCACCAAGGCCCTAGGACTTAAAGGGACGATACCTTTAGTATCCGAGTCGTATTTGGTTATTTTTATATTTTGATTTTTAAAGGAGAACGGCCTAACGTTTCCAGAAATATTTGAATGAACCATTTGGTCTTAAACCAAAGGCTAATACTTTGTTAACCAGTTATATCGATATTTTTTAGTAGAATTACATAATTTCAATATTGAATATAAAAAATAATTTTAGCTATAAACTCCACAATATTTAACGTAATATTACAAAATAATTGATTTTGTAAATATGCATTTAAAATAAAGGATTTTCATTAAGGCTGCACATTTGAAAGAATGAACTTTGGCAGAATTCTTAAGTGAATGAAATGCTATTCTCCTTATGTCGTCAGTCCATCTTGCAGGGGGTCGGCCAATATTGAAATGTTCAATTGATTATAATTTATAAGCGATGAGTTACATACATTTTTTAGCTGATAAGTTTTTATTTTGTTAAATTAAAATGATACTGTTGTAGGCATAGTATTTTTTTAGTTTCAACTGATAGGTTCTCTTACGTGCAATTACTTAGAAACAAGACATTTGAATGTCAGTAAAGCGATCACATTGGATGAAAACAATCGCTTTGTATTTTGTTCTCAAGTTAGTGTGAGACAATGTTGCAGGCCTGTAAAAACGTATCGTTCATTTTTACGGCCGAGCCTTAAAATGATATTGAAATCCTTTTTATGTGTTTCAACGTGAGCAAATGAAGGCTTTAAAGAGGGAAATGAAAATAATGTATTACCTCTTTTACATTTCTTCATATTGTGTTATTATATATATCCGATTTAATGTTATATTTTAACGATTAGTTGTCATTTATTAAAGTCTAGATCATTTCTTAACCCTTCATTCTTACGAATGTAGTATCTAGATTCTAGACTGCCAGACGTTTGGCCGAAATTTTGGCCCGACGTTCATTATGCCATAAAGGCATTTGTCCAAAATGATATTTTGTCAAATAGACATTTAGTCGAAAAAAAAATTAGCTGACTTGACATTTAGTCTAAAGGCCCAATGAATTCTGTTCTAATCGTATAAATCATACAAAATACAGAAAATGCATCTCTAGAAAAAAAATACACAACATTTTATAACAATATTTATACATATTTACGAAAATGGTGCTTACCTAAAACTTCTGTGTTTTCTTTTTTCACAATTCTGAGAAATGGTGTCAGCCAACGAGATTATATGTCAGCTTTGTAGACACTTAATATCTATCTGTAGCGTTTCTTCTTTTTTATAACTGTTCCTCCCAGAACATGTTAACAAACCTATAAAAGATTTATTTCTACAAACTTGTTTGCTGCACTTCAAAGCACTAGGTACGCGAGAGTACAAAGCACACTTCACGGAACTATTTTTCCGAGACTTGACCACGTTTATTGCAGCATGTTCTACACGCACTTCACTTGTATAGAGCCTGAAGCACACTCTTCCTGGTAGTCAAAGATACGAACTGTGTCCAGTTCATCTTTTTTAAACCATATTTGTTGTATGTACGAGTATGCTTTTATTCCATAAGAAGACGAATGGTCTAAATATTAAATTTGTATTATTTTCTTTCGAATTATTATTTACACTTATTTTCAAATCGGCCAGGTTTGACTTCATATTATACTTGATTATTTCAACACTTGGAAAATTAAAGCATAATACTTATAAAAATTGTATTTTCTATTTTAAAAAGGTAAGAGGATATTGTGTTTTCGATTTTCTTAATTGATTCATGTCTTCAATGTGTATGGAAAATATGTGTTGTGTTTGTGGAGGAGTGAATGAGACTGTAAACATCCATATTAAAAAAATTCCAAAATTTAATGAATGTTTGATTACACTAAAGAGACGCGAATTAAAATCAATATTTACAGAATTTAATCATATTTTGAAGGAATGTTTATTTTATAATCATATAATCAATCAACTGAGATTCCGAACAATAGAATAGGAATATTTATATTTATTAAGGTAATTATATAAAAAAAAACAATTTCAGCAACATACCACCATGGATTCAACAGTCGAAAAATGTGACCTTCGAAACATATTGGCAAATATTTTTTGATTAACAAATATACTAAAATCACTGATGATATTTTTTGTGATATTTTTCTAAATATTTAATATTTATATGAAAACATACATAAAATTTACATATAAATTTATAATTAATTTGATATTTATTACTTTATATTGAAAAAATAAAGAAATTAATTTTTTACAGTATTGTATTAGGAAAAAAATTCCAAATTGTTAAAGAGTATAATTGTGATAATGCTGTAAATTTATAGCATAAATTAAGAAAGGATAACTTTAATTATATTCTCTAAAAATCATAACATTTACTTAAAGAGAACTTCATAATTTATCAATTACTTTAACTTATTATTTATTTCTTCTAATTATTCATTTAAAATCGGTTATGTACAAATTACAATGTATCTTGATCGGTATTTTCGAAAACATTATTTTAAATAAATTCAATTTACCACCGTCAGCGCCACACGCGGATAAATATTGAACCATTCGTTTACAAGACTCACGCACTGTTTTTGATGTAAAATAAAACCAATTTCAATATGACCGTTGGAAAAAAGTTAACATTTTATTTTATTTAGCTTTCAGTTTTGAACACTAATGTTATTAATATAACAAGAATTAAGTTTGCTAAAATTGAACATTTGAGCTATGAAACAAAACACTCAGTAGCCATTATTCTTATTATACTTGAGAAATTTAGCATGACACCTTACTATATAACTAAATAAATTAAATTTACTAGAATATGGGCTTATTATAGATAAGCTTTTAATAATTTAGGGAAAATGCATTAATTATTTTATTTATTAATATATATCATTTATATGTGAGATGGTTCGATCCTCTGCCTGGATGGGGAAGACGTGGGATCGAAGAGGATCGAGACTAATGCGGGATGGAGGATTACGTTCAATAGTGGACGGACACAGGCTGATGATGTATGTATCAGAGTCCAGAGTGCTAACCATTACACCATGGGACCTTGTATCAATTATATAGGTATATACTCGGGAATCATGCTTTCAATTCTTGAATATTCTTAACCTGAGCAGTTCACAATTATCACATAACATTAACCAAATCTTAAACACTTAACATATTTACAACACTTCAACGCTATACAATATTTGATATCACGTTTCCCGTTATGTATATCATTAAGTCCCAAGTGAGCTTAAGAGAAATTATTGACAATATGATAGACAACTTGAATTAAAAATTGTGTTAATGTTCCAAATTCATCAATTAAGAAATATGTAACAATATCTTAATATAAGAACACGGTATAATATCTCGAGTTATTTAATGTCAGTAAGTAAGCTTAATATTTAACAGCTTAAAAGGTGAAAAGGGACAGAAGATTTACATTAAATTGAATGATTAAAGAGATTCTATTTTATTGGCAAGTTCTAGAAATGATTTTCGTAAAATATTAAATGTTACTAGTAGGTAGGTTGTGACATGAAATTCGTAGATCGGCACGTAACACAGTGATTTCTCGGGCGACTTAATGTATGCACAGTTATGGAGACGTCGAAGTGAAGAGAGAAGAGATTAGAAGTGGTCCGTCTGTTCGTCTGCTTATATAGAGTCAGCTCGACTCCCACCTTGATCGGTGCAATATTACTTGAAGCGATCTCTGGTGACGCCGATTCTATCGACATATATGGAATACATGAGGCAAACTTATTAGACAGGCATAAATTGGTACAACTGATAAAACAGAAGTCCGTCACAGTATATCAACTTACTTACAACATCACATGAACACATTGAAAAATAGTTTCAGGTTTTCATTAATTTTACAGGTAGATTTTATTGCCATATTATCGTGTACTATATTAATACAGTCTTGTAGAAAATTGTTGTGAATTGAATTTTCCATGATTTTCCTTGTGTCTTGGTGTCTATACAAAATTGTTCGAAAACATCCCTTTGTAGGAAATTTGAGACATTACAATCCGAAGCGCTTGGAAATTAATATTTCTGAACTAACGAATTGATACTCTACATTCTACAAGCTATTTGGTTCATATTAAATCGATTCTATGTAAATAATATGTAGACATAAAATCAAACTATGTAATTTAATTACATATAAAAAGCTTGTCTGCTTATTTTTTTATAATGACAATTATTTAACTACATGACTTAGTATTCTTCTTCGTAGTATCAATTTTGTCGATTGGCTTGCAGCAACAAAATCTTGCATCTCGATCTCCACTCTTTTCGATCCTCTGTAACCCTCTTTCAGCATAAGAGCTACAACTTATGTCCTCGAACACTTGCTGTACATACTCCCGTCTAGGGCGCCCTCTGAAGTTTCTAACCTCAACAATCCCTTCATCAATGTCGTGAAGAAGACCATCGTAGCTCATGATGTGACCGATTTATCGGGCTCGCCTCTCTGAGATGGTTCTTACTAGGTGCCTATCTTCGTTGATTATGCTGAGAACCTCATTGTTCGTTACGTGACCTCTCCAGAAAATTCCGAATGACCACATCTCAATGGTCTCTAGTATTTTCTTATCACTTTCAGAACAGCACCATGTCTCACAGCCGTACATCAAGATGTCTTACACAAATGTTTTACCAAGTTGCTTGCGGAGCTTTAAATTTATATTTTTTGACTAAGTATTGTATGTGGAATATTGATTTGCCATCGTTATTAGGAACAACGGTTCATTGGAGACATCCAATCTTTCTCCAGCATTTGTGTAAAAAATTGAGATATAATGCCGTCATAATGTTTATTAATTGTTCAGAGAACTCCCACTGAATTTATCAGTTGCTAACTGATCATAATCTGAATTAGTGCATCATTAAGACATAATTGTCTTAATGTAATGGGTGTAAGGCCCAGTACATATAATGTATTAAGGGACACCCTGATGAAAATGTGTAACAATACCTTTTAGTGCTGTCGGATGTGGAAGTGTCGTGGTCAGATGATTGCTGTGAAGAAATTGTTATGCGTGTTGAAAAAGGATGACTTTGCTGGTCTTAATGCAGCACACTGTTGTTTACAACGTCAGCCGAGAATTCACGCAACCTTAAAGCAGCTTAATTGTTTGCTAGACGAGAATGGACTCATTTCGCATACAGTTTATTTAATGTATTTATATTATAAAACGGACTTTTGACTTAAGCGGACACCCCATCCTCCCATCCTCCCATCCTCCCATTATTCCATTATTTTGAGGTTTTACTGTACGATTGAGGTATCGACCGTTCGTTATTAATCTGAAAGAATCTTGAAACAACACAGCATTGTCGTTTTTGCATGCAATGGATGTCAAGAGACATTATTTGTATTGCAAAACTAACTAATAAAGTGTCCAACATACAATCACTTTACACAGTAAACTTTACTGACAGAACTGACAAATACATTAAAAATAAAAATTAAGTAGTTAAATATAATGACATAATGCCGTGCGTAATACAACTTAAACCGGATACAAAGCCAATATAATATTTAATTTCTGTACTTAAAGTAATATTTTGCAAAGCGATATAATAACTGTCCATCCGGAAAACATTAAAATTTAATTGTTTCGTATTTTAATTAACGGAAATAAGAGATCAAACATGAAGCACTTACATTGCAGCAAAATGATGTGTTTTCAATGTTACTAGTAAGTATATAAATAAATGATGGGAGGATACTGGGTGTTGCGAATAGATAAAATGAATGCAACTTATATAATAAGTTGCAAAGTGCATAGGGTAGCCCAAATAGTAGCACCCATTCTTAACTATCTCTCGTTAAAAGCTCTGAATTCCAAACGCTCGAAGTGAAAACAGGGAAGATCGTAATTTTATCGATCCTGCTTAAGCATGCATTCTTGTCTATTTTTCATGTATTTTTTCACAGCCTCATTGATTTTCATTCCAGTTGGTAGTGATTGAATTTTGAGAACACAAATCAGTTCAACTTCAACGGCGCTTCTAAATGAGCTACCAGCACAACTCAACCTTTTTTCACATCCTTTTCCTCTCATGTCGATGGCATTGGTTTCCTGAATCTCTCTAATAAATGTTTCACAAGTAGTTTTATTGCTTTCTTTATGTTCTCTTCGTTTATTAAGTTTATTGTCATAATTTTTTTTTTTTTTTTTAATTGAGAATATGCACTTTTTATTATTTCCAAAATATATAATGTGCTGACGGACATTTTGCCAATTGTTTAACGTCAAATATTCTTAATGCAATTTCTAATACCGAGTTAATATACCGGCCTCCAATAAATCAATAAATAAATTATAACAGTGACTCAAGAATTTTATTTTAGTCGAAAATGCGTTACAAGTAGTTATTATTATTTACAAGTAGATATTTTTGGATATTTTAAGGAAGCGTACCAGACTTATTGCTTGGTCTTTTACCATGCGGTATTCCTTCAGTCACTTAGTGATACTTAAAATAACTTCTTCATTGTTTTGGCCTTCAGCATACATGTGCTGTGAACTTGACTTAATGATCCTATACGAAGACAATTTTCTTCACAGTGAATCGATAAAAACGTCATGTTCAAGTGCTTGCAACATTTTAAATAAATATTTGCGACTTTATATTCTATGCATTGCAGTAATGAACTGGAAAGTTTTAGCCACCAGTGAACATAATTTATATCTGTCTTAAGTGCACATTATATGACGAAACATCCGAATTTTTAGCTTGCTCTTACGAAACAATGGCCCATCCACGTGACCCCGGTAAACGACTGATTGTATGTCACTGTTGGTAAATATATTCATAATTGATTTATAAAACAGCTGTCTGCGTAGAATACTAAGGGTATGATGGTTTGACTTTGTGAGGAAGACAAGGTGAGAGAGCGGAAAAAACAGTCTTCTATACCACTGTCGGTCAAAAGGGCAAAAGTGAACCTCGTTGGGACATACACTAAGGATGCCGCAAGATAACATCAACTACTGCCACTTTTTCTTCAAGCCCGTCCCCAAGCTTAAGCTAAAGCATGAATATCAGAATGTTTATAGAATATTAAAACAAGCTCATTGAGTAAAAGTAAAATCAGTTAATAGGAACGTTTTAAGAATATTTCATTTGACCACAATCCAATACTTTTCTTCCCCATCGACCGTCGTTTTTTGACAGATATATCCTGCCCATTGCCACTTGAGTGTACTTTTTTGTTGGATAGCATCCAGTACTTGAGTTCTTTTGCGGATATCCTCGTTTCAGATTCTTTTATCGACAATTCGAGCATGGATCATCTCTCCATAGCACGCTGGGTGACCTTTATTTAATGGGTAAGACTTGTTGTTAGATTAGATAGAAATCATGTCAAAAGTCTGGAAAATATGACTATTTATCATGGCTTTAGTTTTATCCATGTTTATTTTCAGACCAATTTCGTTCGACGCTTCATTGAGATCGTAGAGAATGTCTTGAACCTTATCAGGTGATTCGGCTATTAGCACTATGTCATCTGCAAATGAGAGGTGAGAAATGTACTCTTCGTTCATATTGATCCATGTTAGGAGGTATGAAATATTTATCTATTCAATAATATGTCTTCTTTGTATGAATCGTCTAGTCGTCCTGTATAATTAGCAAAATGCTCACTATAAAGTCATTTTTAATACTTTGTCGTAAGCACATTAATAAAAAAAATCGCAATAATAAGCTATTGTTCTAAACAACAAAACTAAACTAACTAAGCATAATGCATAACAAAGTTTCATCGTTATAAGGGATACAGCCAATGACCTAAACTTTACGTATAGAGTGTGTTATCAAATCAAAACTTTCAGGCATATTTCAGGAAGCTTTCGGCCCTGAAATCAAACAAACGAAGTGGAAATTCTAGAACGAGTATCTCGGGTTCCGGTTAATTATAAGTTTTCGAAACGTTGGAAGTTTTTTAAATTTGATTTGACAATAAACATATTTTTATTTTTTACACGAGCACATACAGTTGGACATTCGTATCGCGAAAACAGGCTCCTAGTAATAACAGAACGGAGCCTTTGAAAAATCAGTACAATATGGAGACACACAGGGAAATACCAACAAACGGTGATTGATAATTGTCAGTACAGATTTTATGATGCTTGCTTTTTAAAAGTAAGCTAAGCATTGTACATGGAGCGTTGATTCGTCAACGTTATTTATCGCCCGCTATTATGCATCGTCCATTTTTTACCAAATGAACTTTAAGCCCAGTTGGGAATTGATTATAAAAATTATTTATTTTTTGAAAAAAAAAATATTCAATGCTTCGCGGAGATCGAAAGCGTAATACCACGCATATTAGACACTTTACCTCCAATTAATAATGTTTTATTGCACTTTTGTGAAAGTTCACGATTTTTTTTTAGAATTTGACTATACCTGTGTATATTGTCCACTTTGAACATATATCTGCTTTGAACGTTCCACTTAACTCATATAACACTAATATGCTTTATAATTTTATGTTTTTTATTATTAACAAATACTTGTACGAGGTGGCGTAATACTTGATCCTTTGCCCTCAAAATAAGTCTTAAAGTCAATACTGCCCATTCACAGCGATTCCCACAAAAAATAACAATTCCCATAATACGTTGAGGTAGGATGTTGTTAAATGACTGACACTGTGAATAATCCACCACCTTCCACACAGCGCTTAAACATATTTGATCTTCTTCTTCTTCGTGTCAGCGACGTCAAATTATTTTTTCCCAATATCTGGCAACATCGATATCTCGTGTGTTGCCCAGCATTAGGTCCTGAGATGTGCAACTTGTTGGGCACATGGAGCAGCATCGTAGGTGTGAGGCGGTCTGCAGATCTCCACAGTCGCACAATAGTGACTCTCCTTTCCAAAGCATTCCCCACCACTCGAGGTTGTCCTTTGTTCTACCAACTCCAGTTATTAATCTGTTCAGGGATTTCCAGGTCCGCCAGTCAAGGCTCTTGCCAGTTGGGAGGCCTTCCTTTGGAGTAATGAAATCCTCTGGTGCGATTTGTTGCCAGAGTTGGAGTCTCTCATTTTCAGGGCCGGATGTGAGAGGTTGTGTGGATTTCAGAAAGCTATTTGATCTTATATAATAAAATCATAACAATAAGATATTTGATCTTATTGTTATGATTTTATTTGATTTTATTATAATGTCTCTATCGCAGCTTATCAGTATTTTTCAGTAAGTAATCTTATTTCCATATTATTTCCTTATATGGAACATATGGTCACCACAAATTACCGCCACTTCATTCTGTCAGCCGCCACTGTCTATTTCTCGTTCTAGGACATATATAAACCTAAAGGTCCACTTAGGAATATATGTGGTTCCCGAAAACCTCCAGAGCAAAAGTCCGAGTACTTGAAGAAATGATATCTGTAGTATCCGAGGCATATTTTTGGGTGATTTTATAATCTTTTTTTTTTTTTAGGGGAATCAGGTAATCAGTTCCATCTTCTAGAGACCTGGACAATTTTGACCAAAGGAGTATCTCAACCCAGTTATACCTTATATAAGTCAATTTCATATGCAAAATTTTATATTTTCATTTGACTGTGGGCAAGTTCCAATAGTTTTAACAAAATTCAATTATTATAAGCAATTAAATATACATATACTATACATAAAAAATCCTTACACGAGTCAAATCATTCAGAAAAAATATCGGTTGGAGACCCGAGTGGTACTTACTAAAATAAATAGACTGCCGGAAATAATAATATTAAGCTTGTGAATAAATGCATTCTGATTGAATAATAAAAAATAAAAATATACATACTTTGAATATATACTATAGCGACATCTGTCATACGATGATAACTTATATAGAAGGTCAGAGACGAGTCATCTCAGGTGGAAGAAATTGGCCCGGTGGCCGAGCGGTATAATTACCTGGGCAAAATGGTTGGTTCCAAAGGTCCGCGGTTCGCATCCCGCTCCCGCCGATATTTTTTCTGAATGATTTGACTCGTTTAAGGATTTTTTATATGTATATTTAATTGCTTATAATATTGTAAAATAGTCAATGATCTATAAAAGTAGATTAGAATATTGAAATAATAAAATAATATTCTAATAAATAATTAAAAATATCCATAAAATTCAATTAAGTTGTGTTCATTGACTTCATTATAAAATATTTGTATTTCCCACAATTCTTCTTCTTCGTAGTATCAATCTGGTGGATTGGTTTGCAGCAACAGAATCTTGCATCTCGATCTCCATTCCTCTCGGTCCTCCGCAAACCCTTTTCAGCTCAGCATAAGCTCTACAATTCATGTCCTCGAATACTTGCTGCAAATACTCCCGTCTAGAGCGCCCTCTACAGTTTCTACCCTAAACCATCCCCTTCACAATATCGTGAAGAAGACCATTGTGGCGCATGATGTGACCAATCCAACGGGCTCGCCTCTCTGAGATGGTTCTTATTAGGTGCCTATCTTCCTTGATTATCCTGAGAACCTCATTCTTCGTGACGTGGAAATTCCGAGAATTCTTCTGTACGACCACATCTCAAAGGCCTCTAGTCTTTTTTATCACTTTCAGATAAGCACCATGTCTCACAACCGTACATTAAGATGCTCCAAACAAGTGTTTTGGCAAGTTGCTTGCGGAGCCCTATAGGTATTCCTACAATACATCTAATTCCCGACAATACAAGCATCATATTTTTTTCCGAATGAAAAACATGTCATCAAAGAAAACCTTGACCTCTTATAGAAAGCTTCTACTCAAGAAATCATAACGATCTTAAAAATAAATCATATTTTTAGAATTTCAAATTTATGCGCATCCGTTTGTACATCGAAGAATTTCATTTGGTTATACTTGTATTTCCATCGTTATTTGAGTGTGGGGCCGGCTTCTGGCTTTCGCAAATAATAATAATACATGTTTACAAGGTCACCGCTGGTAAAGTTTAAGAGGAAGTGATTATTTGTACCGGAGACCCGAGCTGCCGATATGAGATTGTATGCGGTTAGAGTTTCTCAAACTGCTGGCATTAGCAGCATGAAGCTACCGGATATTTGCAAATGTCAACATTAATGGTTGTCATTTTAAAACATCTAAATATTTCCTCAATTAACATTATAACCAGTGTTTTTCGTTCTCATATTCTCGATGTATATTTTACTAGATTATTTATACTATCTTAGAATACCATTTTAAGGGTTAGGTGTTTTGATTACAATATGAGTTTTTTCAATCCGTCTTTTTATTCTCAAAGCCCGCTGAGAACAATACTAGCAATTGAACAAAACTTACGTAAAATAACGTGAGTATTATGGTAGTCACCAGAGCTTCATGTCTCTAGTTTTTGCCAATTATATCCTCTAGCTCGTTAATTCACTCGTAAAACAAATCCTCTTGAGCCAATGACGATGATCTTGTACACTCAATATGTAATGATAAATTCTTGTAGAAAAAGTGAGTTCCAGACAACTTCCTGAAATTGGTCTAGAGATTGATAGTTTATTAACAGCTTCACACAAAGATAATTCGTTTCCAATAACAACTAGTTTTTCTTTCTATCACAGGAATATTTATATTTGCATAAATCCATAAATACATAACTTAAAAGGTAATTAGAATTACTGATTTATGAACATGTTATAACAAAGGCATTGATAAAAAAATGGATTATTCAGTTTCAGTTGTCAATATTTTATTACAAAAAGTTTTCAGGTTGGGTGGTTTTCAGTTGATGCTGTGCGGAAATGTTCTCTTCCCGGAAATTATTAATTTAGCAGTGGAAACCGGAAACTATCTTTCCATATCTGCACGTGACTTTGAACTGTTTTAAACACGAGAGTTTTCCTCGGTTCGAAATCTCAGATCTAATTCAGCCTGCGCCCATTTAATCATGTTTTGCTAATGATATCACTGTGACATTTGCTCTTGCGATTCGCAGCATATTGCAATACTATTTTACTCGTCCAACGAAATAACTTTTATTGCAATATTGACAGTTAAAATCTCTCAAATAATAACGAATTGTTTGTACACTTTTTTGGTGGATGACTAACTAAAAAACTATGAGCAAAAAGGGGCATACATATTATTAACTCTTTCGCATCAGTTGTCGGCATATGCCGTCAATGATTCCCCGACAGTTGACATCGGTTGACGAGATATATATTGTTTTGCTACTTTCAGTACTCATTGTGACATCTACGGTAGGAAATTAGAAGTGCACTCATTCCCTTTATCAACCCACATGTATTATTCTCTGTAAAGCATCTACATAAATATCGTTAGGTTTCGTCAAAGGAGCGATTTATCTGTAAACCACATGTGTCAATGCCACCACATGTTTGTTAAATAAAAAAGTTTATTATGGATCATCCGATAGCTAAAGAATAGAAAAATCAATGTGATATATGAAAATAGGTCAGAAGAAAATTAGTACATTTATGATTCAAATACTAGTTTCAAGGTTAATAAAACGTATAATATGTAATTATTCCCAGTCACAGTGTTTGCTTGCGACTTATCAATAATATGCATCATATTTGCAGTGGATTGTTTTATGATAGCGTCTTATGTGAGTATATTCTAATATCAGGTATGATGTCTAAATATTTTGTAATTTAAGTAGTCTAATACTATAAATTTTTACTATAAATTTATTTCAGGGTAAATCTTGTTTTATTGACCCATATCATAATAAAAAACTCAATTATCTTTAAAATAATAAACTACGGGTTACATGCGACAATAGCAAATTGAAGAAATTACAACAAAGGATAAACTACGGATGGCTTGTCACATTGTTAACGAGATTTTTGTAAACCATTGAAAACTACCCATTCATTATAATTACCACTAAAAAAAGATAATACGTGAATACCAGGCTGTAGTTAAATGAGCTTGTTGGATCGATAATCCACAAACTGCACTTTAAATAAGAAACGTCATAGAATAGACATGAGTGATCCAAATCCGTTTGTCGGTGTCCTGTATGTGCTTTCATAAAAAACAATATTATGTAAAATTTTCTCACTTAATTTAGGCCACACTTGCATGTAATAGTTATTAATTTAAAGCAATTAATTTGAGATCATTTATTGGTGTCACGATTCTTAATAATTATCGTCATTACTATAAAAATAGTATATTTAATGTCGTACGATGTGAACCGCCTCCGTATACATTACAACAAACCGTACCGATAAATTCCACCTGTCAGTTTGCATCTGACTGGCCGTATAATACATTCCGGTCCGAAACGGTCCTCTTGTCACCCCCCATTCCCTCCCCGCGGGCAACAGCGCGAGCAGCAAGAGTTACGCCTATGAATCATTCATGAGGATTAATTCAACGAGCAAATTGAAAAATCAGACACCTCTGGCTTCATGTCCAGTAACTAGTTGGTTAAGACATTTTATTTTATATTAGATTCGATCAACGGCAAATAACACAAAAGAAATATGACCTAACAAAACGCAACATAACAAAGCGGCCTTTTTTTGATTACTTCTTATTATTTAAAGTAAATTTTAATTTAAAAAAAAAGTTAAAAATATTTAGTTTTGTTTCACATTTATTTTTTTCAATTTTCAATTCAATTTTTTTTATTTGCTTCAATAATATTACAAAATATTTTAGAAGAATTTTTACTTATAAGTGTATAAGTGTGGCCCTGTGAACGTATTAACACATTTAGTGTAAATGACCTCACACCCAGAACAAGCGTTAGGAGACTCAATGCAATTAGTTGACTTGTAACAACAAAAACCCTGTCATAAATAAATCATGATTGACACACAAATAACAACGCATTATTGTCATAACATCAAACTTACAACATTTTGCATCCATCAACGCCAGCACTGAATCTGAAGTAATATTACACCAAATATGTCAATATCTTCACTTAAACTGGTTTCAACCACTGTTCACTGCGATTCTTTCGTCTTACACGTATCCAGGGTTGAACTATGGTCTTTTCAGGCCACACTTCAAGGGCTCCATGAGAGACTCCAGTCAAGTCGCGATGACCCCGACTTTGAAAGAAGTTGACAGCGTCCGTCTGCTAATAATCCTCTTGATGGTCATCCAAGAGGGATTGAATGCAGCGGTCACTGCCAAGAAGCTCTGCAAGTCATTAGTTGTTGTATCCGGGTGAAGACCCTTGGCGTGAAGATACGCCATCTTCACTCCGGCAACCTTCTTCGAAGGAGCTGCAGAACCGCGGATCACCCGACGTGCTGAACGCCTTTTCCCATCAGAAGAGGCGCGACTCATATCCGAGTGGTAAACTTCCCCGGAAAGACTGCTTGTAAGAGAGAGAGAGCATCCACGGAGAGAGCATTCAGTGCCTCCAGTTCCTTGAACCACGAGCTGAAGGACCTTCTTGGGAGCCCTACTCAGAACAGCAGGGGCTCCTTGCATAGCACACTCCGAGGATTCCTCTTCTTCGGAAGCCTCACTTGAAGTTACGGCTTCACCGACGGCAGGCTCGGAGTCTCTGCTGTCACAGTTGAGTGATGGTGACATGCCGGAATTACAAATACAGGGGTTTAAAAGTATTTTATTTAGTAACGATATATACATTATTATTTTATTTTTATTTTATCAAGAATGTATCATTAGTATGTTATTTGTTGATTGGATATAATAAATAAAACCGTTTGTTTGATATCAATAAGTAAATTAAAATATCATATTTTAAGCACAGGATACTGGCTTATAGTCGAATACTGAAATAAAACTGTAAATTTGAAGTGCTAATAACATTTTTATTCCGATGCTTGGGTGAAAAATATTCTTATCTTATATACGATTGTCGTAACTTATGCTATATCTAGGGAGTAGTTACCGAAAGAACACTTACACCAAACATTTATACTCGCAGATTAATGTTACAATTCTCCTTTTTGTACCAAGCACGATGATATATTTAGAAAAACAACATAAATATCTATTCTGATCAATAAGCACACAAATATAATACAAACGTAATGTAAATAATTTACATTTATATGTAAATAGAAGCGAACAACTCCAGCAGGAACCTTCTGGAAATATTTTTTCAAGGACGCCAGAAAAACAAATGGTCACGATCAGATGATATTGATTTTTCTCGGGAATATTTTAGTGATTTTAATCCCAACTACGTGACGTTGAACACCTTCATCAAGTATTGCTGAATAAATATATTTTTACTGATTATGATCACACAAACATTCTGTAACCCATCGTTACCCTCTAAATATGATTTATGTCTTTAGAGGTAATTTAAGGATAATAAATTAAAATAGTGAAAGTTAAAACGTAATTGATTTAAGAAAACATTCAAGCTGCTGGACTAATATTTATGAAAAATATTTTTTTGGAGTGACGTTAAGCAAGCGTTTTGCTGATCGTAAAAAGGAAAAACCTTTAAAATATCTATAGGAAAATATGTGCAAAGTATCGTATATCTAGCTCGTTAAAATTAAATGTACCATTAGATGGTATCCATGGCAACTGCTAATAGCGCTGTCAAAAATATTTTAACTCGATTTTATACGAAATATAGATATGTTATAAGCAAAAAAGTTTTACAAGCGTAATTATATTACAATGTTTGATCTTTTACTGAGCTCTGTACATGTGAGGGTTTATTTATTTAATATTCACAGCAGTACTTTTATTTGAATTGAATTGATCTGATCTAACAGATTTTTAAATCAGACTTTATTAGACTACTCTCTCTCCTCAGATACCCTTGAAAGTGGAAAACAAAAAATAACTATATTAAAAATATATATAAATTGTATCTATGCAAGCATTAATTTGAAGAAACATTGACTTAACATTGACAGTAAGATAAAAGACAGATTCTAAGATTCTAAAACATAATTTCCAACTTAAATTTAACAAATCATTAAAAAAACTTCCTCTGAATTCCAATAAAAAAATGTTTCAGTTTCAACCATACTTTTTAGGGATTATTTGTAACGTTAGGGTATGATAGGTAAGGTTATACCCAGAAGAGGTTTTCTGTGGTTTCATGATTTTTGAGCCTAGTAGGCACATTACATTACCATCGGGATTACCCATGTAGGAATATACATAATATTTTCTGTAAAAGAAATTCAAACATATAACATAGGAGCTTACATAATTTCAGATTTTACTTAAAATGAACTTCAATGTACCATTATTTTCTAATAATAAGCTTTGGTTTATGATTAAATCAATGAACAGTTGAAATGATTAAATTTTGATGATTATCACCCTAAAAGAAGATATCAATATTGGGGGATCCTTAACATACTAATTTATAACTAAGTGTTAATATAATAAGTAAAAATAATACATATATATATTATTATTTTACATTAAAAAATATATATGCAATTTCTTACAGTAACACGGTTTATCTACAATTCACAATAAGCTTGATAAATTTCAAAATTGGATAATATCGACAACAAGTTTCAGCATTTTGTATGGATTTATGCGTTGCACTGCACTCTACGTGGATGAAATGCAATAAAGACACTTGGTAGTGTGATAAATAATCTCCTTCACAAAGCTGCATTTTTATTTATTACATATGCTACTTAAATGAATTTATTCAGACCCCAATATAAAAATACATGTTGTTGGTAATTGATTTTATGAAGCTTATATGATAAACTGAATCAACTTTAATACGAGTATCATACATAAAAAATACTTTTAAATGAATATCAAATTGTAAAATTTAGTTATCTTTTTGTGTTATATAAATATCACGATAGTGTATTTGATTATCTTTTCATGATGTATTTATGAGTGTATGTATTTTTTTTAGAATGTATATAGTAAAAATAACCATATATTTAAATTTGAGATATTTTTCATGAAAAATGAACAAACAGCTTGAAATTTAACATTAAAATTGTTCAGAATTTTTTTCTGAAAATGTTTTTAACGGGTTAAATAAAAATTCTTGGTTATTGCAAAGTTAAATTATTTTATTGCTATTGATTTTTTGATGAAAAATAACATTTTAAATCGGTTTATAAGCTATATGTTTGAAAGTTCTTATTTATTAATGATAAAATAAATGTAACCTCTACTCGACGTTATATAAAAACAGAATTCCATCTAGTTATTCCCTTTGAGGCAGTAAAAAACGAATAAATTTGTTAATATTACTGATATAAAGAAGAATTATAACTATTTATTTCCATATTGGAATATATCATATTTCTTACGTTTCCATACACTTTTTATCATGAAAACGTACAAAGTAACTTGTTTTCCAATAAATAGGTTATTTCACATAAAACAAATATTCACACTCTATTGATACATAAAACATGTCTTTTATACTTATAATAACTTTACTTTGAATTTTACTTTGTATGAATGGTGTAATTTATGAATACTGTATTATATTAAGACACAAACTTATCTAATGTTTTCAGGAATTGCTTCTGATATAATATTCAACCGCCCGTGAAGTTCTGAAAGTCGATATTATTTATTAATATTAAAAAAGTTTAGCAATAATCGTCCCTTCCATCCCATTGTCTGTTGATTTACATTATGTAAGCCTCTTCATGTCATTAATTCTCCTTCATTTGATCCATACAATTTGCACGAAATACTGATATTATTTTTATGTAAGCAGTTTCAAGAAAATATTGCGATTCCGTGATGGAGACAAACCATTTGCGTATTCTATGAGGCTTGTAATTTTGATGATGGGAAAGCTTCAACCTCAATATTCTACTTCTTAGAGCTTACGAATCATTCGTTTCTTTGACGTTTCATTGTGAATGAGTGGTGTTCACGTGATATTTTTTTAATTTTAACATCGTGGCTAAGTGTGACATAATGTTTGATACAACTCTAAGGATCTCGGGTAAGCTTTTCGTGAGCATTATGTTCGTACGAGTATATACGTTGCGAATGTATCCTTTGTCGTAAAAACAATGTTTTTCAAATCAGATGTGTTCGTTATCATTTTACACATAAAAAAAATCTTACGAAGAGATTTAATTAATGTAAATTTATGAATATGATGGTATCTTTATTGTGTGACGGTCTAACATAAAATAATTAATAACTAATTCAGTAATTTCACTTTTTCGATAAAAGTCAATCTTAAGTTATCCTAAAATCATGCCGACTTCGAATTGTATGGATTAAATTTTAGCACTAAAAACCTAAATATGATCTAACATATAGAAAAGAATGCCAATTGAGATCCCTGAATTTTTTTGATTGGGTGACTAAATAGTTCTAATTAGGAGCAAATGAAGCATAGCAAGATATTGCATATTATGTATAGATTTTTTTTTATTTGTTTCTCGTGATATTATTTTTAAGATTCCTTCATAGAATTTTTCGCTGTTGATATTTTCCATGCAGAACTAAATACAATAAAATGTGTTCAAAGCGTCTGGCGCGCCACACCTCGTTAACTCTTACCCTTACACCGGCTGTTTTAGCTTTGTGGAAAGCGCACAACTCGAAAAAGATAAATACTAATAAATGGATATTAACAAATGGTTTAATTTGACTTAATTAATACTTTTTTTTCTTACATTTATTCTTCATAGCTATATAGAGTGAAGTATTGGCAAAATAAGAGAGTTGCAAGAATAGGTAATTTCAAAGTAAAGAAGTAATGGTTGTCGAATAGTAAGAGATTTTATAGGCTGACTTGCTGTATTGAAAGATAGAGTAATAGTAAGGTCTTCTTCTTCTTCATGTCATCTGCGTCAAATTAATTTTGCCCAGTATCTGGCAACATCGATAGCCCGTGTGTTGCCCAGCATTTGGTCCTAAGATGTGTGACTTGTTAGGCACATGGAGCAGGATCTTAGGTGTGAGGCGGTCTGCAGGTCTCCACAGTCACACAATAGTGACTCTCCCTGAGAAAGCATTCCCCACCGCTCAAGGTTGTCCTTTGTTCTACCAACTCCGGTTCTTAATCTGTTCATGGATTTCCTGGTCAACCAGTCAAGGTTCTTGCCAGTTGGGAGGCCTTCCTTTGGAGTAATGGAATCCTTTAATGCGACTTGTTGCCAGAGCTGAAGTCTCTCATTTTCAGCGCTGGATGTGAGAGGTTGTGTGGATCTCAGAAAGCTGCTTCGCGACTTCAGTCTGGGTGTTGGGGGTATCTGATTAGTTGGGTGAAATAATGAGATCGTTAAATGTTTGTAAGGTACAAATAGTTTCGTTGTTTTGTTCGTTAGTTTTAAGTTTGGTTGCAAAGGTGTTTTGCATATTCCAAGGCAATTGAATTAATATAAAGCAAATTGACATTTACAACCCATGGGCATTTTTTGTTATCGTGATATTATTTTTTTATTTTTCCTCGCAATATTACTTCGGAGAAGCTTTCATTTACATCGCTTAAAAATATTTTTAAAGCTGAATTGAACACAATAGAAATATGATTCCTACCGTCTGACGCGTCACACCCTGTTAACTTTAATGAACAAGATACGTACCACTCTTTTGCGTAAAAATACTTAGTCACAAAAAATACACATTTTGTGGAATTCGTTTTAGATGTTTCTTGCCTCCTGGGGATACAAATATAGCCGGGAGGTCCAAATGGCAAATTATATACGGAGCTTTTGAAAAGAAAAATATACTTTTACCACCCAGAGCGTAGCTAAGGGTTACTTCTATATAATATTCCTCAATTAAAAGAATACACAGTTATACTAAATTATTTTGAAAAAACACATTACATATTGCGCAATACAAATATTTACAATTTAATTCGAAAACCCATCACCAATAAGATTAATACTATTTAATTTATATAGTTCTTATATTAACATATATTATCACAAACACTAACGTAACAATAATGTTAGGCTGTCTATTGATATTGCCTCCACTTTTTCATCTAAGGCCTCTAACGGTAATTCCAGTAAAATGGACACAAGAAAATCTTTTTTAATAGTTAAGGTTTTTTAAGGTTTTCAATATTCTCCCAGAATTTGCATTTTTTCTATCATATAATATTTGTATCTCCAGCAAGATAATTTATTAACGATAATTATTGTATTATGTATTATCATACATAATGGATTCTTTTAATTTTTATTAGAATATTATTTTATTATTTCAATATTCTAATCTACTTTTATAGATCATTGACTATATTACAATATTATTATTAATTAAATATACATATACTATACATAAAATTCTTTTTTCAACGCGTCAATCCAAGCACAAAAATAACGGCAGAAGCGGGATGCGAATCGCGGACCTTGGAAACCAACTATGCCCAGGTATTCATACCGCTCAGCCGACTCGGCTATTGCTATGCCTGGACCGACTCAGGTTGAAACTAGTATTTATGTCATTGTTATCATCGTATGATAGATGTCGCTATAGTATATATTCAAAGTATGTATATTTTTATTTTTTATTATTTCAAGAAGGTAAAATTATTCATCAGTAACACAGGTAAATGATTGGTTATAAAGTCCGAGTCGGAACTATAAGTATTCATTTCTCATCCATTCAGTTTATAGTTTGGTTCGAGACCCGAGTGGTACTTACTAAAATAAATAGACTCTCGGAAAGTAATAATATTAAGCTTGTGAATAAATGATGACTGATTGAATAATAAAAAATAAAAATATACATACTTTGAATATATACTATAGCGACATCTATCATACGATGATAACAATGACATAAATACTAGTTTCAACGTGAGTCGTTCCAGGCATAGCAATAGCCGAGTCGGCTGAGCGGTATGAATACCTGGGCAAAGTTGGTTTCCAAGGTCCGCGGTTCGCATCCCGCTTCTGCCGTTATTTTTGTGCTTGGATTGACGCGTTGAAAAAAGAATTTTATGTATAGTATATGTATATTTAATTAATAATCATACATAATGTACAGCTGATGTGATTAAGTACCACATAGTCCACTGGCAGATAAAATGGCCGGGTTTTATTTGTTCAATAACTTATTAAAGGTTTTGGCAGTTAGTTAAATAAATTGACAGTAAATAAAATAATGCGGCAATAGAATTAATAAATTGGCAGTATCCACTGTGTCAGTATGAATATGGTCAATTATAAATTTAAATTGGCATTATATTAAATTTTTGTATAAATTTATGTAAAATATATAAATAATTAACCCGTAAAATGGAAACCTAACCTGACCTTTTATTAATTACCATACATTTATTATTTCCTACTAATTTGTTATTTATCTATTGCCGATTGATATTTTTATACCGTCAAATGATTAGTTTTTACTTACTTTTGCTGATATTTATTGCTGACCGCTTACAACATAATAACTGCCCATTAATTTAATTAATTACTGCCAAAAAAAATAGTTGCTGATAAAAAAATTGTCTAATAACTATCATTACAATGATCGAGTATCATTTAAATCGTGGCCATATCAGGCAGCTTTTTATCAGTTTTACAGTAATGAGTGTTTCTTTCAAATTCCTCCTGATGTGTAAATCGCTTTTTGCATCTTAAAAAAATGCTTTGAGAACCCTCAGTTTTTTCACAAACTAATATTTTAAATTTTCTTTATAAAACAAAATATAGCATAGTTTTCCCTTGTGAGAATGAAAACCTACGCAAGTGTCTTAATATTCCACCATAAGCAATGCGTAATTAATATGATCAAACGTATTATGTTCACGTAATAGTATAAGAAAATGTACGAACTCTTCTAGAACATTATATAACCTTAACAATTTATTCATACTAGTACAATACGAGTATGTAATTTTACCTTTTAAAAATATTTTTGTTTTTCTTTAGCATTTTCAGACACATCTAATATTAAATAGATAAAAACATCCAACTTTGTTTCCACATGGATTACACTGAGCTTGTTAATGACTATACTTTTATGAGAAAAGTGATACAACAAGGACGAAATAACTTTTCAAAAAAAATCGACAGGCGTATACATCTGAGATGGGCAGCATTTGGAAAACTGAAGTACATTTTTACAATGAAAATTCAATAATGTTTTTAAACTAAGGCGCTTAACCAATGCATTATGCCTGTATTAACTTATGGCACATAGACGTGGAATCTAACAGTAAAATTGACCCATAAAATAAAGGTCACCGATCGAGACCAGTGTACTCTATAAGCTAGAGTGGCTGGACGCTGCATGCGGGATAAGTGTGTTTGCTTGTGTTTGTGTGTATGTTGAGGAGATTAAAAGTGCATGTTTATCTGTTTTTTGAAGAGATCTAGAATGTAGGTAGGAGAAAACACAGATGCTGGAAGAGTATTGCAAAGCTTGCTGGCGGCATTTAGGAAGGAACATTGGAACCGCCAGTTCTCGGTATACGTATGGATTTTCGGCAATTTAAGACGTAATAATGTACAATTGTACCTCGACATACGAGTTTAATTCGTTCCGCAACCTTGATCGTATTTAAAATTACTCGTATCTCAAAGTGTCATTTAAAAGCTCCTTGTATCTCAAATTTTGCTAGTATTTCAAAGCAAAAAATCGCTATCTCAACGGCTCGTTTCTCAAAAAATTCGTATGTTAGGGCACTCTTATGTTAAGGTACCACTGTAAATTGTAATGAATATTTCATGACACAAAAAGAAACAATATAAATATTTAAAAAAAAATGCACTTATTCTTATTTTTAATATTCAATTTTGTCTGTACTTGACCAGACTCTTCAAATTTGCTTTCTGAATGTTTATTTCGCTTGAGTTGGCTTTATTTACTCCATCTCTTGCTTGACGCTGTACTTTCTGGTGGTTATTAAATCCAGTAGCACATATATTGGATTTAAAGAATGGTATCTTGTATGTAAGGAAATACAAAAAAATACAGTGGGATCCTGGTTCAACGTTTTCACATAATACATTTTCCTGTTCGAACCGTTCATTTTGTACAATCCCAAAAAACACTTATAATGTTTAACAATCTTGCATTAATCGTTTCCTGATTTTTCCATGTCCTCGATCTATGAACTAAATATTAGTCTCATCATCAAATATTATCAAGGTTATTTTCATTCTCATCAAAAGGTAATGCCGTAAATATACATTTTAAATTTGCTTAGTGCTTTGATAAAAAGTTAATTTTACTTTTATTTTAATATTCCATATTTAAAATAAATAAAATTACTTAAAAAGGTTAAAATGATTTTTAATTTTTTTATATTTCTCAGTGAATCGAAATCAAACTGAATGTTATTGAATATTTACATTATTTTAATGAATCCCCTTTTTTAAACTAAATAATGTATTTTTATCGGGCACGATCTTAAAAACTTTGAAATTGTGGTCTCCGTTTTTTACCTTTTACCTGCTTTTTTTTAAATGAAGCCTAATTTATTGCAAAATATTATTATTATGGTTTTTTATTCAGATTCAAATAAAAATATTTCGTATTTATAAATAATAAATGTAGCTGTTTGAGAAAACGTTTAAATGAATAATTCATTTATTTACAAAAGCTAAGAAAATAAATATACAACGGTCTATATTTATGGCCTAAATAATGATTAAATATTTCCTAAAAAAACCTTCCACGCAAAATACAAATAGCATGCTTTTATTATGTAAACATATATAGGAGAATACCGACAGATGGTGATACTAATTCTGAAGTTTTATCTGTGGAATTATATGACGCTTACCAAGCTGCATATGGCTAAGCGCTGCATGTGGAGTGTTGATCCGCCGACTTCATAGAGTACAGCCCGAGATTCACGCATCATCCTTATTATTGCAGGAATTTACTATGAATGGTTGGTCTTCACGGGACGACTTTCGTCTACCACCAATTTGAATTAATAGGCCATGGCTGGCATTTTACGGATGAGGGATCAAATTCACACTAGCCTGGGGTATTTCAGAGCTCAGAAATCGATTAAAAACCCTTTTTATAATCTCCGTCAGGATCGAACCCACAACCTTTGACTTGCAAAGCAAACACTTTGACCATTGAACTATACCTGCCGGCTACCCCAAGTATTGGATTGGTAACTTGTATATACAAATGAATAAAGCTATTTCAATCCACTTCGACATAACTCTCTGCTGCTTGAATAAGAGGAACGAAGTAATTTGCTAAATAAAAAGACTTTAGAAAAATGTGTATTAATTCATTTTTTCACTTGACTTAACCTAAACTGTTCAGGGTAAGCCATATTACTTTTTTATTCCCAGCAAAAATCATCTATAAATATATATGTTTTTTGCTGGGAAAATAAAGGAAATACTTTCACATACCGTGCATACGATGGAAATAATACTCCTCAATCATCTACAGTAAATACAAAACTGCATATCAGCAGGTTAAACGTCATAAATGCCAAGAGTTTATCAGTATCCACTTTTATATATGAAAAATTAACTTTTTCTTATTAAGGAATCACAAAAATTTCATCCAACATTCAAACAACACGATTGATTTTGCTTGCGAAACTCTGAAAATGTAATATCATTCTCTTTGATGGAACGATCCAGAATAAATTTTCATGATTTCATATTCATGAAGGGCCTCAAGTCTAACGCATTTTGCAGAGACTTTCCAGACATTTCAGATTTTCCTCGGAAAGGGTAAGCATCTCCGCTCTTGAAGAGCTTTCCTATAGTTTTGCGATGCATATGAAAATATTGAATGATCAAAATATGCAGTTTCTCTCAAAACAACAACACTTAGAAAAGAAAATCTAGAAGTGAATTACTATCAATTTTCTTCTTACTGGGTCAATAGTGCAGTCATTTTAACAAGAAAATCGAAACAGGGTCAATTTAATAAAATAATCTTTTGAATTGTTTAAGCAAACTGTTTTATATCTCAGTTTCTGAATATTTACATATTATAGCCTTCATAATGTTCGCATAAAAATAAATATATTTTTTATTTTTTATATCATCTTCTTTACAATAGTAACAAGTATTAAATTTTGTATACAAAGGTACCGATACTTTTTTATGCTATTAAACATCTGAACAACACTCTTAGCGGTTAATTATGTGGGATGTGGGAGTGTCGTGGAAGGGTTGTGATCTGTGGATTGCTGTGAAGGAATTTTTATGCGTGATGGAAAAGGATCACTACTATTTTCCCTACATTCCGAAAAAGAAATAAAATAAATAATAACACGCTACAATGCCACCGGGAATTTAATGTCAGTAATTAAGCTTAAAATTTAAGCAGTTTTAAAGATGAAAATATACAGAAGATTTACAGTAAATTGAATTGACAATTTTATTAGCAAGTTCTAGAAATGGTTTTCAGGAATATACAATGTTATTAGTAGGTAGATTGTGAATTCACGTCTTACTTGTCAAAAAAATCAATTAATCGCGAAATCGTAAAATAAATTACATACACATGTTTTATTCGACTATACCGATCAACAACAAAAGTTGAATACCGTCAGCCCCTTTATATATATATTCGTGTACGAAATAACATGTCAGATCCTGTCTGACCAGAAGTGGGCGACATCGATGGCGTTTCTTCCGGCCATCATCAGGTCTTCCTGGTTGCAGCTACTCGGACACAACGCACACTTCAGAAGGTGTGACAGGGTCTGCTCCACGCCACAGTCCCATTCAGTCGGTCCGCTGTAAAACCGCCAGGCTTTCATTTGTGTCCTCTGCCCTTTAGACCTAAATATACATTACTATAAAAGTTAATGTTTTCAGCTATCATGAGATAGTTTCGAGTTTGATTCTCGGCAAGACTTAAGCCTAAAATAAATATGATTTTTAACACCTTACAATGTTGTAAATTAATAACAAGATAAAAAATTAAAGACGTACATTAAGATTTGAAATATTAAGGTTTATAAAGTTTAAAGTTAAATAAGTGCACAAAGGTAACAAGCCTATCAGTTTTTAAAGTAAAAATAAGCTCTCTAAAATACTGTCTGGTGGTGTTCTCCTGTATGTGTTTGCATCAAAGGGTGGCCTCTAGGGCATTACACAAATAGCCCAGCACACTATCAACCCATCCAACACTACCATCAATTGTTATTTGAATTACCCGACAAGAGTTACTACTTTAGGTTTAGTTTATTGCACGTACGATTACGGCCTTGTTTTAAGTATTAAGGAATAGTTCCTTTTACTAGTCCAACTTTAGCTGGCATTTGTTACCAACCATAGTTTTTTACGTCGAATAATGACAACTATTATTGTATACCATAAAAATGCTATTCAAATATTCAGTTCCATTTTGTATCTTATATATTGTCTGTTCTAATTTAGCTTTTCTACTAATTTATCGTCAAGAGTATTTTGGATACGTTTCACAAAGAGAAAAAGAAACTTATTTATATTATATATTGAAATAAGCATGATATGGCCTTTGCTGACTGGTACCAAGATGAGGAGCAGATTAAAAATACATAAAAAATCTATGTATTTTAAATCTGCTCCTCATCTTGCCCCCACGCGACGGAGTAACACATTTTAAAGAGAGGAGGATGTTAATATATAATAATGAAAGTTCGTGGAAATATTTTTATAATTTATATTCCTTAGCACATTTTAATATACCAATTCATCTTAAAGTAGTGCGCTTCGCTAAGTACCCTGTACTTATTTGTTCAGTAATTATTTCAAGTTTGTGGCAATAAATTAAATCAATTGACAGTAAATTTTATTAATCGGCATTAGGTTAAATATTATACATTTTCAGTATCCACTGTGTCAGTGTAAATGTGGTCAGTTATTGAAGAAAAATGTCAGTCATATATTCAATACTACCAGAAATTTATGTAAAGGGATTTATTAGTTCACATAAAAAATGGAAACCTAATCTTATCTAACCTATTATTGATAACTATTTATTAAATATTTCCAGTCAATTTTTATTTTCTATTGTCTATTGATATTTTTCTACTCACAATCATTTTTACTGACCCATTTATGTATTAATTACTGACTATTTCATAGATAAATATTGCCCCTTAATGATTTAATTACTGAAAAAATTATTAATTGGCCTTCGCCAAATTAATGATTGTACAATTATAAGATCGCTATATCAATTGTATATTTAAAAATAAATGACGATTTAAATTTTCTTGGGTATAATCATTACCTTATAAATAAAAGATGACTTATAAAAAATAGTGATATGTATCTCGAAAATCATCTATTACCTTCAATAGTATAATTTTCAACATTTTAATATCCGGTCTGTGAAATTGTTTTTCACATTTTTATGAAATGCACGTGCATTTGTAATATATTACGTATGAAAGTTCACAAATTGACATTATCAAAGATAAACGTCTTTACAGCTTAAACAAATGGTGCAGTTTTCTGCAGAAAGCTGCGCTATTTTGCCAATCATGTCGGTAATGCGCAGGCTAAAACGCGGTACAAAATTTACATATTTATGTGCTTGATTTCAGGAGTGACTTAACTTAGAATGAGTGTTTTAGTATGTATAATTTATAGCAAAAATTTGGTTTTTATTTAATTGTCACCTAGACACATGCCTTTTCTTAATTCCGCAATCAAAAATTCAACGATTACATTAAATGACTATAGTTTTGCAACGGATTTTCGGGATGACGATTGTGCTGTTTTCCGGGGCATAGTGAAAATGCAGTTGTTTTGTATATTGTCGTATTGCATCCGAAGAACATTTCTCAGGTAAGTCTACCTTCATCTTCTGACTCCAACTATAAGATAAAGGAGACCGTCCATTTATCACATATTCCAACATGTCATTTAAACATATTAACTTTTGGATTGTCAACAGAAAGCGCAGACTTTTAAAAAGGATGAGGAAAATTGAGTAAGGCAGGACTGACTGTATGTGATATTTTTTTGCATGATTAACTAATAGTTAATGAACTCAACAGCTATGAGAGATATAATCATATTTTTAATCTCTAAGATCAATAAGAAGTAAAAACGTCGTTTAAATTGTTCAATATATCTTTAATATAACCCCGTTTATAAAAAAATATTTGGGTAAATTTTGCATTCTGCTAAATATCTGGAAATATATTATATATCCAAACATCTAAAATAAAATGTAAATAAGATCTAAGCACATGGTATGTAAAATGGTTTATCATAACTATTTCCGGCACGGTCAAAATTGAAGCCAATTGTCCGGACTTTGTGTTACATTTTGTATGTGGATGTTTTCAGCTCTCCGGATGTTTCCTTTGCGCTGTTTTGGCCGACACTTGGGACATAATGAAATTCTTGGGCCCCTGTGAGACCTCTTACAGTGCGATATTTCCAGATCTCACTGAGTATTTATTTATTCTAATGCCTCCAAAGACAAATTTGTCTAACAATCACACCACAAAAAAATCTGGACTTCATGTTTTTCATACAAAACAACGTATTTTTAAACGAGCCAATTAATGGGTTAATTTTTTTTTAACCACAAATAGTTCAGTCACAAAAGAAAGAGTTCACGTTAATATGACTTATATTGTGTTACTTCATTCCAGATTTACGCTCCAGTAATTTAAATGTAATTATAATTACTAAGTAAGCAATAGTTATATGTTACTAGAACTGGGCATTTCTTATTTGCGAATAAAATACTAGCTGAAATTGTGAAATCGTTGAACTTGATTTTGTAAAAGATACTAAATAATTTAACCCTATCTAGTGACATATTTACTGTTCACATTATTTTCATCTTATGGTGAATACGGACAATTATTTTACGAAGATAAAATACGAGTATATACGAATCTTTACAGTTTCTGATCATTTGAAATGTTTTTAGGAGCAATAGTATATTCAATCCCTAAAATAAAAATTTATGTCTAAAGAAAATTATATATATAATCGTGTCGGAAACATCAGGATCAGATCCTGTCTGCCCAGAAGTGGGCGACGTCGATAGCGTTACTCCCGGCCATCATCAGGTCTTCCTGGGTGCTACTCGGACACAGCGCACACTCAAGAAGGTGTGACAGGGTCTGCTCCACGCCGCAGTCACATTCAGTCGGTCCGCTGTAAAACTGCCAGGCTTTCATTTGTGTCCTCGTTTTGCATACTCCGGTCAAAAGTCTCTTAAAGGACCTCCAAGAAAATGATGTATACCTCTTACGTTTGGATTTTGGTTTGGTTCGATGATTTGAGTAATTAAATATTTATTTTAAAAATCATTTTTAAATGATTTCATCTCTGTTTATCAAAACTGCGGTAAATGGATTTATTTATTTAATTTTATTTATCCTTCAATTTAATTAATAATAAATTATAAATATTCATTACATTTTCAAATTATTAAGAGTCTGAAATAAGGAATTAAGTGTATTTGGTACTACGTAAATAATTTTATTATTACAGCAATTAAGTATTTCCTTAATTGAAGTAAATTGAGATGCTTACTCTTAATTATTCAAAACAGACCTCAAAGTGAATGAATGCTAATAGAAAGTAATATAAGTTTTTGGAAAAACAAGGTTTAACGTCAGATTTTAAAACCGTTTTTTAAAAAGAAGCAAAAGACGAAACAAATGTTTTTGAATTGTTTATTAGTATTTATGCTGAAAACTTTAACTTCGTAAGGTCTAGAAGTTAATTAGATAGTCTACCAAGCGAGAGGTTGCATCTTAGATACTCGATGAAGCTTAAAATACTAAATATCTAGGTGTCTTATAATTTTATATGAAACATATTTTTTCTCAACTACTTGTAATTGAAAAAAAACGAGTTTTCTATTTTAAATACGATACATTTTTACTCAATTTTCTAACGCCTGGTAGAATAAAATTCATTACCTTATTCATAGTAATAAGTTTTTGTAATACTGGTAATACTGAGACAACTATAGCTGCCAGATAAACATTTTGTATTTTATATCTACTATTCCAAGCACTAAAAAGATAAGGTCTATGAGATTAATACAATTTTATGCTTTAGCAGTAATAATACATTTGTTGTATTTTTTTTTTTTCAAAACGTTTTGAATATCAATGCTGCGATATTTAGAGCTTCTCTTACTCATATACTGAATATTATCTTTGAAAAAAGTACATCAAGTACAACTAAAGCGAGAATTTCACGAAACTTTTAAGAGTCTAGAAAATTTCTGAAATAATAGATATTTCGGATAGAAATTACCATTTTTTTTGCGTCAGTTTGTCAACGGGCGCCGTTGAGTTAGCACGTCGTGGTTGGTATCATTTTAAAGCTCTATTAGTACTTATTATATTTTGCCGCTGTATAGAAATGCAGAAGCCTAAAAATTGAAGAAACACATTTGCGCCATATGCGCCAAAAAAACATTTATTTATTGGAATGAAACACTTTCTAGATTATTTACAATATTATTTGAGAGACATCACAAATAACTCATTACACTTCGGAAAAGTAATGCAACGTTTTGTTCAACGACAAAATATGTTAATTTTAAGCAATTGATGTAGAAATTACTCAACAACATCAAAGAAAATAAATTACTATTATAATGCATCTTAATGAAAAAAAATATATCGTATTATCGATGTTTTTTATAGAAATTGCATATGTCATAATTTATTTATTCATAACTTGTGAAAATAGACAATAAAAATGGTACAGTATTTATAAAATAAATAAAAACAATTGCTATTATTTTAATTAAGTCGCCAGGATCGTTATTAGGACATATGGTGGACGAAAGAGGAGCAGATGAGCAACACACAGACTTTTTCAGAAGCACATATATTTTTACGATGAACTTGACAAACTTGATGAACGGACCGGGGCGGAGCTTGCTTGCTTCAGGCCCCAGACCGATGACACTCGCTACTCGTCATGATCGGCGCACAACTGCTTACTGGCGGTGACACACAGCACGCCGCAAGTTGCGATTTATAGAACTAATGGGGTGCCAATGACAGACAGCCACATGTCAAATGACACACCCATGACCGGACTTGTCAAAGAAATAATATGGCGACACATACATGTCCGACGAGCGAACAAAAAGAGACGAAAGATTGCATATCGAGGTTTACAGCACCAGCCTTCAAAAGCTATATCCACCATCTGATAAATATATATTAAAATGAATTCTTTTATTGCAGACCTGCATTACAGGATAATTATTTAAAAGACTTTGAGCATTATTGAATAATTCAAATTGAAGTTTGTCGCCGCTTTTAGATCAGTTCAATGTTTAGGAGTTGGTCGATAAAAATCATTTTATGAACATCATTCACACTAAAGCTCTTTAAAAATTATGACAACTAAATGCCAGGTAATGGTATAGTGATATTGATGGATCAACTCTCTACTATTTAGCATCAAAATGGCATGCATCATAGAATCTAAATGCGATATTCTATATTAAAGCCTGGTGGTTTTCATGTACTAGTTATATGTTAATAAAAAAAACTAACAATCTTTAAACAGAGAACTAAAAAATAAATTAAATGAGTTTTCTGTTTATTTCAGCTCCTGAATTACATTACTGAAACGTTCAATTTAACTCTTAAACGCTCGTTCTTTCCAATTAGGTGGAGTTTATGGCGATAGTACGTGGTCTCTAGAAATATACTTTAAAGCACAGGTTGTTTTAAGCGTATTTGTAATGAAAAAATGAAAAGGTTTACATATTTTTTCTTCACAATATCAGCTTCCGATTTAAACCTTATGGTCTCTACATCTTAATAGCTGTAAGCTTCGAGGTTTGCGGTCTTCCATAATCTTTCATGTCTTTCTGCATGATCAACCGACTAAATGCTTTTTGCGACTGCTCCTTAACGTTTTCTGAACTATGTTCTTACGCGGTGACCTATCAGGAGCATATGATCACCACAATCTATTGTGGTGACTAAACAATATTGCTTATTGAAATGATTGAAATTATAGCTAAAAAATACTGTGTAAAGGTGAATCTTTATTACTTTTTTCTTCTCCTACCTTCATGATTGATTCCTATCCGAAGTAAATTAAGGCCAAAAAGGAACCATTGGTCAGTGATTTCGTGTTTCTTACATTGTTCTAATTTACCCTGCATCCCTGTCAAGTATCTATGGGCTTATATATATATATAAAAATAAAAATCAAGCAATTCAAAATAAAAATAAAACAGATTTTAGGTTTGACTAAAACAATACGAATAAATTATGGAACTAAATGTTAATAATTAAGTCAATATATACCATAATATAAATAATTATAAATTTAAGAACAAAAATAACTCAAATAAATAAGAAGAAAAAAAATATCTTCAAGTGCGATTAATTAAAATCATTTAATTAACATTTTTGTGTATATTAAACCTATTTCTTTGCCATAAGAGATGATAAGGTTTCATTTAATTTATATTCCATTAACGTGATTACTTACGTTGAGTGAAAAACAAACAGAAAGATTCTAACGTAATTTCGCCAATTCAACGCTTTTTTGGCGGCTCGTTTAGAAAATACTTGGAGACTTCGCAAATTGAGTATTTCCGCGATATACAAATATGTATTTTTTATCATTTATCCACTCTGCAAATCTATTTTCAAATACTTTTTCGTTACATTGGTTATTTTCATTCAAACAAATTATTTTGAATTCACACTCTGTACTAGCCAATTTGTAGTATTTTATTTTTATTTAATTTGTATACTAGGCGTGATTTAGATGCGGCCGTTATTTTTGATCTATTGAAACAACTACAATAATACTTGCTGTAGACCTTCAAAGGTCACCGCAATCCAAAGAATAAAATTCAACCAGGTTCACTGTGTTAGAGATTGTTGTAGTGGGAGCATGGTCAACATTTTTAAGAAGACCTAGTGATCAATCTGACACACTTTACAAAATATTTTCATTTAAAAATGGATCTGGGTATATTTCTTTTATATTTGTATCAGCGACATCAAATATATTCTACCTTGTATCTAACTTCACCAATGTTCCTTCTATTGCATAACAAATATAACAACACTAGTAATTTACTTACATTGGTCTAAGCCCCTTACTTAACTTCCTTGAGCTCCAAACATTTTCATTCCTACTCCCCTTTGTACGTTTTTGAGCTATTTATACATCAGTTTGCTTACACGCATCGGGAATTGATGAAGCATTTATTGAAGGAGTAACTGCGGTCTTCGGGCAAGTGATAAAACAGTACTCAGCTCAATTTGTTATTAATTGTCGATAAATGGATTTCAAAGTAAATGCTTTAACCCTTTCGTTACGGCTCGGTGGAATACAAATTATACTATCAATACGGCGTGAATTTTTCAAACCATTTTTTTTTGCTTAAAACTAGTATTTGAAGCATAAATATACTTATGTGACCTATTTTAATATATCACATTGGTTCTTGTATCCTTTAGCTATCAGATGATGCATAAAAAACTATTATATTTAACAAACGATCATTATGTAACTCCATACACGTGGTGGTATTGACACATGTGGTTTACAGAAAAATCGCTCTTGTGACGAAACCTAACGATATTTATTTACATGCTTTACAAATTTCCGTAAAGATTACACGTAGGTTGATAAAGGGAATGACTGCAGTTCCAAGTTCCTACCATAGATGTCACAATGAGTACTGAAAGTAGCAAAACGATATATCACGGCTACAGATGTCAACAGTAGGAGAATCTTAGACGGCATATATCGATAACCGATGCGAAAGGGTTACATAAAATTAACTATGTTTCCTTCGCTAAGCAAGCTGAATTCTTAAAAAAACGCATGAATAAACGCTTCTTACATGTACCCATTATATTAAATACCAATAGTATTACTTACACCATCTTATTTCGCTCTATTCTGTGTACTTATGTTTTTTTAAAGTTTATTTTGTCGTTATGATATCTTATTAAAAAGTATTTCTGTTTGTTTCAGTTGCTGTAACAGTTTCCTTCTTCCTCTGTTGGGCTCCTTTCCACGCCCAAAGACTATTGGCTGTGTACGGCAAGAACACTGAGGAACCAAGTCTCCTGTTTTTACAGGTAAATAAGTTAAATAAAAGTAGCACTTTTTTCATTATTCGTCACTGAATATATATTATATCAAAAACATTCACTTTGTCACACAAAAAAAAATGGAAGCGTGGTATGCCGAGCTGTAATATACCGATCCTATTTGCTTGTCTCACATATAATTAAAAAAACTGTGAATTTAAGCCATTATATACCTGAGTTACCGTTGAATCGTATAATAGACCACCGACCTAGAAAACACATATGCGTTTTTGCGTTGCCGCCAAAGTATCATTTTAAAAACAAATCTTAGTAACCCTGGTTCGAGCTAAGCTGATCCCTCGACGTAAAAATGTTTGTCAAATTGTAAAATTGTTTTCGTCTGCCATTGTCTATTAATTTGAATAAGTGAACGAAAGTCATCCTGTAATATCATTCGCTCACAGTGAGTGAGTTCATAAAAAAATGACTGCAATTCGCAATAAATAAATAGTCATATTTCCCGACTTTTTGATCTGATTTCGATTGGAGGAACACAAATAGAGGTTGTAAGTGACTATAAAGGGTGAATTTTATACTATTTTCTTTTTGGCAACACTGATTTTGACAGCTCACGTACGTTTCGTGTTTTGTGTCACTGTCAAACATCTTCAGTTTGGTCTATAATTTAACCGTGAATCGTCTTACAAACGAACAACGCTTGCAAATCATTCAATTTTATTGATCCATAATTTTATATTGTGTTCAGCGACGAAGCTCATTTTTGGCTGAATAGATTCGTAAATAAGCAGAATTGTCGGTTTTGGAGTGAAGATCAGCCAGAAGCATTGCAAGAGTTACCAATGCATCCAGAAAGAGTTACTGTTTGGTGCGGATTATGGGCTGGTGGCATCATTGGACCGTACTTCTTCAAAGATGATGCGAATCGCAACGTAACAGTGAATGGTGAGCGCTACCGTGAGATGATATCCAACTTTTTTTTGCCCAAAATGGAAGAACTTGACTGGCATGACATGTGGTTTCAACAGGGCGGTGCCACATGCCACACAGCACGCGAAACAATAAACCAATTGAGTGGCAAGTTCGGTGAACACTTTATTTCACGTTTGGGACCGGTCAATTGGCCGCCTAGATCGTGCGATTTAACGCCTTTAGATTATTTTTTGTGGGACTATGTTAAGGCTCATATCTATACTGACAAGCCCGCTTCGATTGACGCATTGAAAGACAGCATTACCAGCCGAAATGTTGGAAAGTGTATGCCAAAATTGGACTAAGCGGATGGACCATTTGAGGCGCAGCCGCGGTCAACATTTGAATGAAATAATCTTCAAACATTAAATTATATGGACTGTACTATCGATTCAAATAAAGATTTCATGCATTTTTCTTAATTATATGTGTCTTTTTTTGGAAAATTTTCCTATAGCTATTAAAAAATCACCCTTTACCTATCTGGGACAAGTAATACAACTAGGACGAAATAATTTCTCAAAAGAAATCGACAGGCGTATACAACTGGGGTGGGCAGCATTTGGAAAACTAAGGTACATTTTTAATGTGAAAATTCCGCAATGTCTAAAAACTAAGGCGTTTAGCCAATGCATCCTCCCTGTATTAATTTATAGCGCAGAGACGTGGGAATCTAACAGCAAGTCTTACCCATAAAATAAAGGTCACCCAGCGTGCTATGGAGAGATCCATGCTCGGAGCGTCGCTAAAAGATAGAATCCGAAACGCGGATATCCGCAGAAAAACTCAAGTAGTAGAGGCTACCCAACGAAAAGGCACACTCAATTGGCAATAGGGAAGAAAAGTATTGGAGTGGCGCCTAAGAACTGGCAAACGAAGCATTGGCCGAACCCCCGCAAGGTGGACTGACGACATAAAAAGAATCGCGGGAGTGACCGGATGCGGAAGGCAGATGATCGAAGAGGATGGAGACTCATGCAGGAGGCTTACGTTCAGCAGTGGACGGATACAGGCTGATGATGAAATATCAACAATATCTTTTGACTCAATTATGACACTCTACTTACTTCATATATTATATTGCAAAAGTCACAAAATACACCGTCAGAAATCCCATTTATACATTTATATGTTAAAATATATCTGTGTTAACGAAAGGGGAACTTTTTATTTTAAATGCGTATTTTGTAGAATGGATTTGGTGGACATGTAATGTTAGTATATGTTAATTTAATGGTTCACTTTATGTGACAGGTTATATTGGGCAGATAGTTATGAACGGAGAAATGTACCGAGCCAAGTTATGGCAGCCATTGAGAAGCAAGTACTCGTAAAGGATTAAAAACATATGGAATTTTTGGCTGAGAAAAATAGAAAAGTATTATATCGTATGGTAGATTTTATTTGAAATATTATTGAACCTTTGAAATATTATGTCATGAAAATATGTTTTTTTTTTCTATGTAAACGCATACAGAAGAATACTGACAGATGGTAATAGTGCTGATGAAGTATCATCTGTAGATTGTATGACGCTTACCATCTAACATATGGTTAAGCGCCCAGTCATAGACTACAGCCCAAGATTCACGCATCATCCTTATTATTACAGGAATTTACTATGAATGGGTGGTCTTCACGGGACGACTTTTGTCTACCACCAATTTGAATTAATAGACTATGACTGGCATTTTACGGGTGAGGGACTAAATTCACACCAACCAACAAGGGGGTATTTAAGAGCTCAGGAATCTATTTTTTCTTTTTAATCTCCGTCGGGGATCGAACCCATGACCTTTGGCTTGTCAAGCAAATATTTTGACCATTGAGATATACCCGCCAGCATGTTAATTTAAAAAAGGGCCAAGAATATACTATGTAAATGTACCTTTTGACAAAAAAATGTTATTGACATATTTTTCAGTTAGGCAGCGGCTACAAGGACAAGGAATGGTCTGAGAAAGAATCTAAAATATAGAATGTGATTATTATTTTCACCCTTTAGGTATTTGTTGTTGCTGAAAAGCGATTTTCGTTTGATATTATTTAATTAATTATGTAATTCAATTCGAATACATACAAAAATATTTATTTTCGTCTTCTTGTACACATTTTGAAAAGCATGAAATTTCTTTCTGGAAATTGTTTGGTTCATTATTGTGTTTCTTGGTATTCTTACTTCGAAAATAATTTCCTCTCTTCCTCTCTCTCTCTCTCATCCCAAACATACATTCAAACCAAAGCACCAAAGACGCTTATTTGCTTTTACACGCTTCGGTCGCATGATGTATAAAAAAATAAGGAGATGCTTTTTGGTTTACTACGAGTATATAAGAACATTAAGAAGAAAGCAGAATTTTTCATTCGTTGGTAATGTTAACTAAACGCTTTATAAAAATGTATGAATACACCAATCTTATTACAATCTTATAGCTTATTACTTTGAAGTACTTTTAATATACAGTTAGCCATTGAGAACAATATAAATGTCAATTTAAATAAGATATCAAGTGGAATTTACTTTTCCCTCCGTACACCTGCGTCACACTCTGATGTGTGACAATGCAATAAAAATACCGTAAGCGTACCCTGATTCTTAGGCGGATAAGGCATCTAAATAAATCGTTTGTTTACCAAGCCAAATGTCATCGAATCTTAAAATATATTTGTTTAATAATATATATATGCTATATAAATTTATTAATTCTTAAAATTTCGAATTGATAACATCCGTAGAAAACAAATCATAGCCTAATCAAAATTTGTGGAAGTCGTCCACCAAAAATGGAATTCAATAACGAGGTATAGCACTGATCATAAAAATCTGAGGGGTTAAGTCTATTGACGTTAACGAATCAATCGCAAACATCTTTTAGCTTTTCTTAAGTTGATTTCCTCTTTTATGTGCTTACATAAAAAATAAGTTAATGACATAATTGTTATTATAATTAGTAAAACGAGGGCTTGCAAGACCATATTACACCACATACGACTTAGCCCCAAGTGACTACCATCTCTTCCCTGACATGAAGAAACACCTGAGTGGAACGCATTTCAGCGATAAAGAAGAGCTGGTAAAAGCGGTTCTCGGGTATCTGCGTGGCTTGGCGGCAATTGTTTTTGACTCGAGCATTCAAAAGCTCGTATACCGCATGCAAAAATGCTTTGACCTCCGTGGCGACTATGTAGAAAAATAGGTAAATGCATTCATGGAATTAAACATGTTGTACGCTGTGAAAAATCACTGGAAACCTTTTTTATGGAAAATCCTCGTAATCAGTAAACCGAGGGTATGCAAGACCACATAAGACCTCATAATAATACAAGAGAGCGGACAGGGCAGCCCTCCATAATCCAGTCGATTAAGAGATGAAGGTAGCCCTGGTAGATACTATCTATAAGTATCTCGTAGCCAGTATACAATTTCGAATATTGCAGGAAAGCATAATATACAGCTGACCATGGGCATTCACCGTCCAAGTAGGCTGTCGAAAATTATAAATATGTATAGCAAACATGATGTGAGGCGAAGATCATGTCATCTGATTGAATGATGAAGAGTTTTATGACAGTAGTTCGTAGCTACCATATGCCCCAGTAGAGGATCAAATGTGTAAATGATGATGACGATTTCAATATCCACATTTGGAGTATAAGATCACCTCGAATTGAATAAATGTTGTTTATTTATTGGTACTCGGCTCAACCCAAGTCTGATAAGCATCCTTAAGCTCTACCGAGTATGTAGATAAAATTTATACATATTGATATCCTCCTCTCTAAGTTGGGTATCGATTTACTGGGTGACAGGATGCAGGAGCAGATCAATAACACAAATAACTTGTTTTCTAAGCACAATTCGTGTTTATTTTAAATAAAGAGTTGATTTCAACGCCCGACCGGTGTGTCACTTCGCCGAGCACTAGTTAATTGACAACTCCCGGACACTGTGACATGACGCGCTGCCAATGATCGTGGCAAAATAGCAAATTAAAGATGACAGTGGCACCAACATGAAATGGAGATACTGTCTTAACAAATAAATTGGCGTATGCAAACGCCTGCGTTATATTCTATAATAAAATCTAACATTATTAGATGTGCATGTCAGGCGAGCGAACAAAAATAAGAGACAAAGGGTTGTTTCTCGAGGCTTCACGGCATCAGCCTAAGAGAGCTATATCAAGCTGATTTCAATGTAAAGTTCCCGAAGGTATTTCATTGAAAAAATATTTTCGGTCGTTTTCTTTGCTTGGATCTCGAAGGTCATTGACTTCAGCTTTCGCAATTTCATTTATACAACTCCGCGATTCCGCAAATTGAAATAAAAACCAATTTGTTGTGACTTTGATAAATTTACATAAAATTGTATTTATTCGCGATACCATTCACCCGCAGAAATTGCCATTTAAGTAAAAAAAATAATCATACAAACACATAAGTTTTGAAATTGTATTTCATACTCGTACCCTCCAGGAACGAGCGCGACCGTATGGTCACAGTGAACACTGTTGTCTATTTATCCCTACTTCAGTCCGTTTTCTACCTGAACATTGTATCTTTTGCTCAGTTTTGGTTAAGAAGTGTCTCCACCACAGTTATTCTGCAGCCGCGGCAGCGGAAACAGTTACCAAGTACCCTTGTGAGATATTTTATTTCGGAATGAATTTTTTAATTATATTATATATACATATTTGAAAAGAGTAAATATAAATTTCAATATTTGTAAAAAATATTTACGTAATTTTTACTAATTCATTTCGTATAACAATATGTTGATCTAAGAAGGTAATATCATAAATATTTTTCAATATTTTCGGTGTAGCTGTATTTCAACCCCAAAGGCTAGCCAAGGTTAGAATCCATACAAAAAACAAAATAAAAAATAATGTTTCATACAAAATAAGTTGTCAATAGTTAGGACTAGCGTGACCATACGGTCACATAGCTTATCTACGAGAAAGCATCTTGTATTTTTTTAAAAATTATATTTGCTTTTTGAAGAAAACTACAAGCCGATAAAGTATAGCTTAAAACATTAGTTTTTTTTCAAAAAAAAACTTTCGTGTCTGGAGGGTTAATTATAAATACCGATATTGCGTTTGAAGGCTGGTTCCGAAAAACTCGATGCACAATCATTAGTCTATTATTTTTGTTCGCTCGTCGGACACGCATGAGTCGCCATTTTGGTTGTTTTGACAGAAGATAATTCGTCAAAAGGCCGATAGGTGATAGAAGGGCGCTGCGGTGTTACAAAACGCTCTGATTCAGTTCGAATCGGCTCTCAACGGAGATAGATCGTTCATAATCCGTGGCCTGAGCCGAATACCAAAGTTTGACAATTTTTATCTTGTAATTAAATATATGTCAATGTGCTTCTAGAAAAATCGTTGTGTTGCTCATCTACTCCTCGTTCCTTCACTACGCGTTAACATAACGATCTAAGCGACGTGAAGTCGTCATTTTTTTTTCGTAGTAAATTATTATATCAGCATTTGTATAGCGCGTTTTTATGACCAAATGGTCATTCCAAAAGCGCTTCTTTACCTCTCTGAGTAAAAAGGTGGGTCTTGAGTCTGCTTCTGAAGGATGCCTCCGCTTTAAGTTCTCTTATGCTTTCCGGCAGCGAGTTCCAGACCATTGGTACCGCGTAGCTGAAAGCACGATTGCTAAAGACCGTGCTAGGACTACTTCCCGTCAGCTGCAAGGTGCTTCTATTTGCTCTGGCTGATCAGAGTGTCTCTCCACGTGCGCTCATCTCCGAAGGCTTGATCAGTTCTGTCAAATAACCCGGTGCAGTTCCGTTGAGTGCCTTATAAACTAAGAAGCATAGCTTGAACTGGATTCTAGCCGAAACTCTCAAAGTTCCTTAACTTAGTAAAGGGGATGTTAATACTTTAATCGTTGCGGTACAGCTGAGAAGAGTTTCTAATATAACTGAGAAGTTAGAACAGACAGATATTATATGTTGAGAATCAGATTTTTTGTTGCTTTAAAAATTGACATTTTAAAACCTCTAAGTTGTTACCATTTTTTCATAAATACGCGTGATTTATCCCTCAGTCATTTAATGCGTGTAATTATGTATCAATAAACATATTGGTGGTAAACAAATGACATTCCGTGAAAATCACCCATTCCCCATTAAGCTCAAAAATTTGCATAAAGCGTTTATCAATCTACACGTACAAAAATAATAATATGAATCTACAGATAAAAATTATCCGGCACCATTTAACAGTACTGTCTTGTATGTGTATAAGAGAGGGTTCAAATTTTTCCGGCCAGGATAAAAAAAAAGTTTGCATGTATATATTATAACATAAAATTATTAATATTTTATTTTTACTTACCATGTTCTACATAGTAATATTAACCCAACTCAACTTAACCTAACTTTACCTAAACTAACTGTACTGGAAATTGTAAATATATTTTTTGTGTCTAATTCTTATGTGATATCCACTTAAATACAATTGTATATAATTGGAAATCACATATAATTACACATGACTCCCACACATGTCCATTTACGGAGTTTTTTCTGCGGTTTAGGTTTTCTTTCCGGTCACCATCCACCCCACCGTCTTCTTGCCGAAAAACTCAGGGATGTTAAATTCTTAGTCCGCGTTCCAAATCATCCCACAGCGAGATGCACCCTAACATTTCAACTTTTTTTAAATTCATATGAATTTTAAGTGTGCTAGCTGAATGCGGTCTAAAATGGACGCGTTTTTCCTTATTTTTATTTCAGCAAGTGCAGTTAGACAGTTAGTCCTCGAGGTTTATTCATACTTGTCAACGCGTGTTAAAAAAATGGTGCAGTTTTATTTTATTTGAATGCGCTTATTTTCCCTGCAGCTTAGCATTTAAGTGCTGGAGAGAAAAAAAATAGATAGTAAAAGAGAGAGACCACTTACACGTGTCTGATTTACCCTCACCACCTCCTTTCCCTCACCACACAGGACAATATAGTCACAATTGTATTTCTTCTTTGTTGTCGTGCTTCGGACTTTCCCCGTTCTATTGAATACATAACAATACATTAATTAAATATCTTAATATGTTGCGGTTCTTGTTAGATCACCGAAATTAAGCAACATTGAACACGGACCATAACTTGGATGGGTCACCTCCTGCTGCTAACCGCGTGACACAGATCGTGTTGAGTGGCTTCTTATGACCAAATGATTCGGGCCTCGGAAGCATCGGCCTAATCATCCGAAATCCTTAAAATTGATTTAAAAATCACTCAAAGTTGCCTCGGATACCACAGGTGCCGTCTCTTCAAATAATGGGATTCTGCCTTGGAGTCGTCGGGAACTTTATACGTTCTCAATTTGTGATGAACGTATGTTTCAAACATTAAACGGATATGAGAAGAAAAAAATGTGTATCTGCATTTATAAGAAAATTAAACAACGATGATCAGGCTCACTAAACTACTATAAGCGTTTTATTTTCAGCGATAACATTTTAGTTTCATCTCGCTCTTAGGGTATTAAAATGATTGACGTTTTTATGTTTTTTGCAAAGCACTTTACTTTATATTAACAGTGCAAAGTCGGAAAAATAAATAAAACTAGTCGTATTCTTTAGTAAGCTTAAGTCCACTGGCTTCCTAATATAACTAAGTGTTATTTGAGTGCGACTATGTGGGGTAGTTCTTCACTTCTTTTAAATTATTGTAGATATATTATATTTTAGTAGTAAACGCATGCAGAAGAGTACCTTTATTAGATCGAAGCGATTTGTGACCGTCATTGGATCTGATACAGATATTGAGAACTCCTTATACATTTCTTATAATATTTTTAAATCCTTCTATTTCCACAATACATAATAAAACAAAATTAAGTATGTGATTATTTTTGCTTTAACTTTTTAAAGTAGTTAGTTAAAGTACTTCTTTAAGTAGTTAGATATTTAAAAACTTGCCATTGTATAAATATATTTAAAAAAAAATGTTTTTAGCATAAAATTTTAGATCCATTTCCGTTTTAAATATATAAATATTTCGTACCTTTGTTTTAAACATAGATAACACTGATCACTGTTTAATTACAGTTTCGCCTTCAATGAAGACGTCATCAGTTATCAACGTCTATAAACATCCTGATGTAAAAATAGTTTCAAAATGTATACGGGATGTGTAGGCGAAATTAATAAAAATGGTGGAAGTTAAGTGTTAATGGTTTAGTACTGTGTAAAAAGTTACTTGTTTTATTATATAATCTTTACAAAATATCTCTCTTTACAGTTATATTAAAAATAATAATAAGAAACCTTCATTGAAGGTGAATCTAAGGTCTTTAATCAAGTTACTAAGCAGTGATCACCAGATCATACAAAATAAGGCCATTAAAATATTTTTCAACACACCTTTTAGAACTGTCGTGCTTTTATAACCGCTATCCACCAACAGTTTCAAAGACTAACACTGATATTTTACTGTAACACTTAAACTCACACTAATCCCCTGATCAGAAGGTTAAGGGAATCAATGTCTTTGCGCAGTTCTCACCGTCAACAGCTCTAAGCGGCTGAACTTATGAATGTTTTTTTTATTTTTCTGTGTTTCTTTAAATTGTCTAGTGTTAGGTATGTTAACTAGGCTTAATTTTTACTCATATAAAAATATAATCAATTTCAAGGATTATAAAGAATATATATCTTAGTGATTTAGGAAATATCATTTAATATTAATCAATAAAATAATGTATCTTAAATAAAAGATAACTCTGTCTAAAAACTTAATATTAATACTTTAATTAATTAAAATTTTATGTACAATGTATAATTGTACATGTATCCTCAAGCTTAAATAAAGATTAATAAAAATAAAAAGCAGCGATCAGTGTGATCCATGTTTAATAATATATAGTACATATAACAACAAATTTATAATAATAATTAGGTACATACTATTTAAGAATTTTATAACATTCCAGTCATGAAATTGTGTGTCATGACACCGGTACAATCAGTAGAACAATAACGATTTATTTTTATGTATCATGGCTCAAGCTTGGCAAGCCCGCTCAACCCATTTGGAGGGCGGACGAAATATTCGCATTTTCAGCAATTTCACCGCGTCCGGAGCTCACTTTCAAGAACGAGGTCGTTAAGCCTCCATTGACGACATTTTTCATGACTCTTACGAAAATGTTCCCCGGATAATTATAGAGGATGTCTTTTTCATTTCTCATTATCTTTAACTACTTATCTCGTCTGATTCTTTTGACATACCTAAATGATGGGTACAACTTGAGAATACAAATCAAAGCCTATTGACATCAGCATGATATAGCCCTTGCTGACTGGTACCGAAAACCTCGATTTACAATCTGTCCTCTTATATTTCTGTTCGTTTTTCGCACATGTATGTGTTGCCATATTAGCATTTTGGACAAGTCCGGTCACGGATGTGACGTTAGTTATATAAATCGCCACTTGCAGCGCTGGGTGACCGATTACGACGCCGCACGGCAGTCAGTTGTGTGTCAACAACCACGAGAAGGTCGCATTATGGCCGGCCTGGCATGTTATTCCGCTTGGGCTGGAAGTTTGTAAAGTTATCGGAATACAGGTAAATATATACTGTTGATCTTCAAAAGAAAATTTAAACTGTTCTCAAATTCAGCAGATACCATTAATTTGAGTCTCAAAATACCTTCAGAACATGAAACCCAATTATTAAAAGGTTACTTAATAAACAATATCAACATTACATTCAATCCTTTGAACATAGAGAGGAAAGTTGAGCATTACCACGTCTCTACGATCACATCTTTATTACAATGACCTTTACACAATTATCAGAATGTACACTTCTACACCTAAAGTATATACTCATATCTTTTAAATAAGCCTAACATATTACCAAAATTTTGCTCTGTAGTTTCATTTCGAAACAGTACGTTATGTTTCATCATAAAAACGTCATTGAAATAAAGAATATTATTTACTTACCATTCATATAGAAAATAACATGAAAATATTGTTCTTGTAGAAATTACTTTATATTCACCAGTATTGATTTTTACTTTACGTTATTTATTTACATTAAAGTAAAACCATATTTAGAAAATTCTCATTACAAATCAGGACTCCACCTTTAAATGGCAAACCAAATTGATTAGCCCAGAAATTTCTAAGAGCCTATCTTTACTACCTACGAAATAAATCCAATGAAAAATAATTTTACCTACGTGTACTTCTTTCACGTATTCTTACGAAAAAGTGAAATAAAAATGAAAAAAAAACAACTTTTTCAATACGTTTGTGTACGCACAAAATGTTTCATGGACGGCAAGGAACACTAACGTTTATGAATATAAGATCTAAATGTGGCTCTACACTACCTTTAAAATGAGCATTATTTATAATACAATAACTATTCTACATACTATTTAATGAGAGCCTCATTATTATTAAAAGATAAGTTGCATATCTTGTTTGAGTATTAATCACACTGAGTACTGTTTTACTTGATGGAAGACTGCATCCAGACTATATCCATTTATTATATAAATGATCTCAAAGTGAATTCTTATAATATAAATAACATAATTGAAATAATAATTGTAGACGTATTCCAAATGGGCTTACTTTGATGGAATTGTAAATTAACTATTAACAATCAAAATAAAAATTATAAAAATTAAAGGTTTATCAAAACTGAAGAAATATCATCTACGTCTTGCTAAACTGGTGAGTCGCCATCTTTGCCATTAAAGAAAGTGAGTTATCAAACCATACAAAATACAAGTGCACGTTGAGACACCCTTTATTAATGAGAACAAAACCGTCGTCTCTCTTGGCTATTGTCATCTTTTATGAAATTTATTCTTTTTATTTTCAAAAGTAAATTAGGCGGTCTCTGATAGCGGAAATTTTTGTTTTATTCACTCTTCTGTAGTGTTGTTTTAATATCTTTTTAAGGGTTTTATAAAATCAAACAATAATTAATTATAACTCATTTAAAATAGAACTGAAGAAAATTCAAGTGTTGTTTCGATATAAGTTTAGGGTAAATCAGCAAATAAATAATTACTTAAATTAATTAAATAAGTAATGGAAATATTATCAGTTACGTTGTACGAATGTACTCGTATAATGTGAAAATATGATAAATTACTAAATAAATATTGTTATGGAATTGTTGAGTTAAAGAAGATTGCTAATTCAATGTTAATTAAATTTTTAATAATAATTTCGTAGACAGATTCATATCCAACATATATGTTCTATGTGAGTGAATGGGTGAGAATTACGTAAAAGGAAACTATTGAAATCAAGACACATCCAATTACTTATAATATCAACAGGGATAATGGTTCAATCCTTAAAACAGTATAGTTCGCACTTCTAGCACTTACCTAAAAGCCTTCACAGACGAACAGACGTAACTGAATCAATCTGACATGACGCTCGAGAAGATATGCTTCCTAAAAATAAACTCATCCCACATGATGCTCGAAGATTAATTAATGGCTTATAGTTAAATTACCTGAAGACAACTTATACCTATAACATAATTCATCAACCCTATGGATGACTCCGGCTATAGCAGTCTAAATAGTGGAAATAAAGATAATTTTTCTAAACATGACTCAATAAAAATACGCAAATCCATAAATTAAAAGCTTTTAAAAACATAAACATGAAGGATTCTCACATACATGTTGCCAAGAAAGGTTCTCGCAATATGGAGAAGATAGTTATAGATTTAAGTTGAGTAAAAAGAGCAAGAGCAGCTTGCCAGAAGACGAAAATAATGTGATCCATGAATGGGAAAGAATTATGAATTTTGAGAATTATACACAAAGTCATTACCGCAAACTTAAAAGACGAAAAACATATTGAAAAAAGTAATCAAGTCTTGAGTTTCTATGAACAATGACATTTTAAGATAAACATATGTAATATATTTATAACTCTTGATTTAATGTATTGTTTCTGATAGGCTTAGAAAAATGTCTTCATGAGCGGTTAGGGGATCAGTTGAGGGAATAACGAAAATTTTATAAGATTATTTCTTGCAAAAAATATAGACGTTATCTCTTTGATTTGACGCAAGAAACACTCACCGATAAAATAAAGGCTTAACTTAAACCTTTGATGAATAAAATATATCAGATGTGTTAAATATAATCCTCTACTCTATATGTATCTTGGTAGAGTTTCGTAAACCAAATTAAAAAAACATTTAAAAAAACTTAGAAATTAAATTAATATCATTTGAACCTAATAGTTTAAATATTTCTCTGGAATTCCGTTAGTAAAAACAACAAAAAATATTATATCTGCTTAGTAGACTTGTGAAAAAATATAAAAGTATGATACGAGTACTTTTACAATTTTGTGTCAAAAGCAAACATCTATTGTAACAAATCACTATGGTTGCTATGCCGACTTCCTTCTAAGACCTCACTATTCAGCCGCTACTGCTTCCTCGATGAAAGTATTTTTCCGTAACAATGAAATGCCGTCTCTTAATGTATTTCTGTTGTTTTTTCAGGTGTACAAGGTGCTGACCTATCTCTCGGGCGTCCTCTACTTCCTGTCAACGACCATCAACCCCTTCCTCTACAACATCATGTCAAACAAGTTCCGGGAGGCTTTTAAGGTAAGCTGCGTTGAAAGCTATTCATTTCATATAAATAGAATTTTACGAGTCGAATTACAAAAACTTTTACTTTTATACGTTTTTTAAATATAATATGTGTTCTTGAATTAAAATAAAAATCTTAAATTGAACAAGATAATTGGTTTTTGGCTGCTTTTAAAATTAGCTTAAAATTTAATTTTTACCCATTTTCAGTAATTTAACCCGATTTTCCGACCTCTACTTTAACCCACATTAAAGTTATTAACGACTATGTTTTAGATCTTATGCAATGCTGCATGTTTGATGCAACACGTAATTTGTATCTAATTTCTAAGAATTTTAAGCTTATTCTTATTATTCAAGTTTATATGTAAGCTTTTTTATTTTCTATCGAATATTAATTTTTATATTTTTGTTTTCACTATATTCTGAAATCAACCAGATCGTTAAGCTAACTGTTAGTAAAAATTGGATTATTATTGGTTCTATTATAAAATTACAACCAACTTTTTGGCATGCGTTGGAGCAAATGACTACGTTAATAACGGTTTTGCAAAATAAAAACTTGTACGTGAGATTTTTCAAAAGTTTTTTTTATTCACTTTTTTACGATGACCGTAACTTTGTTTTTACGGCAGTTGTCTTCAGTAATTTCCACCATCTGTTCCATCACATACAACCGAACTTTTCTCAAAATTAAACTATGCAAACATTACATCTATTTTTGTATACTCGGTTTATTTCGGTATACTTATCAATATCTATGAGGTAAAAACAATTGTTTCGAGTGGCAAATTGTCACATGGCAACATAAAAGGCTCTCTGTCTGCTTGTGGCCCGTGGAGCTCATGTACACATTTTTTTCTTTTAGTGTTCCAAAGTAATATTGCAACGTGTGTAGTTCGAATCATATTTCACATACGAAAGTACAGGTATTTCAGTACATCGATTATAGTGACAATTTCTTTTATGGTATATTCGTGTAAACAGCACTTAAACTTTAAGCTAATTTCAAACCTAGTTGTGCAGTAGCCATGATACTGGCGAAAAAATTGAAATATTCAGATGGTGAAATGGTATGGTAAAATGATGATGATATATTTTTGTGATGGTGCTTTGAAAGTCTCGTCGAAATTTATTTTCAAATCAGTGACCTGAGCACAGAATTTCAACGACACTTCTGGAAAATAAAATTAATTTCTCAAAAATCTATAGTGTCTGCCATTGACGGTGATAGCCTGGCCATCGTCGTTCTCAAAGAAATGTAGACCAATGATGCCACCAGCCCTAAACTTACCTTCTTGGAAGACTCAGTCTATAAAAAATCTTCATTACATGTTTGCTTTTAGTACTAAAATAAATTTTGTCGTATATTAGACACCCACGCTGTAGAATCTAGATTGTCCTGGAATATTTAATTACAGATGCCTAGAAGCGTATATTACATGTGAAACTGACGATATACAAAAATACGTTTATCAATGTCACTAGGTCGGATCCTCACTTGACCAAATACCAGCAGTTGTCATCCTTTTAAATAAACAAAACCCGTGCAATAAATGCGAAAGGGAAGCCGCACTAAGAGCTAACGCTGTCATATTATTACATAAAATGGTCACGCAGTCACATAGTCAGTCACACAGTCACACAGTCGCACAGTCACACAGTCACACAGTCGCACAGTCGCACAGTCACACAGTCACACAGTCGCACAGTCGCACAGTCGCACAGTCGCACAGTCACACAGTCGCACAGTCGCACAGTCGCACAGTCACACAGTCACACAGTCACACAGTCACACAGTCACACAGTCACACAGTCACACAGTCACACAGTCACACAGTCACACAGTCACACAGTCACACAGTCACACAGTCACACAGTCACACAGTCACACAGTCACACAGTCACACAGTCACACAGTCACACAGTCACACAGTCACACAGTCACACAGTCACACAGTCACACAGTCACACAGTCACACAGTCACACAGTCACACAGTCACACAGTCACACAGTCACACAGTCACACAGTCACACAGTCACACAGTCATGAATTTAGGTGCATATACTCAGTCCTATATTCGCAAAGACACATTTCCTTATCATGCAGTTAAATAATCATTCATCCACGGAGTCAAACAATAACCATGTTGTATAAACGTCAGCAAGAAGGTTTTACGTGCCCCTCGTTTAAGCGAATATTTATTTTAAATTATACATGCGACTGTGTAGCATAGGTTTTTTATTTTTATGCTCCTTTACCACCAAGGGCCACATTAAAAATTATATAACAAGCCGTGGGCGGCATAATAAAAAACACGAATTCAGCGTTATCATTTTTATTGGGTTTAATATTATAAAACATAAAAAGATTAAGCTTAACGTAAAAAACTGTTTTTTTTATGCTTTGTGGTTATAAGATATGAAAAACAAACATATTTTTATATTGCCCAAATCGTCAAACTTCAAAGAAAATAGTATCACAGTATACATTGTACGTTATTTAATATTATTCAAAATATTTTTTGACTTATACTAGTGAACATCATACTACGGTACTAAGTAAATATGCGTCTTATTGTTAATATCATTATTTTTTTAATGTCCTTATACCTGATTTCACAAGAACTACATACAAAGATTCCTTTGCTTTAGCAAGAGGGTTTGATAATAAACACTAAACTAGAATATAAAAATGAATACGAAACATATTTTTTTATTTGCTCACATTGGGCTCAGTATATATTTGATATCCAACTGTCCAAGACGATTGAACTAATGTTTACTAAGTTTCGATTATAAAAGCATCTCTTCTTAAGATACTAGAAATTACTACAAAAATTTTCAGCTCATAGCTTATTAATAATGAACTATGTTCATCTATCTACTAGAAGTTACTACCAAGAGGGAACTCACCAAAGCAACCCACGACGCACTCCACCCTATGTTTGGGTACCAAAAGATAACTACACGGCTCAAATCAAGAAGAAGTTTCCTACAGTCGACAACGGAACTGGAGATACCTGAGGCCACCCTGCGGCTGAACATGTGGAGAAGCGCAACTGAGGGGAATACTTAGATTGCCCCGAAAGAGGACCTAGCCCCTGGACATGACCAAGGGTGGAATATATGGAGGTCCCTTAACAGACTTCGGACCGGAGTATGCAAGACGAGGACACAAATGAGGGCCTGGCAGTTTTACAGCGGACCGACTGAATGTGACTGCGGCGTGGAGCAGACCCTGTCACACCTTCTGGAGTGTGCGCTGTGCCCGAATAGCTGCACCCAGGAAGACCTGATGATGGCCAGAAGTAACGCCATCGACGTCGCCCACTTCTGGGCAGACAGGATCTGACCCTGTTGTTTCCGACACGATTATATATCTATCTACTATAACTATTTTTTGCTTATACATTGGTACCTGGACATACCAGTTTAATTCATTCGGCAATCTTGCTCGTATTTCAAATTACTCAATTCTCAAATCGAATTTCCCCATTGAAATTAATTGAACTGCCATTAATCCGTTCCGGCCCCAAAATGTCACCCCAGTTATTTTTGTAACGTGTTTTTAAATAAGAAAAATGTATTTATAAATGTTAAATATTGTACAAAAACATAAAAAAAGAGAAAGTAAAGAAATAAACTAGATTTCAAATATGTAACTTTTGCTTAATTTTCGTTACTGCTTTTCTCTTCACTGGTCTTAACCTTTTTGCCACGCTTTTCTCACTTTCACCTGTAGCCCGTTTACAAAAAAACACGTCCAAAGAGGACTGTTTCTTCCTCCCTTTCAAAATGTTTCGGAAATGAGTTGAGTCAAGTGAGGCAACATTAAATAGCTCCGATGCACGACCATTTACGGTTTTTTCTGGTTGTTTCCTTGGAGTGAGCACAACTTATCAAATATGTTTTGACAGTGAGAACACACCTATACCTGATTCTTTGACCGTGGCCGGGAAAGCGTGACAAATTTTGCTTAAAGCAAAAAATCGCTAGCTCGACGGCTCGTATCTCAAAAAACTCGTATATTGGGGCACTCGTATGTCAAGTATCACTCGTCTTTATATGTGATCAAAAATAATCTGTATCAATTTCAATTATATGTTCTGAAACTTTACTTGAACCCGACGATCGCGGTAAGCGCACCCGTGGGCGCTTCGCAATATTCGAAAGATGTATTTCAAAATTAATTCCGATTTTCTCACAACGATATCTATGAATATTTTAAAATATTAGCAAACAAAAAAGGATCGATATTTTTCGATAGTTTGGGAGATATTCATGAGAGTCAAGGGACGAGTGTCAAGGGCTGACACTGAATAAAAATAAAATAATTTTATTTTTTTCGAAAACATTTATCAATTATGTAGTATATAAATCTTAAATATTTACAACAAACGATGCGTTGGAGGTACAATCGATGTGAGGAGAGAGTTATGTAATATATCTTGAAAATATACCTGCAGCTAGGGCGGTTAAATTATCGAGTATTTTATCTATAATCTATTTTGTGGCAGCCCTAGTAAAAAAAAAGTGGGTTTTTTTCGAGAAAATTTTATTTCAATCGATTGCTCACCAATAATGTTAGATAAAAACATTTAAAAACTTTAGTCATTAGTAAAAGTAGTGTTTTTATTTGTCTACAAACATTTGGCGATGAAGTGTTTAAATGTATAAAAGATATTTAGGCAGGTTACAAAAGTTACAACTGATACTAAAGAGTAACGGTCAAAACTATCGTAAAACCAGACATGAGATGAAAGAAAATCATTAAACATATTTTTTTTAATTACGTTTTTTAATTTCCCTAAAAATACCGTTAAATTACTATGTATAAATACCATATATTCTCAATATTTACCTCGTTTGCTCGAATACTCGGAAGCTGCTTACTGTTTCTTCCAATAATAACACCTTGCACTCCTGAATGAAAGTCACGTCTCCCTCGCTAACCAAATTTCCCAGTGACGGTCACGTGCCGACCCTCGTATTGGCGTAGCTCAGCCAGAACCAACTTGGTATGAATTAAGGACGTTGTTTGGATGTTGCTTATTACAGACGAGACACATTTCTGTAATATATTTTATACACAATAAGTATGACTATTTTATTGAATATTACAGCAAGTGTTAATCTGACCAAATATCGGTATATCCTAAAACGTAAACCTTTACCCTATCGTCATATTAATTAATATACGCCGATAGAAAACTGATACTCTATAATATATTTTATGTAAGCACGCATGAGAATACCGACAGATGGTGATAGTAATTCGAGAGTCTCATCTGTGGAATTCTATGCCACTCACCATGCTGCATATGGCTAAGCGGTGCACGTGGAGTGTTGATCCGCCAACGTCATTGACTACAGCCCGAGATTTACGCATCATCCTTATTATTACAGGAATTTACTATGAATGGGTTGTCTTTACGGGACGACTTTCATCTACCACTAATTTTAATTAATAAGCCATGACTGGCATTTTGATTTTGGCGAGGGATCAAATTCACACCAATCTGGGGTATTTTAGAGCTGATAAAATCGTTTTTTTTTTTTTTTAATCTCCATCGGGAATTGAACCAACGACCTTTGACTTGCAAACCAAACGCTTTGACCATTGAGCTATACCTGCCAGCAACTCTATAATACTCAAATATGATCAGCTCTTTACGTAGACAGCCACGTCTATGGATTGGATCCATTCAATCACAATATAAGAAAATCTAAAGTTAAATAACTATCATTATTAAGCCTTAACCTAAAATTCATGCACTACTAACTAACCCATCATGCATTCCTGCGATCTCAGAATAAAGGATATTTAAAAGAAACTCTTTATGATAACAAACAATTAAGTTATAAGTAGTGTCCAATAACTAAAATCCGCTTCCATCCGTTCCCATCCCATTTAAATGGCCGTTCCTTACAAAATGTTTAAAAATCTATATAAATTTTATAATCCTGCAATTTTTTCCTGACGTTTTAATATATTATTTTAGCATCATGACTAATCCAGCAAATTAAGAATCATGAAAATCGGTTTAGGCGTTCTTGAGTTATAAATGGTGCAACTAACATCACTTTTATTTTTTTTGTATTGAATTCTCTTTTCGCATCTGAAAATTATCTGTTGACTTCAAGTAACCCTAAAATTTACTAGTATGTAATTCTTTTAGACTTTAGAGTCCCCCTACATTATTGACCGATTTTTACTTTTTTTTACACTGTATATTAAATTTTGTACTTAATACATCACTTACGCTTTAAAATGCTCTACTTATAGATGTTATATTAAAAGAATTGTGGATAATACGCAAAAGTGCGTTTTCTTCGTACAATGGAAATTTTATTAAGAAACAGAAATATAAAATACTTGGGGTAAGTCAAACGCATACAACATTTCAATGATTTATGCGTTTTCAAATGAAAGATTACTAGATCATAAGGTAATGTAATCCACTATTCCCCGGAACCTGACGGTGAGAAAAGCACGGCCGGAATTGCAACGGAATTAAACCGTTGAATTCGTGGCATTATTATGGTCAGGTTAGTGGGGTCCCTCCTCGACTGCTGGAGAGTGTTGGATTCCTTGTCTGGGTCACGAGCGATATTTCACGTGACAACCTAAGGTCATCTCCTTTGACCCTTAATCATTAGTCAGACCCTAATTTGAGAAGGAAGATTACCTATACATTCACAACCTGGTATTTACTTCAAAATTTATACAAGCTACCTATATTCTAAGGCTTAGACTCTAAGCCTTAGAGTATATATGGCGACACATACACGTACGACAAGCGAACAGAAATAAAAGACGGAAGATTTTGTATCGAAGATTTTGGTACCAGTCAGCAAGGGCTCTATCATGCTGATGTCAATACAAAAAAACAAAATGTATATTAATAAAGTAGCTATTCAATATATTTATTGCAGTTTTAAATACGAGTATAAGCGCGAAATTTTTAAAAATAGGGTGATATTACGGAAATGGAATAGGTCTTTGTTAGGCTTTGAGTGGTCTTGTTACAGACCTCCTGCGGCATTCTTGGAATTGGGTTTATTACTTTCAATATAATTTATATGAGAACCTACGCAATGTTTTTATCAAACGATCTTCAAAAGGAATAACTTCAAACAAGTGTAATTGATTATTTCAGCATGTTTGAAGTTTGAAAACACATATTTTCTAGCCTAACTCAATTAATGTTCTTTTACGCGCTATTACGATGGTGGTAATTTTTTTTTTTACTTTTTCCAAATACTCGTTTGTATAATTGAATTGAAAATGGGTTAATAAGTTTAACTTCTGATATCATATGAGATATGACAACATATCTCTCAATGTACTAAGTGGAGATTTCGTTTTCTATTAAAACATCAAAAACGATCTCGTAATGTGGATATCAAAAAATAGTCTTTATTATTAAAGCTCTAAATTAATTTTAATAAAACTAATTTAATCATTTATAATAATTTTAATACAAAAGCATCGATATCAGCTTGATATAGCTCTTTTAGGCTGATGCCATAAAGCCTCAAAAAACGATATTTTGTCTCTTGTTTTTGTTCGCTCGCCTGACATGCATACCTAATAATGTTAGTTTTAATTTTATATAAAATTACACGGCGTTTGCATAAGCCATTTTATTTGTTATGACAGTTGCTCCATTACATGTTGGTTCAATTGTCATCTTTAATTTGCTTTTTGGCCGTGATTGTCATGTCGGCGCTGCATGTCACAGAGTTTCGGCAGTTGTCCAGTTAACTCTCGTTCGGGCGGCGAAACGCCATACCGGTCGGACGAGGAAATCAAGTATAATAAAAATAAATGCAAATTGTGCTTCAAGAACAAGTTCTTTGTGTTGTTAATTTGCTCCTATATCTTTCCTCCACGCGGCCACGTGACGACTCCGCGACTTGTCATCTTTTTAAGGACGGGGGATGTCAGCATGAATATGAAGTATTACTCCTCTATTACACACTGAATATTCGCCGAACGACAAGTCGTCGATGGTTTTACTTTCTATACCATAGTAGCTCTACACTACTTACTTTAGAGCAGGGGTCGTCAACCTTTTTATGCCTAGTGCCCACTTTCGCCTCTTTTTCATGGTAATATTTCCCTACCGCCCACCAACCTCGCTATATTTCAATTTAGTATATGGGTGGAAAAAAATCTACAAGGAATGTAGGGGATTTGAAAATCAACAAAAATCGCCCACCGCCCACCACGGAATCCGTATCGCCCACTAGTGGGCGGTACGGACCAGGTTGACGACCCGTGCTTTAGAGTATAAAATGTAGAGCCTGGTGCCCAATTTGTTGTTCTGTATTCTTCTTTCGGCCATTATTGAGAAACTTAAAATACATATTTTGTAAAATGTACTAGATACCCACTACTTTTACACGAGCGAAATGTTGATGAGCAATAATAACGTCATTCCCATAAATCATTTGAACAACTTATTAGAATACTTGTAACGTTTCATTAATATTTTTTTTTAAATTCAGATTTTCGACATTTTCACAAAATCAATTAATATTAAATATGGAATTGTACAAAATCATATAATAAAATACCATAATTTGTTACCAGTTGTTAGCATGCGACTTATCCACACACAAGATCTTATCTTTAAGTGGTGTGGTAAGCGAATTTAAAAAAAGAAAAAAATAATAAAAAAAAAAAGATGGAATGTAAATTACTGTGTAAAAAATGTATCTTTTTATATTTAATTAAATAAAAAAAAAAATCTATATTAAATATTGAATTTTTTTATTTCATTTTCTACCGCCTAGTTAGCCTAGTAGAATGTTTCTCATAACACAAGTACAAGTGCTTATAGATGGTATTTGCCATTACTCTTGTAGGAAATCTACAAAAACTTTAATTTAATTTTTTTATTATGTATATATATTTATTTTAAGGCTTTAAACTACATGCTTATATTTAAATGTATTACATATCTTATATTATACATATATTAAATCATTTTTAAACCATTTTTACTGTCATTGAAACTCTAGTATTTATTTATTTTTTTATTTCAAAAAAGTTTCTAAGCTCAGCATATTAATAATTATAAAAATAACTTCCATTGCTACATTTTTATGATTTAAACGCCTTTACAAAGTACTCTGAAACCATTTATTTTTAATTTATTATAGTTCTGTTTACTTTCTGTTTCATTTTTCGCACAGTACTTTTCCAGTTACATGCTATTTTTTTATTTCTTGAACTTTGCTTTAACAAATAATTGTTCTTAGTTTTGTGTATTTTTCTCGGAAAACTTTTATACTTCAGACCTGAAATCTAAAAAAACTATCTGCCCTCGTAAATTATTCTGTATAAATGATGAATTTTCCAACACTGCTGAGTGTTTCCGGCGAGTGTGACTTGGAGATATTTTTTATCCTATATATGACATAGAAAAAAAATATTTTACGGTATTTTTTAAAGACTATATTTACTGTTTTTGGATTTAAAAATGACTTTAAGCAATAAAAATTAACTGCAAGCTTTTAAATCTTAAACTATTTTGGATTACTCAATGAATATTCTAAAACTAAATTTTACTTTAAACCTCTTCTTTCTATGATTGGGGCATGGAGAGAAAGCAGCTGTAGTTTCCGAGGGCGATTGTTGATCCTTGTTTTCAAGAATATCTAATAAGTGCCCGGACGCTTTAGAGATCTGGACCATTTTGTGGCTGTAGTGTACACTCTTCTGCGTCATAGTATATAATAATTTTAATACATTTTGATTTTGGTAAATTAGAATGTTTCAAAAAATATTTACTTTTCTATCATACATACCTCTTATACCTATCGGCATCACACACAAATAGGCTAGGAATCAAATTGTTTTTAGTTTAATAAATTAGATTTATTTTTGCTGCTTAAAACTCACCAAAATACAATTATAATATGTAGTTGTATTAACTCGTATTAAGAATATGTTATATTTTTTATGTTAACACATACAGGATAATACTGACAAATGGGGAAAGTGATCAACTTGCCAAGCAAACGCTTTAGCCACTGAGCTATACCCGCCGACAAAAGTTATTTGCCACAATTATTAAGCGCTATTGACAATGTTATATAAAAATACTAATATGCATGTTATTTATCAATTTACAATTCGGAATATCTTCCGCCATCTAAGAATCTTAATCGACTATCTTGGAATTGCAATCCACCATCTTCTAATATCAATGATATTTCCTGCCTTTTTTTATTTCCCGCCATTTTTATTTTTCCCGCCAATTCCAAATATCTTACACCATATTAAAATCTCAATCGACCATCTTGGAATATTCATCGGCCATCTTGGAATTACAATCCGCCAACTTGGAATATCAATGATATATCCCGCCATTTTTTCTCCGCCATTTTCATATTTTCGACTAATTTGGAATATCTTTCACCATATTGGAATCTCAATCAGCCATCGTGGAATCATACTCGGCCATTTTGGAATATCAATTGTATTTCCGGCCATTTTTGTATTCCCCGCCAATTTTGATTTTCCCGCCATTTTTATTTTTTCCGTCAATCTTAGAATTTTCATCGGCCATCTTGTAATCTCAATCGACCGTCTTGGAATATTCATTGGCCATCTTGGAATTACAATCCTCCAACTTGGAATATCAATGATATCTCCCGCCATTTTTTATTTCCCGCCATTTTCATATTTTCCGCCAATTCGAAATACCTTCCGCCATATTGAAATCTCAATCGGCCATCTTGGAATCGCAATCAGCCATCTTGAAATCAGTATCGGCCATCTTGGAATATCAATGATATTTCCTGTTCTTTTAATTAACATAACTTTTTTGATAATTTTATGGTTTGCAGTTACAGTTGTTTCGTTGAAAATTGATTTTTTTGTGTACTATATTAAATTTAAAAAATACTATTGGATTAAATTGATATCTTTTTCGAAAAACTTCTTGTCATGGACGTAAAATATAATATCAATATTGTAAACACTCGATCAAAAGTATCAAATCTTTCTATGTGAAAATTGTACAATATGTTTACACCATCAATCAAAAATAGAGATCGCTATAAAATATCGTACAAGAGTGCTAGAGAAAAACTGTTTTTCTAAGTTGCAACACACAAATAAATATATACTATATATGCAAATATAATAATAATATAAGCTATATAATATATATATATATATATTAAAAGCCACGACGGACTATCTTGAAGGTAAGGTAACAAACCAATAACTTGAAAAGGTTAAAACTACAAATTTATTTTCTTTAACCCACCTACTTTGCTTCTAGTATAGCAATTTGAAAACGATCGACCCAAGCATAAAATAACAAAACTAAAAATAAAGCAAAACGTTATCTTCGCAATAAGTCTTAAACAATACTCTCAATGTGAATAATGTCGATCGAACGGTTTAGCGGTCTTTAAAAAACATACAACGTAGTTACACTTATATATATATTTATATACAGTCGATTCCGCTTGATTGGGACACATCGGGACTTGGTCATTTTGTCCCAATTAAGCGGCCGTCCTAATTAAACGAATTTCTTATTTTTTTAAATTCATTTTTTTTGGCAACTAGTCAAGTGTAGTCTGTCTTTTGTTTTTGTTACATTTCACTTCTACGAAATCAGCACAGATATTCAGTGCGCATGTAGGGCTCCCTTCATTTCCTTCCTGCATAAAATAACGCTGTAACACGGCCATATATTTTTTGCCTCCTGGCACAGGTGACTCATCATCATCATCGTCATCTTCGTCTAAAATTTCATATTTTGATTTAATACCTTCTACAATTGAATTCGCACAGTCTTCATTATCATCGTAACATCATGCATCATATATGTCGAGAAAGAACTGGCAGCTTCCAAAGTTCCTTCCTTAATGCCACCGGTAAGCTATGGAATGCTCTTCCAGCGTCTGTGTTTCCTCCTTCCTACAATCTGGATCTCTTCAAGAAACAGATAAATATGCACTTGCAATCTCCCCAACCCACACACAAACACGAACACAACACACGTTTCCGGCATGCAGCGTCCAGCCTCCCTGGCTGAGCGTCATAGAGTGCACTGGTCTTGACCGGTTGTGCTCTCCTGCATGCGTTTACATAAAAAAAAATATCAACTTCTTTGTACTAATTTTTTGTTGAGAATATGTGTAACATAATATGTGCTGTGATCTTAAATTTACTGTCCCAATTAAGCGAAATTTTGTCCCAATTAAACATATAAATTTACTATTGGTTTCTTGGTTTGGTTTCTGTTCTTTGAGATTTGTCCCAAATAAGCGGCTGTCCCAATTAAACGGAATCGACTATATTATTATGTGCAAGTAAATAGTGTGTACGTAAACATTTTCTTTTCAATCTTATCAATTCACATAACATAGATGGCGAATTCTACATAGAGTCATCGATATCTTTTATTATCCCTGTGAGAACCGAAAAAGAAATAAAATACAATCTTTAGAGAATAATTTGTTCTGTCGAATGTATTGGGTCCATCCTAAATCAAAGAAGAACAACGTCTTGTCCAGTGATGCTTTACCTTTTTAGGCCCGAAGCACTTTTGATTATAAGTACAGTTCAAATAGAGAAATATATTGCTTTAAAAATGCTTTAAGGGCAAAATGAAAAAAATACGCCACAGACAATTTAATTAAATTAATGGCATATATTTAGATACAATATTTCATGACAACATTGCCGGCGGGTATAGCTCAATAATCTAGGCGTTTGCTTTGCAAGCCAAAGGTAATCATTCGATCCTCGACTAAGATTTTTTGAAAAAGTTTGTTTAATCGATTTCTGAGCTCTAAAATACCCCCGCTTGGTGTGAATTTGATCCCTCACCCGTAAAATACCAGGCATGGCATATTAATTAAAATTGGCGGTAGACTAAAGTCGTCTCGTGAAGACCACCTATACATAGTAAATTCCTGTAAAGGATGATGCGTGAATCTCGGGCGGTATTCTATGACGTCAACACTCCACATGCAGCGCTTAGCCATATGCACCATGGTGAGCGTCATAGAATTCCACAGATGAGACATCAAATTACTATCACCATCTCTCTTTATTCTCCTGTATGTATTTACATTTAAAAAAACTGAAATTAGTTTTTGATGAAATTCAAAATAACTTAATTTCGGATACTCGTATTATCATTTACACTGAATATAAAAGTCTATTTGTAAAGAAAGATTTTGAGTTAAACACTTGATCACATTCATTTCCACTCTATATTTTGACATTCTTCAATATGAAAAAAGTACAGAATTACAAAGCGTTTTACGGAGCACCTGGAACACCCTCGCTGAGCACCAGTTAAGAACCACTGGTTTAACCCGTTATATATCACCGCCATCGAATAAACATGGTGATGATACCGTTTCCTTTCTTTGGTTATAGCCTCCATTTTTTTTTTTATGGATACACATGTAAGAGAATACTGACAGACGACGTTTAAGACGACGCGTCATCGGATTTAATGTCATTTTGAAGACACATAAACGCTTTAATCATTTAGATGCGAGGTACGGATATATCCGCACCAATGTGCACTGCTCTTAATGGCGAGGGGCGGATTTATCCCACGCCCTGAAAAAAACGCGTTGCTTAAGTGCGATATGCGGATTTATCCGAATACTATATTGAATATTTATTTTTTTCGTATTACGACATTTCTTCATCAAAATTTTTACGATATGTATTGAGTTGTGGGTCATTCACACATGTTTTAAATTTGCCCTTTTTAGGATAATGATGGATTTATTTAATTTAGTTCTGGAGGTGAATATAAATGCAGCACTGACCAATCAAAACACATAAAAAAATCGTCCTTAAATATTCATTTTTATTTTTCATTGACTAATTAATTAACTAATTTCGTGACTTTTTATGATATCTTATTTTGCATGTAAAGAGTTAATTTGTAGCGATGGCTTAATTACCAGATATATTTAAAAAAATGATTTTTTTTATTGAACAGTAAAAGTTGAACGTCATTTTTTTGGAAAATTCTCGTATCTTTGTGTAGTCTGACTTATTCTTAAGAACAAACGGACTTTGTCTCTGAAGCCTCGAGAAACTTAAAAAAAGATGATTAATTAGTGCCTAAAACTTTTTTTTTTTTTTCAAAACTAAATTTTTCTCTGTCAACGGCGTATACGTGACTATATCGTGACAAAACTGTATAGCGGTAATTTGTTGCGAGAAAATAGTTTTCCAGCTACAAAACGCATATGAAAGCAAAAAAGAGTAAAAAATTAATTCAAATCAAAGATCGATAGGAATCGAATCCGTGCTGTGCCGTGTTCCGATTGAGACACTTGAATTTTCTGTTGCACCCTTGGACAAATTTTCTTTGTAACCCAATTGCCGACATTAATCAGTTTTTATTGCTAACCTTTTTTTCACGTCGTAACTTCTAGAATACGTCGTATATTTCTATGACTCGGATGGCTTCTATAGTTGTGCTTTATTATGGATATTATTCCAATAAGACCAAAAACCATCGCATCGTATGCAAGGATAAGAAAACACACGACAAAGATAACGGGAAAGTATACTTTTGTACAAAATATGTTTTTTTCGTATTATTTTCGCAATAAATTTATTATTCTAAAAACTTCTGCCATTCGTAATGCAAATTATCTTTTCTTCATACCGCTCCCTATGTGGAACACTTATTCACCACAAATCTGTCAGTTGACATGATCGTTGCCTTATCTTAGGTCAACTCTGCATCCCAATGTATGTTTTTTTTTGACGCTTAGATGCTATGACGCTCAGCCAGGGAGGCTGGACGCTGCATGCGCGAAACGTGTGATGTGTTTGTGTTCGTGAGTGGGTTGGGGAGATTGCAAGTGAATATTTATCTATTTCTCGAAGAGTTCCAGATTGTAGAAAGGAGGAAACACAGACGCTGGAAGAGCATTCCAAACCTTACCGTTGGCATTAAGGAAGGAACTTTGCAAGCTGTCTGTTCTTGGTCGACACACATTAACCGTGTTTGGATGTTTGGCAAATGTTAGACGAGTTTGTCAGTTGTGGGTGGGTGCAGGAGGAATTAGTTATTTTAGTTCAGAAGAGCAGCGACCGTGGTAATAACGGTAGAAAAGACTAAGTGTACCAATCTTACGCCTGTGTTCCATTGAATTGCATTTTAGAATTGATTGCAAGTTAGACGGAGTGTCATTGTTTATCAAACGAATCGCTCTTTTTTGAACTGAGTCAATTAAGTTTAGAAGTTATTTTGGGGCTCCAATCCAAAGGTGACTGCCGTATTCAAGGATAGGATGGATTTGTCCTTTATATAGAGAAGAAGAAGTTCTTTCTTGTTGAAATACCCTAGTGAAAGATACATAATCAATTGCAGTGTTTTTGGAATTACTTTTCTACAACTCTCATAAACTTGCAAATTAATGAATGCCTCCATCTCTTTGATTGATGTCTTATGTCTCTCTTTATTAATAATTATTTTTGTCCTTTATATAGGAAGAAGAAGTTCTTTGTCGTTGAAATACCTACATGATCTTATATAATACATCTAGTTTTTTTAAAAACAAGACGGGCTTTATGCTTATTATAAATATTATATTTCATGAATCGTTTTGTACGGCTTTCCACAATAATAAAAACCTGGAGCTTACAAAAAATTTGTTTATTCTCTTTTATTCTCAACATCAAATGAAAATTTTCTAGACGTATTAATTTAATATCTAGTACGATCTTTATATTGGTTGAAGGTTGTGGGTCCAAACTCTAACAGCATCGTTATTCACAAAGTCAAATCAATGTACTTCATGCAACGTAATCCTTGTTTTCATAAAGTTGATGACCTACTTTTGGTGTTTTGCTGCACGCTATAACCATAATAAAACTTCATTTTAAAGAGTTGTCCTCACAAAACATTTCCAAGTTACTTGATTGTTGTGACAGAAGTTCGATTTTACTCGTCAGTTATATTTTTCAATATAATTTTCAATTTACCCTTGAAATACGAGTATCTATCGATTGTTATCTTATTTACTTGCTCACTTCTGTTACTTCACTATATATATAAATATTTCAAGGGTAAATTGAAAATTATAGATTGAAAATACTTAAAAAACTAGGCAAGATTCATCCCTGGTATCTTTATCACTATCGTGTGCGGATCGGAACGACAAAATAAGGTTTTCGAGAAAATTGTATCCTAATAGAGAAAATTTTAGCGAAATTTATCTCAACGTTTGTATTAGAAATCTCTGCATTTAAATCGCCCCAATTATTTTTTTACCTCACTAAAAGCCAATTCAGCCATATAATGGGTTTCAAGAGCAAATGCCAGCGAAGAATACTGGGGGTACGATTTGCGACTTTGTTTGATTTTGTGAGGAATGACGAGATGAGAGAACGGGCAAGGCAGCCTTCAATACTAAAGCCGGTCAAGAGGTGAAATAGGACTTGTTTGGGATATGTGCTTAGGGTACCGCAGGAGAACCAATAAACTAAAGATGATTTTCTTCAAGACCCCGGTCCTGCGCTGTTCTGGAAGACTGTCGGGAACTATATATAGTATGTTCTCGGCGGAACTGCGGTATTCGAGGCGATATGGTTGAACAGTCTGATCACTCTCCCAAGAAGCATAGTCTTTGGCAGGTTAGTAAATATTACTTCTAGGAAGAAAAAAAAATCTGTGCATCCTTATCCTTAAATAATTGTCAGGGACAAACAAACCGATTTCCATCAAAATATCACGATTTCTGAACACGCCGCGCACTAGCCAAAAGAAATGCATACTCAAGCACACATCTCTTCTAGTTCTCAACTCATTGTATCCAAACATACCCCGTATCAAGTTAGATGGGTACAGCCACGGATAATATCCATACATAGTTCCTACTGACGAGCGACAAGATCCGAGTATATACAAATATACGACCGCACTTTTTGACAACCATGTGCTCCTACTAGAGAATGAAAAAAGGAGAAAAATAAAAATGATTTTAGTCTGATATTAGCTTGCTCCTTAAGGCCGATGCCGTAAAACATCGACAAGCGATCTTTTGTCTATTATTTTTGTCCGCTTGCCTGACATCTACATCGAATGTTTATTTTAATTATATGATGTTGCACGGCGCTTGCATACGCCATCTTGTTTGTTATGACAGTTGGCCTATTGCCGGTTGGTAGGACTGTCATATTGGCAGTTGGTACCGTGGAGATGTGAAATCGCGCTGTGGGCTGACAGTTGAAGTTTGACTCGCGCCCGTCACAGTGCGCGCGTCCTGTGCGTTTGCTGTGGCTGGCGACGTTTGTGACAATAAACATGTATCGTGAAACAGAAATCAAGTTGCTTATAATGTGAACCTGATCCTGCATCCTTCATCCAGTAAACCGATGTCCATAAATGGAAGAGGAGGATATCAAGTCTTTAGAATTAAAATAAAGAAAAAACTGTCATTTATATATTTTATTACAGCTTTAAAGGCAAAGGTTTACAAGCCAATGTAAAATTTATTAATTGATGCAATCAAGTGCTGTACAACACGGTCGTTATGAAGCAATAATGCTCGCTTGTAAGATCGTGAGTTTGCTAGGCCGTAGTTTATTGGGAGCATCTATTGGCTGCTAAATGCAGACTGAAGTAGAGGCGCATGGAAATGTTGACTAAATGTATTATTGACGTTGGGAAATTTAGTGCTACGACGTGACCAAATTAAGCAACCGACTTCGCAAATATTAATTTAGTATTCAGTGCTTGAATGATAGTTAATTTAATATAGTTATTAAATTGGGTGGTCTTTATTATTTGATATAATTTTTACATAGTGGATTGCCTTACTAAAACACAAGACTTCTGGGAAACACACAAAAAATGCTGCAGTTTATTACACAACCTAAAATTTTAAAACATTAATCCCAATACCGGCTTTAGACTCTACGGCGCCCTCTGGCATTTTTTATACATATTGTTTATATTTAAGAAATCTAAGCAAGATCGATATTCGACGCACTGGGGCACAGATCCACTTCGCCACCCCTTAAAACCGGCACCGATTAATCCTCCCAATAAGTTAAAAATCAATAATCCTCAACCAGAGTCTAAAGAGCATATAAACAAATGCTCTTTTGTGAGATCTCGTCTTAAAAAGCCATCAACTAATAAAAAATCATTTTATTAAAATACATTATACCTATGTATTCACCAAGATTCTCACCTGTCTGAAAGAAACGCAAATTATCTGTCAACTGACTTGGATCCCTAGCGGTGATTTCCGATGGTAATATACCAAAAATTGTGATACGTGAGTATGCCATGTACGCATACAGACATCTTCATGTCCATAGCAACACTGTATTGGGCGATATTAGAAAAAAACTTTTTAAAATGTATGCGAAACCTTCTGGAAAATATTCAAAAGTAATAATAAAATAACGGAAATTTTATCTTCGGAGCGAATTGTAACAAACATATTAAATTGTAAATTTGTAGCGGAACGTATATTTCAAATAATATTAGAGCGAATTTCACTACAGAGAGGATGTAGCGTGTAGCTGACATTCTCTAACAAGTTTTAAATGTAACAATAAATTTCATTACAGTGAGTGAAGTGGTTAGATGATAATGTATATTTGTATGACCGATAGTACATTTTTTTTTTATGTAAACACATACAGGAGAATATCGATAGATGGTAATAGTAATTTTGATGTCTAATCTGTTGAATTTGAGACGCTTACCATGGTGCATATGACTAAGAGCTGCATGTGGAGTGTTGATCCGCCAACGCCACACATCATCCTTATTATTACATGAATTTACTTCGAATGGGTGGTGTTCACGGCACGACTTTCGTCTACCACCAATTTTAATTAATAGGCTATAACTGGTGAGGTATTAAATTCACACCAGCCGAGGGTATACTATATGTGTACATTATTGTTTTATTAATTGCGTGGCAGCTTCCAGTTAGAGTGATTGATTAATATTTTGTTAAATATGTCGCACAATCCGATGTTTCCATTGCCTTGGCTATGTGATCTTCAAATTGATGAACCCAACCCAACATACTGAATATCGTTAATTAAATAATAGTGCAGATATCAAATTTGCACTCTGTATCGTAAATTCATATAAAATTTGCACCTGTATCGTTCCAACAACATTTTTAAAAAAAGGCGCTATGAATTTTATCACTAATGGTAATCCAGCGACACAGAACAAAAAATATAAACCATGACAGATATTTTTCACAGAAAATTATGACTTGTAAAGTATTTTGATGTTCATAAAATCTAAAAGATGTAAAAATAAACGTAAAATATTTCAAAAATCCTTGACTGTGATTTTACAACAGTTCAGAAACATTGTAAAATCTTTTCAATAAAACAAGAAACTTAGTTGTCAATAGCCTAGTCATAAATAGCACTGATTTGTGAGATTTTGTCTTTGATTTTGACTATTATTGGCTAGAATTATAAATATTTTTACTCCCTATTTTTCAGAAAACGCATGTAAAAAAAAACCGCAAGATTGTGTTGTAGAAATTTCGTCAGTGGAATATTTAAAGCTAAGGCTTTTTAAGAACTGCACGTGGATTATTATTCGTGAAAGAATTCACGCATCCAGGTACACCCAAGATTCATGCATCGTTAACAAATGGCAATAAACTGTTCTCTAATTAAATTATTGCAATATGCTTTCTTAGAATACTTTTTTATGCATCATCTGATAGCTAAAGGATTCAAGAACCAATGTGATATATGAAAATAGACCAAGATAAGACCATTTATGCTTCAAAACTTGTTTTATAATTGACAGTATAATTTGTATTCCACCGAACCGTAATGAAAGGGTTAAAATATCAAGCCAAAGAAAAATGATTAATTATACCTTAAGTATTTCAGCTATTTTAACTTTGAGTAACTGAGATGTATTCCTGGAAAGCTACTCAATATTACTGGGAGAAACTGCAGAAACAGACTTAAACGAATCAAGAATCATAACAGCTGACAGAACTTTGCAGCAATTTTCGATAAACATGTGGTTTATCTAGGCAGCGATTATGCAAAAAGGATTTTTTTTATTATTATTTAAGTGAGTGGCAGCTTCCAGTTAGACTGTTAAATAGATAAGAATTTCATACCTTGTTTTAAAGCAAGGGATGAAGTTATTATCTATTTAATATTTATTTTCACTTTAGATTTTTAGCGTTTACTTTTAGATTCATTTGAATCTAAAAGTGAACGCTAAAAATATTAATACCATCCCGCTAGGTTAGTTGATTGATATCTTATGATGTCAATTTGCTCACAACTGTAACTCTCATGACAGTGTAGCTCCATAAATGTCTGCAATACAGTTTAATCGTCTATCTATAGATTGTTTTAGTCTGGAATAGTTGACTCAATTCTTATAAGAGGTTGGATTGTCGTTTGAAAAACACAGTCAGGCATTATTTTGATAACAGGAGGTTTATAGCCAGGAGGGGGAGTTATTGGAAAATAAATGTCATGAAAAAACACTTTAATACCGCTCTGAAAAACAAGGTCCTATTCAAACTTTAATATAACAAAAAAATATTTTATTAAAGTCTTGAAAATTATCTTAGTGCTGCATATTGAAGAAAGAAAAATCTTATTCTTCCATATCAGTCCTATAAAGAACGCATGATACACATACATTACAAGGATCTGATGGCTGTCACTATCTTTATCTCGTCTAAAGTCATCTCTGCAGTCAAACTTCCGGTTGAGTCTGCACTATGCATTGTTTGCGAAGGCTGGAAGAGAAAACAGCTGTATATCCAATGGCTATTTGGCCTTTCATTATTCAGCATTTTTAAATTCAAAATGGATGTTTGACATAAACGTAAATCAAGGTACTATCTATGGTGGCTAAAAAAAATAGGGTCAACCAACCTTTGACAGGTCAAAATAAAATATAATATCCCAAATCGTTAACTTTAGTTTACTGTCGGTAATTATCTTGATCTATGTACTGAGATATGTTCAATCTTTAATCAGGTTTTATATGGCGTCACGACTTCTTTTATTGGCAAGCACACTCTTATTTACGCACTAAGTATCACCAAGCGTCATAAAAACATCCCAGGCAAGCATATTAGGCGCGTTATCTTTTATGACTATTTGATTTTTACAGGCTTTTTTATGTCAATTTGATTTTTGTTAGAATTGGCTTTTACAATACGGAAACGTCCACATTTTTTCGTTTTACTCATATTGACTAGCAGAAATGTCATTTTGTGTAATAGCAACAATAGTTATTGGAGCCATGTTTTTTTTATAATAATAATAATAATAAAGTTTTTATTCCAGCAGGATTGGGTGGGTTGTGCAATACCCAATCTGCCATATTTTTAAATACATAGCATTGAACAAAGTTTTAATTAAGTGAAGATAAAATAAAAATAAAAATAAAATAAAATAGTATTTCATGGTGGTTGGTGCACCATCTCCATCCATCGATGGCTCAGGGAGGAGTTGAGCCATTCAGAAGCAGCCAGGATGATGATGTTGTTGGACCTCCTTATCCTGCTCCAGAAGCCGGCAACACGGTGTCGCAATAATGCTGGAAATGAATGGACTCCGCCCTCCACAAACATGTCAGATGCGCTACAAAATCTAGGGAGTTCCATAAGTTGGCGGTATGAATTATTATACGCAACTTTGAGCTTCTCCCACTCTCGTTTAGGATAGTTAGACCAGAGTTCTGAGGTATATAGTGCCATACAGTGTGCTTTGAATAGCACTTTCCTGACAGCATTACTACAATGGTAGAACCTCCGAGAAAGCATACCGCTCCGAACGCTTATTGCTCTTCTTTGCCGCTCTATGTCTTCAATGTCACGTAGGTCATCTGTGAGGATGTGGCCCAAGTATTTTATTGAAGACACTGTTGCTAGAACCCTACCCTCAAGACTCACTGTGGGTATGATCAGTGGTTCATTATTGTGTTTGAAGACACAAACGACTGATTTTGTGGGGTTATATTTGAGGTCATGGGATTTAGCATACTTTTCACTAAGGTGAAGAAGGCATGTTAACTTTTCTGCAGAAGCCATAATTATACAGAGTAGACCTTTACGAACTTATAAGCTGCTAACTGACAAATATCTGAATAATTTTATGTGAACGAATATATAAATGCGATAACATATTAAATGGATTCCAATATTTACAACAGGTCATTAAAACAAATTCGTAGAAAAATAAGCAAAAAAAAACAATCCCGATTTCTGGCCATTATAGTTAATGCGATCCCCGGCAAAACCTAGGCCCTAATATGAGAGTATACTTGGGGGCGTAAAAAACTAAGCTCTTAAGGTATGATCACAACAAAATATACCCAACAGACATGTATGGTCGCAAAAACTTCAAAAATTAGGTTCTATCCTCCTAAGGAGTTTAGGTTTTTAAAGATTATTTTGAGTTGAGTCGCCCCTAAAGACAAATATTCCAGGCATCAGGAGCGTTGGGCTAACGAAAATAAGAGCTGACTTGGTGGTGGTAATTTGTGGTGGCCAAATATTTCATAAGTAAACGAGAAACTGAAAATACCGGCACTTGCAGTTTTTAACAATCTCCACAATGATAAAAGTCATCGGATCAAGTGATGTGACTATTTAGTGACCTTCTGTCGGTTTCCTTATACTCGTATATTATGTTTACATTTCGAAAATCCCATTAAATATCAATGAAAAAGGTCATTAAGACATTTTTGGTGCGACGATACTCAGGCTTGAGTGACATGATAACGTTAAATATAAAATAACCTTAACGTAATACGGACGAAAAATGCCGTGTCTGCTACGATTCGTGTTTCATTCAATGAGTGCCTCAAGATGTACGTGGACCTTTCTTTGAAGCTTTGGTGACATGTTTAGAGTCCCGTTAAAACTAACGGCGCAACGCGTCATCCGTTACGGCCAGGGGTTAACGGATATAACGGATATCCGTAAAGGCGTCCAGATCGACACCCCTCTATTTAGAAGCCCGATTTGATTTTTTTACCATTTTTATTTGCTTAACGCCAAACAGAGATATTTTCGTAAAAATAAACTATCCGTTTTCAATTTGTTTATGTAAGTGGTTAGACCTACATAAACTGTTGAGAAAAAATCTAATTAAAAATAAATTGATTAATTGATTTTGTGTAATCATTTCATTCCTTAATTAATTTTACCCGTTGAGGTAAATATTGAAGTTTGTAGATCGGCACAAATTTTTCCAACTAGGAAAAATGGAGACGTTTTTTTACTAAATGTGAATATTTCATCGTTTACTCTAAGTTGAATGAGAAAAAGGTCCTTTTCCAGCAAAAAATAAAGGTTTTTTGCTTTACTGAGAAAAATACAAAATGTACCTTGTAACTTGAAACTACACATCCTTTATGAATGAGAAGTTCAACCGTCATGATTTTACCACATTTTATTTTTTGTAATCACATGCAGAAAAGCACAACCGGTCAAAACCAGTGCACTCCATGATGCTCAGCTAGGGAGGCTGGAAGCTGCATGCAGGAAACGTGTGTTCTGTTCATGTTTGTGTGTGAGTTGTTGTAGTTGGGAAGATTGCAAGTGTATATTTATTTGTTTCTTGAAGAGATCCAGATTGTAGGAAGGAGGAAACTCAAACGTTCGAAGAGCATTCCAAAGCCTACCGGTGACATTTAGGAATGAACTTTGAAAACTGACTGTTCTTGGTCGATACAAAAATTTCTATAGTTTCAACCTGGTTAATTTCGGCTTTAGTTTTTGTAAAAAAATATTATATTTTTTAGCCGATGTCGTAAAAAAAGGACTCATTGATTTTTTACTTTTTTTGCAGAGCACGATAGCACAGAGATGTTGCCGGCGCGGTAGGCGCTACACTCGCAGGGCTCACCATTGTCGCTCTAACTCACGGCCCGCGGCCCGCGAAGGGTCCGCCAGGGCGAGGCAGACCACAGTCACGTGCATCACCAAGCAGATCAACCTCACGCGCATGAACAACAACTCGGCAGCCACCCCGCAAGAACCTGACGATAAGCTTGACCAGATCACCTGTCTCCTGGACAAGACTGTCAGCGCAGTCGTCGCCAAAAGTAACGAAGAACCTAAAATCGAACTAAAATCCTTAAACAACGACTTAAACAAGCAGAACAACAGTTCAAATAAAAGCCTTGCATCGTTTGCTAGACGTCTTCGCGTGTCCACATTCTCAGCATTCAAGCTAGGCAAACCATCCAAGATCAAAACCAATTCTTTCAGCAAGGAAATTCACATTGATGAAGATATTTCTATCAAAACCGATAAGCGGGGACTATCGGGGATATCAGACTCTGGAAGTCACTCGATCAGCAATTCCAGTCTCCAGGATCTGGATGAAGAAGAGTTCACGGGAAGGGAGCTGGCCATGTTCATGGGGCAGGTGAACCACAACATTGTCTAGCACAGGCTGGTCCAGGAGTTTGGCATGAGGGTGCTGCCAAATGGACATAAATTTTAAAGCAGAATGTGAACTTTTGCACAACAAAAAATGCCCCTTATAATGGTCGTCAACATATATTCTAAGCAAACGCGACCAGCTAAGTTTTCCAAATGGTTAAAATATGCAGTACAGACATTGACAAATAGCGGAATTATATGACATTGTAGATATAAACAATATCTCAACAAAGATATATATACTTATATAAAAAATTATAGTTGAAATTCAATTTTTTGAATATCCCTCTATAAATGACGGTTAGTAATACGAGTATGTAGCTGTGCTATGCTTTATGCTAGTGATATTTATTTTTTAAGATAATGCACAAAAAAATCGTAAGCAACATCACTAATGATAATTGAGCTACTTTTTGAAACAGTTCTGCTTTAAACTCACCCAAATGCGAAAATTATGACTGCGAAAGGTGGAGCACCAACCTCAACCATTGAAAAGAGACTAAAAGAGGACAGAGAATACACCCCTTGAATAATTATTGAGGAGGCACGCTTAACTGATAAGTTAGCTACCTAGTGACATCATTTCATCAGTATATCATACTTTGGTGATGACAACTAATCAACTTAAACGTCATGAATTCTAGTGACACACGAACCCAGATATGAAGCCCACGAAGAAGATGGAATAATGTAGTCAACGTAAAAAGTAATAATGTGCAAAGTGTACGAAATATTTTTTCCATTTTAATATGATAGACAGCGTGAAGAATGTAAAAGGAGGTAAAACCGGTGTAATTGAATGTGTATGAAGAAATACGGTCACTATAACATTTTTTTCTTCAGTATTCTCTCAATTTAAGTGAAAAAAATTACATTAACATCGTACTCGTATATAATGAAAATTGTTTATAACTTAACCGATACTGTTATTAAAATTATATTTTGTAATATTCAATTTAAAACATTACATAAGCAAATATTGTGTATGTTTGCTCAATATATTATACTATCAAGTTACGTTAATTAATTTTATGGTGTAATTAGTTATGATATAACATAACGACATATAACATAAATGAAAAAGTCTTTGTGATGCCCATCTGCTCCTCATCTGTCCACCACGTGTCCTATTAACGACCCCGGCAATGTGAAGTCGTCTCTTTCCTTAAGTAAAGGGGATGTTAATACTAAAAAAAAACTTCACAATCTTTCATAATATTTCTTCGCCTTCGACGATTCGCAGACTTCCAGATCATGGTCCAAAAATAAAAAATATACTCAATTCGATTCGTACAATATGTTAGAGACATAATTTAAATTGGAGTTTGTCCAATTTGTGTACATATTATAAAAATATTTTAATACACATTTCAATAAAAGTCTAAAATTTCCAAAAATGTACACATTCATGGAATTAAACATGTTTTACACTGTGAACAACCACTGGGAACCTTATTTTACGGATAACCCTCGTATAAACCATTTATTTAATTATATCCGACATAAAAATAAACTCAATATGATTAAAATATGATTAGGATATAAGATCAGCATATGTAAGTGATATGATATGGGATATATTGTAAAATTAATTGTACATTTAATCCACCAAGTATGTATATATTAAAAACGTATATTTAATTTAAACAAAAAATAATAATATAAACGAAATTCTTGGAAGACACTCAAAAAAAAAATGTAATTGCTTTTCCTAATTATCGATTCTTATCCCGTATATTGAGAGATATTTCAAAGCAAGAAAAATAATTATGAATTCGAAAAACGTTTTTGAAATTTAAAATACTTGTTTTTAATTTGCATGCCGATAATTCATGAAAAAAAATATACAAAAAAATGTGATAAAAGCTTTAAATAGGCTTATTCGTGATCGTGGCTTTTGGGTTTAGCAGTGTGGCGAATTCCTCCTTCTCCCATATAACCACCGTTACAGGGATCAGCTTCAGAGTTGACTAATGTGACCACGGAGATGAGCTCTGCATTAGCGGTCGAAATATCGAAGAGGAGGAGAAATTTGCCACACATGGCACAATCCGAAAGCCATAAATCCACATGCCCTGAAAACCTACGAAGTCATTCGTGATGCGCATCTATAAAAGTGAATACTATAATAATTTTATATTCCAACATTAATCGTTAGATTATTATATAATTAGATTTATATATAATTTATAAGTGTATATATCGATTAATAATATAAATTTAATCTAAGACGTATTCGAATTATTGACACAATTATATTTTATATGTTATTTTTTATTATCAATTTATTATTTGAATATTGGTAAGATTGTGGACACGCACCATGCGTAATGTATTTTTAGTCAATTTAAAGAAGTAACTACTATATGTAGCTATCTCATTGCTGTAATATAAACTCTCCGCAATATAACATGGCTTTTTGGTTGAGTTTTGCGTTTTACTGCAATTTTAATTGCTATTTATTTCTACCATATCCGCTTCCAAGATTGAGCAAATGCCAGCCAAAAGAACAACACAATGGACCTCATTGGCCAAGTTATATGCTTATCTAGAGACACGTATTTTTAGCATCTATTTTAAGCGTTTTGGACCATTAAAATATGATTTTAGCATCTATTTAATATCTTTTTAGCATCTGTTTTTATAAGATGCAAATTATTAATAATTCCAGTACATTTATTTATTATTTATTCATAATACTTACAAACATACATAATTAAAATTAAACAAAATAATCTTAAACTAGGGCAAATATGATGAAAAAAAATTAATATTCAGGTAATGTCTAAGTTACAGCTACAAGGTTCATTTACAGAAAAAAATTAGGAAAAACCTACCCAGCGATAATCGAGTTTAATTAAGATAACTGATTATTAATAATAATCAGTAAAAATAGTTCATCTTAATAAAATTTCGCAAATTATGATGATTTTAGCATCTATTTGCATATTTTTTTAAATTCGCATTTATTAGCATCTATTCCGAATTTTAGCATCTATTTCGCATCTATTGCAAAATGCTAAAAATACGGGTCTCTACTAATATCCAATGCAGCTCTCCAAGACAAGTAAAAAAGTTTTTAAGGTTTGTTTTGTCGTCTTGAAGAGCAGTCAACAAGAAATATAGTGAACTCAGTGGATCTTCGGGATGCAGAGCCGACTTGGTACGAGTGAATATAATTAAACAGTTCAATTATTTATGTACATAATATATTTTAAGACTGATTGTAAGATTGTAATGTTAAAATACTTGAATATTCTCATTAATTAACTATAAATTTTGATTTAAATTATATTTAAAAATATTTTAATTATATTGATTATTTAAAATAGTGGAAATCATTAAAATATGCCAATTAAAAATATAAATGCCTGAAAGGTCTTAATATTTTATATAATATTATAGACATAACTTTTAGAAACACTCCTCTAGATTGATTTTTTGAAGGGCAGACTTTATTTTTTGTAAGAAATATATTTTTTCCTACAAAAATATATATTTGTAAGTGAGCTTGTATTTACGAACAGAAATTACTTAATAAACATTTGAAAATAAGTATATTTAAAATTCTTAATTAAAAAAGCATTAGTATTTTTTACAAAATTAAAATGTCTAGTCAAATTTCAGATGTAGAAATTTATTTAACGAAATTAATGTAATAAAGAATTTTTGATGTTTAATAAATTATAATAGAAAATGTGCTCGAATTCTTAATGTTAAATATAATATTTCTATTATGTAAACACATAAATAATATCTACTATTTGTCCATGTGAAAAATAAATAACCTTTATGGAATAATATTAACATTTGAATGTAACATATTGTATGTTAAATGTGAAAATAAATGTTTTGAATTATTTTTTTAATAAACATATCCAACGAAATTCATTATATTTTTGCACATAACTTTGATATATTATTTTTAAGTCCTTTTTAAGTTCCAGACTTATTGTGAGAAACATATTATGTATACAGTGGTACCTCGATATACGAGTTTAACTCTTTCCGCAAACTTGCTCATATTATAAATATTTATTTATTTATTTATCTTGTTTTCACATGGATCACGTAACAAAAGTTCTCTATTAGGAGACTGCAGTTTAACCTAACTCGTAGTCTTTCTCAATCCTTCTCTAGTTAAGAGATAACTATGTTATCTCTTAACTAGAGAATAGAGGTACCACTGAATATAAATTTCCATATAAAGCAACTCTTAAAATGGAGCGTACTTGAAAGTAGGCGATCAACGAATAACATTGCCTATAGTTGGTTTACTTGAGCCATTCATTAGAACCCAGTGATGTCCTGGGAGCGTTGGATTAATTAACTGATTTGCTCAAAAATGGGGTATTATGAACGCCCAAATATTCAAGGATACTCTTTCACCACTACATGGTTAAATTTTTTTTTGTGATTTCACCATTCATTATTTAATTTGGTGGAGATTACTCTGAAATGAACAATGGTTGCAAAAGTTCGTGGTTTGAATCCTTGCGTCTAGCGTTTATTTTGCTCTGATTTATTGATGAGAGAAATTCCATATGTTTAAGTGAATCATTTGTTAACTGTAAGGTTACATCATAAGATCTATTTATCTGTTTAAAACATTTCTCAAATTAAAAACCTTTCAAATTTACCCTAAATCGGATAACGGACATATTACACAGTTCGAGTAGTAAGTGAAAGATATTAGTAGGCAAGATTACAGAGGCATTTTTCCAAAATTTATTATGATTAGACCCCGAAAATCGCCTTGTTAAAAAGCTATTAACGTCGGCCCCGACCCACCTTTAAAGCCCGCCGGTCTATTAGGCCAGGATAATGCGGGTCCATTCAACGCCTCTGGTTCGTTATAATACTAAGGGTAAGGTTACTATGGAATGTTCTCTAGGATATTATTAAGCCCCAGAAAATAAGCTAAAAATATATTTTTAGGCGCAAGTGTTACTGCCATCTGTTGATAATTTTCAGTATTTTCTTAAGCTAAGACTCCAACCTATAATATTATAGATAACATATTATTTAAAGTAAATTCGCGCCTTGCAAATACGCTGCACAATTTCATTATTATTAAGTAATTTGACACACAATGAAAATAAAAATTTAAAAATCTGAGGATCTAAATTTATATCTTATTAACACATAGTTTGCGGGCAATGTTTTATACTGATTGCCGCCTGGCGCGGGCGATATTTGGGTTCGCGCGCGAGTTTTAACATTTTTTAAAAATCTATAACTTAAGAAATATCCGCGATAATTTAATGAAATTTTAAATGTAACTTACCTTATTGTGCAGCAATGATAAAATGATGATAAACAAAACAGTGTGTCAATGATGGAACGACCGAACGTTTATATACGTCACGCGTGCCACAGGTGGCACGCGTGACGATTTCCCAAATCACGTGGCACGCCAATGAGGAGAAAAAAATAAAAGTGTATTAGAAAAATAAAAAAGTTATAGAAATAGTATTAAAAATATTTAAATAGCGACGTGTATTTTTCTTCGTTCATAAATAATTTCAGAAACGAAGGATATGACGACATTCATGCATAAATAAATCATATTGTTCAATGCTTCCCGCGCGGTGCTAGTTCCTTGAGGTTTATTTTTTTTTGTAATGAACTTCGCTCCCGGCACGAGCCGTTCCGAAATGTTCACGAAGGGTCACGACATACGTCACACTGCGCGCTCTCGATGCGCATTAGATCGTCAGCTCGTGTAGTTTAGGTGTGTAATTGCTACTCTTGTGGATGAATATGATTTATCAACAATTTAAATTCGACGATTTGATGCGTCAGTGACAGAATAACTCTTTACCTGATCGGACAGTTTTGTTATCAATTTGTGCTATAAAAACAATCTCATTAATACAGAAACAAACTGTTTATTGGCACCCACAAAGATGGCTGTACCATATAAGAAACAAAAACTTGGTGAAGCCAGCAGTAAAATTCTGGCAGACAATTTCAAAATTAGTGGACTGAAATGTACGGTGTAATTGAAAGAAGTGACAAAGCAATATGTCTTATATGTTCTGTGTCAGTGGTATCTAGAACATCATCTGTAAAAAGACACTATGAAACAATTCATAAGGAACTTCTACAAATCTGCTTTACAAAAAAGAATATATTTTAAGAGCAATCAAAAACAAAAATCTACAATCGAGTGCTTTAAATAAGTTTGTTAATAGTAATTCCAATTATGTTGCTGCTAGCTTTGAAATAGCCAAAATAATTGCCAAAAATGGAAAACCATTCAGCAATGGAGACTACATCAAGAATGCATTTTAGAGTGCGCACCATTTCTTTTGAGAATTTTGGAAATAAAGAAAAAATATTCGAACGAATAAAAGAATTGCCTATCGCTCGAAATACAATAAAATACAGAATCTTGAAGATGGGTAAAAATGTAACATATCAACAAAAACAGATATAAAATTATGTGATTGGATTTCCATTTGTCTTGATGAAAGCACTGATGTCACTCTCGGCTCGATTAGCTATTTTTGTTCGATATTTTGTTGGCAATAAAATAATGGAAGAATTAATAAGTTTGGTATCTTTACCAGAAACTACTAAAGGCACAGATGTTTGCAAAGCAGTTGTAGAGGCTCTTTCTAAATCAGAAATAAATTTGTCGAAAAATCATTTCAGTTAGTACAGATGGTGCACCCAGTATGATTGGCCAAACAGCAAGATTCGTCAATTTATTTACAAAGTTTGTTGGCCATCCACTGTTAGCATTTCATTGTATAATACACCAGGAATCGCTGTGTGCAAAGGGTGGTCTTAAATCGTTTGAAGATGTGATGACACTTGTGACTAAGATAGTCAATTATATTGCTGCGCATTCTTTATGCAAAAGAAAATTTGTATCATTATTAAATTTGGTCAATTCGATGTATAATGGATCAACGATGTATAATAACGTTCGTTGGCTTAGTCGCGGCAAAGTACTTCAGCGTTTAGTCGAGTGCTTTGATGAAATTTATATGTTTTTAAGTAACCAGAAAATAATTCAGGATGAAGAATTATCAGATGTTGAGTGGATTTCGAGATTGATGTTCTTTACTGATTTTTTGCTCCCATTCTAAAAATATAAAATTACAAGGCCGTGGCAAATAATTACTGTTATTTTGATAATATAAAAGCATTTGAAGCTAAGTTACAAATATTTTAGCGTGATATAATGACCAGAAACTTTAAGTACTTTCCCCAACCTAAAAAATACATGATGGAGCTGGAAATCCATGAAAGCCAGACTTGCAAACATGGAATTAGATGATTTTGAAATGGAATTGGTAGATTTTCAGTCGAGTTCGATATGGACACAAAAATTTAAAGACTTAAGAATTGTTTTGGAAGAAATTGAGCGAGATCGATTCGTTGACCAGTCCAGAGGAATGCCGAAAAATGAAGTACTTACAACTTGGCAATCCATCCTGAAACTTTTTCTTGTCTTAAAAAATAGCAATGGGTATATTAACAATTTTTTCGTCGACGTATTCCTGTGAAACATTATTTTCTTTTAATTTCCTTTTTTAAATCAGACATAAAAATAGGCCAAAAATTACCAAAAAACCGGGAAAGGTTAAAAAAC